>SNQJ01S0008325.1:123560-157471 GCA_010110895.2 Picea sitchensis | reverse complement strand
GCATTCAACAACCCAAAAGACACAACTGTAAACTTGTAATGACCATACTTTGTTCTGGAGGCAGTCTTACTGATGTCTTTTTATTTAATCATCACCTAGTGATATCCATATCTAAGAGCTATCATGGAAAATATTTTTGCGCCCCTCAGCTGATCAAGTAAGTCATCTATTCTTGGAAAATGATATTTGTTCTTCATTGTTACCTTATTCAACTGTCTGAAGTGAATACAAAGTCTCAACATACCATCGTTCTTCTTCATGAACAAAATTGACGCACTCCAAGGCGACACACTTGGGCGTATATACCCCTTCTTCATAAACTCTTCAAGTTATTGTTAGAAAAATAGGATCACGGAGCAATAAAATAAAACAAATGCAGAAATAAAATAAAGAAGATACATAATACAATAGAGACACAGATATACGTGGTTCACCTAGTGTGGGCTACATCCACCAAATAAATTGTCAGATTCTTCCTTTTTATTATCCAACAAAATGAAGGGATACAACCTACAACACACTCGATGTAACTTCCTCTTCTTTATTTCACAATCTCGTCTCTCAGAATACAATATTCTTGATAATACATAGCCACAATAAAATTCTCTCATAAAAGAAGGTTTCCTTCTAGGGAAAAAATCTATAAAATAACTTCTACCGTAAGATCTGCAACCTTATAATGAACGGTCCAAATTGACTATGAAATTACAATATTTTACAAGGATTTTTTCCAAAAATTTTGCTTCGGGGGCAGCGCCCCTGAATCCCCCACGAGAGGGCAGGGGGGATAAAAAAATTGTTTATACCTCCACTGGACCCTCCTTACGACATTTGTGGGTGGGAAATCCCCCCCACACCCTCTCCATTAGGGAATGGGGTCCAAGAATGGTTGAAACAAACCTTTGAATCAGGAAGATAATCAGGCTCCACAACCAACAGTTACATCTGCAACTCCTTCAGTTTTGACAGACTTATCTTGTAAGGACTCTTGGATACATGTGTTTCTCTCAACATCACATTTATAGAGAAGTTTATATCTCTTTTCGGTGTCAATCCCAATATCTCTTTAAAAACATCCACAAACTCTTTCAACACTGTGAAATATTTAACACTTGACACTTTATCCTTAGGTTACTCTTCCATTTGCGCTACGAATACTCTGAATCCCTTCCTAAAACTTTTCTTCAACTACAAAGCTGAAACTTCTCTGATAGTCACAACCCTTGGAATGTTGGTTGCGGAGCTCGATGATCTTCCTGATTCAAAGTTCGTTGTTTTCAGCTGCGTTTATACCCCATGAAGACTTTACACCCTGAAAGAATGTACACTCCTCCACGTGGGTGAGTGCAGGGGGGGTTACCCCCCTTGTGGGGTCCGTGGGAAAGCGGGCCCCTGAAGGAAAAATTGCCTTGTAAATGTATATTGCAATTTCATTGTAAATCTGGACCATTCATTATAAGGTCACAAATATGATGGTAGAAGTTATGTTAGGGTTTTTTGCCCTAGAAGGAAACCCTCTTTTATGAGGGAAATGTATTGTGGCTATGTGTCAGTGTGAATATTGTATTATGAGAGAGAATAATGTGAGAGAAAGAAGAGGAAGTTACAACGGGTGTGATGTAGGTTGTATCCCTTCATTTTGCTGGATAATAATAAAGGAAGGACCTATAAATTCCTCTGGTGGACGTAGCCCACACTGGGTGAACCATGTATATCCGTGTTTCTATTGTATTGTGTATCTTCTGTATTTTATTTCCACATTTGTTTTATTTTATTGCTTCACGATCCTGTTTTTCTAACATGGAATTCCTTGAATTGTTCTCAAATTTCCTTTCTCATCCAAACACATAAATTCCTTATTATAATAGTCCAAGACAACATGATGATGTTCGAACCAATCCATGCCAATGAGACAATCATACAAGCCCAAAGGTATGATATTCAAATCAACTTTTGTGCGTATTTCATTCATCTGCATTATAGATTCCTTAACCATCTCATTAATTTTTCTTTTTTCTGTTGTAGCTAACTGCACCAACCAAGGTTTTCCAAGCTTGCTTCTCGACAAATGAAATATTTCCACCATTTTAGGATCTAGATAACTATGACTAGCTCATGAGTCATTTAAAATAACAATAGGTTGGTCGTAAATCTTACCTTCCACCTTGATCATGTGCGACTATAACTCATCCTACTTGTTATCCAGTGCTGCGTAAATATTAGATACACTTCCACCCGTGTCTTCAACTGTCGCAGTTTGCCATACACTATGCGCAGTCCTCTCTTTTTCACCTCTTTGAGGACAATCTCTAAACACATGATTTCCGCCACAACCCAACATTAAATAGGTCGATGCCTTGGTCTTTGTCCCTCTCACTCAGTCATTCTGGGCTTCTCAAGAGTTGTCTGTCATTGCGCAGTGTTTTTGAAAAATGGTGGCTTAGCTCCCATATTCCTCTATTCCACCTTACTTCTCATCTTGTCTTTCCAAGCCTTTTGGAAGGTCAGTCTTCCCCTTTGTTGGTCATAGATATACCTAGCGTGCCTTATGGTTTGTACCAACATCTTAGGGTCGTCATACTATATCTTGTCACTGATAAATGAGGGGAACCCACTCAAGTAACTTTGAATTTTCACTTGTTCATCCTTGATAAATGAAACATACTTCAACAACTCTAAGAAACTTCTTTCGTACTCGTCTATCATCATGCTCCCAAGCTTGAGTTCAAAGAACTTCATTTTTCTGTCATAGTACCGCTTGGTTAATTATTTATTTTGGAAATATCTCTTGAACTCCCTCCAAGTAACTTTCTTCTCTTCAATGTGTTTCACTTGTACACACTGATCCCGCCACATTGATGTTTTTCCCTTGAGCTTGTAAATTGCAATTCTCTCTTCTGCCTGTGCAGAATAATTAAGCAGTTGGAAGTAATTTCTCATACCCAACAACCGTTTATCTTCATCCTCATCCTTCTTATGCTCACCACCAAAAGTAGGAGGCTTGATTTTACTTGTTTCTCCACATAAATCGTCCACCCCAGTCCTCCTCTTATGATTTCTACCAGAATATGGACTTGAGCTACTATGCACTTTCTTAAATGAATGCTTTGGTGAATGGTAATGTTATCTATAAGCGTCTCTTGCTTCTCTTCTTGTTAAGTACATAAATAGGTCTGCAAATATACTTCAAAAATAACCAAGGAAAAATGAAACCATTCACCAATAGTGAACACAAGAATTCATACAAAACCATTGAGGGAGGGTAACACCATATATTAATCCTTACGGAAGGATAAAACTCCTCAAACAATGCATGATACATTCACAATATTCTTCATTATTCTTCAATACACTGCTCACACTTCTTTATATATCACTCTCTATCTCCTATGAACCTTCTATAAATCCTTTTCACATTTATCATATCTAACCACCATAATGAACATTATTTAATATAGTGGACCTAGTCCACCTTACACTGAATGAATTCCACTAATAATACATAACCACATTCCCATTGGGTACCTCCTTAGGTACCCCATATTACCTTCCTAGGTATACTACATTCCATCCCCCTTCACATGTTTCGTCCTCGAAACACAAGAAGAAACCATACAATAGAACCGGCTAAACAATGTAACCAACTGGTACATGAAGTACGACCATCCATCCATCCTAATGGAAGATGAATATGATGTCAAATTGTTTTCTTGATACACTAATCTTGATCCTTATCGTGCTTATGGTGCCATGACATTGTTTCTCTATCCTCATATCATCCTATAGTGCTGGTAGTATTCCATGCACCTCTTGATTGGTTTCCTTTCTGGTGCCATGCTAGTGCATAAGTGTGTTGCTTCTCACGCCCTTGCCTTGATGACTCTCATTTCTCTATAGGGTGTGCATGGCGATATACAACAACTGTAGGAATCAAGTCTTTTTTCTTTAACTCTGCAACATAGTGTTCATTTGATTCAATGATCTCCTTGGATTCTTTATTGGTCCTTCCTGTGACTTTGTTTCATCTCCTTCTGTAAATTTTTCCTTTGATTCAAATTTGGACTTTGCAACAACTTATTTGTTTTCCTCTGTGGGCCCTTTTTTCTTACTAAGAGACACATCCTCCAATGTAACTTTATTTTTATTGTACCAAAGTTTCAAAAAATTATTTTCTACATTAATATTAATTGTACCAACTATTTCCATCCAAGGATATCCAAGAATAATAACCACATCATGTATTTCAATGGCACAAAAATTAGAATGCAACACATAATTATCCATGGTAATTTTCAAATATTTAAAAATTTGAACATTTTCACCCTCAACCTGTGTGCTTTGAATATTATTTACTAGAACTTGCAATCTATTAACCAATTGAACATTGATAAAATTTTGTTGGAAACTGGGGTTAATAGAAACAATAACATTTTCTTTATGAATACAACCATGAACCTATAATATAGAGCTACCACATGAAAATAAACCCTTGGTGTTCTTTGTATCCATTTTTTCAACATGATACCACCTATCTAAAAATACATTTTCAATTTTTTCATCAAAGAGTGTCCTTATCCTATGATAGTTAAGCAAGTTCCACCAAATGGCTGTATCATCTTGTAAGTGTAAATTGATCAAATCTCTCCAATGCTCTTTCCGCAATTACTTCTATTCTTTTAGAAATCATTCAATACTAGGGCCATCATATTTCCCTATAAAATACATCTTTCTATGAAAAACCCCAAAAATAGAACTAGGGCTTGTAAAAAAAAACACGCGGCGTTTTCTGGAAAAATCCTAAAAAATTGTCGAATTTAAAACATTGATAACTTCACTTCCCAGACTCCATTTTTGTTGATTTGTTTTTTTGAAATGGAGTAATTTTCCTAGAGGAATTCAAATATCCAATTGTTTTCTGCAAATTATGAACAAAACATTTCATAATTGAGTATGAAGTGTCCCCCCCCACCCCCATTTTTTTCCGTTTAAAAAATATGCAAAATGAACCAATTTTTTTTTCTCTTCTTTGGCCAAAGAAAGTGCTATGATACCAATTTTCAAGTACCAAAGATTGAATACATAAATTCCCCAAATATTCAATAAAAATATAGAATAAATATCCACTTTATTATTAAGAACCCTTGAGGTAGGGAAACACCATACCTTGGATCCTATTATAGAAGGGATCCTCTCCTGTTCACTTGCCTCTTTGAGGGGGAAACCTCCTAATGAGCTACCACTTTATTACAATACTTATTCTTCATATCTCATTACATTGTTTGAACCCCTTTATATAGTGCTACCAACCACCTAAGAACATTCTAGGTGGTTAATATAAACAATGACATTTTCTTTATGAATACAACCATGAACTTGTAATATAGAGATGCCAAATGAAAATAAACTCTTGGTGCTCTTTGTATCCATTTTTTCAACATAAGACCACCTATCTAAAAATAAATTTTCAAATTCTTCATCGGAGAGTGTCTTTATCCTATGATAGTTAAGCAAGTTTCACCAAATGGTCGCATCATCTTGGAAGTGTAAATTGATCAAATCTCTCTAATGCTCTTTCTGAAATGACTTCTCTTATTTTAGAAATTCTTCAATATTAGGGCCATCAAATTTCCCTATAAAATAAATCTTGCTGTGAAAAACCCTAAAAATATAACTAGGGTTTGTAAAAAAAAATTGCATGGTTTTTTTTCTGGAAAAACCATGAAAGAAATGTTGAATTTAAAATGTTGATAACTTCACTTCCTGGAATCTGTTTCCGTTGTTTTTTTTTTTTGAAATGAATTGTTTTTCTAAGAGAAATTTAGATATCCAATTATTTTCTCCAAATTATGAGCAAAACGTTTTAGAACTGAGTCTAAAGTGCGTCGCCCCCTTTTGTCCTTCTAAAAAATATGCAAAATGAACCAAAATTTTCTTCCCTTCATTGGCCAATGAAAGTGCTCTAATACCAATTGTTAAGTACCAAAGAATGAATACATAAATACCACAAATGTTTAATAACAATATAGAAGAAATTTCTATTTTATTATTACAAACCCTTGAGGTAGGGCAACACCATGCAATGGATCCTATTATGGACGGGATCATCTCTTATTCACTTGCATCTTCGAGGTGACAACCTCCTAATGAGCTACCACTCTATTACAATACTTCTTCTTCATATCCCATTACATTGCTTGAACCCCTTTATATAGTGATACCAACCACCTAAGAAAATTCTATAGGAGGAATTATATAGTGATACTGACCACCTAAGAAAAATTCTATAGAGGAATTTTTCTAGATAAAACCTTTTAGTAAGTCCTTACATTTATTATATTTAACTACTATAGTGACCCTATTTAATACTATAGTGGCCTAGTCCATCTTACATTGAATGGTCTCTACTATTATCACTATGGCCCCTCTGACCTCTACTTCACTATCTCTCTAGCTACCTAATATTACATCCTCCTTATGAAAGCGTCGTCCTCAATGATTGTTAGGAGAGTGTACAACCATATACCAGTGGTCCCCATGGATAAGTGTGGGACCATAGTGATGAAGTAGATTAGAGAACCAGGTCCCATAGAGAATGAAAGCCACCACGCTGAATTAGTCCAACCACCATTGTAAACTTGGGTCCCATGTCCAAGTGCTCGCGTGAAGTCCATGGAAGATATCGAAACCCACAACTAACCCAAAATTATGCTTCAAAGATCGTATTACGTCATGTGGATCCAAATAAGAAGATCCATCCACATAGTGGGAAATGTTCATAGATAAATATGGAAGGAATAATACCACTATAAAATATGTAAGATGGACACTGGTAATCATAACTGACTCTTGATTTGTTACATTAATGTTCTCGAGAGAAGGTGGAGTAGATTCATCAAATAAAATATGAAAGAGGTTGTCATCTCAAAAATGACAACTATCTATATATCAATCATCACAATCGGCTTCAAAATCATACAAAGAATATACTTCTTGATTATATTCATCCCTGATGTCCTCCATAAGATATCTCTCATGTATGCTAGCCAATGACCCTTGAATAGTATCCCTGAGATATTGTAGACTTTATTTGAGGGCTTCAAACTTATGTAAAACTCCATGAGGATTTGAGAGCTAATATGCATTGGAAACACCACATATAATATACCAAAAGAAATCTGTTAAAATGTTTTATCCAATGGAACTAATTTGATAACAATTTGAGCACACCTTGAAAATTTATGAACTCTACAGTCTCGTCGTCGTCACGAAACCCCCCTAAATATGGATGATTTTAAATCAACGATATATTCACTTCTGGAACTTCGATTCCGACGTTTTTTTTTTTTTAATAATTTCGGTGAAATTGTGAGATGAACTCGGATCTGAATTTTTTTTAGGAAAATTCGGTCCCAGGTGCTATAGAAAAAAGAAAAATCGCGTGGTCGTTTGCAGAAAAAAACACTGAAAATTGCATATTTTAAAATGTTGATAACTCCACTTCTCGGACTTCGTTTCAGACGTTTTGTTTTATAAATTGTTTGTTTTTTTTTGTCTGAAAGGAACTCATATATACAACTATTTTCTACAATTTTTGCACAAAAAGCTACAAAAATCATCAATAATGTTGCGGTCCTCTTTTGCTTCTCCGAAAAAATCTGCAAAAATAGAAAAAAAAAAGTTCTCATTTTTTGTGGCCGAGGAAAGTGCTCTGATGCCAAAAGAAATCTCTTAAAAAATTGGTATCATGGGCACTTTCCTTGGCCAAAGAAGGGAAAAAATCATTGGTTCATTTTGCAGATTTTTTAAAAGGAAGAAAGGGGGCAACGCACTTCACACTTGGTTCTGAAACTTTCTGCTCAGAATTTACAGAAAATAATTGGATATTTGAATTCCTCTAAAACAAATACCCAATGTAAAAAAAACAGAGGAAACAGAGTCTGATAAGTGAATTTATCATCATTTTAAATTCGACAAATTTTCAGTGTTTTTTCTCGAAAAAACCGGGCGATTTGCATTGTAAATTATTTTTTAAAAACCTTAGTTTTCTTTTTGGGTTATGGACATCAAGCTGTTTTTTTCTGGTAAAGATGATGGTCCTAGTATTGAAAAATTCCTAAAAGCCCACAAGCCAGAATGGAAAGAGAAGTGGAGATTTTATTTATTCTTTTATCTTAGAGAACGCGCTGACACATGGTAGCATTCATTGGATTAGGTCAAGATGATGGGGATTTCCGATGAAGAACTTGAAAATATATTTTTTGATAAGTGGTCCCACGTTGAAAAATAGGATACAAAGAGCATCAATGGTTTATTTTCACGTGGAAACTCTATATTATAAGTTCATGGATGTATTCATAAATAAAATATCATTGTTTCTATTAACTCTAGTTGCATGCATAATTTTATCAATGTTCAGTTGGTTAATAGATTGCAAGTTCTTGCAAATAATATTCAAAACAAATAGGTTGAGGCCAAAACTATTCTAGTATTTAAAGATTTGAAGATTACCATGGACAAATATGTGTTGCATTAATATTTTTATGCTATAGACATGGATGATGTCGATATTGTTTTGGGATATCCTTGGATAGACTTAGTGGGTACCATTAATATTAATGTGCAAAAGAAGTTTTTGAAGTTGTGGTACAAGAAAAAGAAAATTGCATTGTAGGATGTGTCTCTTAGTAAGAAAGATGGGTCCATAGAGGCAAGCAAAAAATTTATTTTCGAATTGAAAGTTGAATCAGAGGCAGAGTCTAAAGAAGGAGATGAAGCAAGGCCACATGAATGACATAATAAAGAAGCTAAAGAGGTCATTGACTCAAAGACACATTGTGTTGCAGATTTGACGAAAAAAGAACATATTCCTACAATTGTTGTATATCAATATCCACATCATATAGAAGAACAACAATTATCAAGGAAAATACATGAGCATCAACACACGTATGCACCAGCAGAGAACCATAAATGAAACCAATCAAGAGGTTCATGGAGGACTACTAGTGCTGGAAGAAGACATTGGGCTAGAGAAAGAATCCCATGGCAACCTCAACATGATGCATAGCAAGATAATGGTGGAAATGCAACAATTGGAGATCATGTTTGACTTCCATTAGGATGGATGCATGGTCATACTTGGTACTATTTGGTTACATTACTTAGCGGGTCATATTGTATGGTTTTTTCACATGTTTCGAGGACGAAACATGTGAAGGGGGATGGAATGTAGTATATGAAGGTTATATGGGGTACCTAGGGAGGTAACCAATGAGAATGTGCTTATGTATTATTAGTGGATATCATTCAATGTAAGGTGGAATAGGTCCACTATATTATTAAATAAGTCCCACTATAGTAGTTAGATATAATAAATAAGCTTTCTAGAATATTCATTCTCTAGAATGTTCCTAGAAGATAGAGAATGCTATATAAATAAGTGTAAGCAATGTATTGGGGCATGGTGAAGAATATTGTTATTGTACAAGCAATGATTTTTTGAATATTTTTATCCTTCCATAAGGATTAATATATGGTGTTACCTTACCTCAAGGGTTTTGATTATTTCTTGTGTTCAATATTTGGTGAATGATTTGGTTTATTCTTGTTGATATTGTGGGTTTATTTTGAGATTTATCTTCATATCTATTCAATTACTTAACACTTGGTAATGCTAGGTAGATAGAGAGGTAGGAGGGGGGGCGCAGGGCCCATAGTGATAATAGTAGTGGCCATTCAATGTAAGGTGGACTAGGTCCACTGTAATATTAAATAAGGACCACTATGGTAGTTAGATATAATAAATGTAAGAGGACTTCTTAGAAGGTTATGCTTCTAGAAGATTTCTCCTATAGAATGTTCTTAGGTGGTTGGCATCACTATATAAAGGGGTTCAAGTAATGTAATGGGATATGAAGAAGAAGTATTGTAATAGATAATATGAGGTATTTATAATACATAACCACATTTCCATTGCGTACCTCCCTAGGTATACTACATTTATTTTCTCATCATTAGACCTGTGACTTCTTGGCCTACTTGTCTCTATCCCCTTATCCATTTTATTTGCTATTATGTCCAAGCTCTACATAAATTTGACATTGAAGACATATTGCTGCTCTTTGGCTCTCATAAGCCTTTTATTATCAACTTTATAGCTTTGGACATATTTTTGCAGTTCTTTTATGGTTTCTACCAAGTTCATGCGCTCCTCCTTGGATTTTGTACCATCAACACCCAAACCAACATATAGATATACGAATTCATCATCAAGACTGAAGATATTTCTAGGTCCTAACTATCTTTCATCTAGGTCTGTCTTTGACCTCAAGATGGCTCTAAGTTTCTGTTGTCACACACTTGTTTGCTGTTGTTTTATATCTACAAACAGATCATGAACTTCATTGTTGTTTTGTTACGGTTACATAGGCCTTTTAGGTGCTCTAGCATGTAGTTTTAGTCACCAATAGGTTAACACATGCATACCATAAAATATGTAACACACCTATATATGTTAACTGTTGAAAATGAACACAGGTATTTTTGGTCAACATGACCCTGGATAAACCCCCCCGGGTAAAACCAATTTGGAATATGAGTGTATAAATGTGGAGAAGAGAAGGTGGAATACAACAAGTACATGAAACAAATGAGCATGATACAATAGCAGTTTGTCTCAAGCTGCAACACAAGTCCAAGAAGTAGACATGTGCCCTAGCATGGTGCACCCTCCCTACAAGTTGTCCAATCCACTTCAATGAAACACCCTTGCTCCCTGAAGCTCTGATGGAGAAACCCTTGCACACAACTCTGAATATGTGAACTACCTCTCCACTGAAATTGTCCTCAAATAAATCTGACCACTGCAAGACCTCCCTGCTATAAGTGCACCCTCCTCCTCAAGTGCCTCTTCCTCCAAGCAAGAACAACTACCACAAATAACTGAGGGTCTAAGCCTCCATGCTACCTCCAAGAAAGGGGGCACCTAAGATTTCCTTAACCATAGCCATCATCCTCTTCTCAATGCTCTCTTTCAAACTCTCCAAGTGAACATAAGAGTGAATGAGCTTCTCCTTGCCCTTTGTGCCCCTCTTGAACCTCCATAAGGAAACCTAAAACTTGGATGGATGAGATCATCCCATGTCATCTCCAATCAAAGGTTGAGATCATCCCATAATAATCTCACTCAAAAACCAACTTTGGGTTAAGTTACCTAAGTTCACTTTATGTCTCCTAATTCACCCACAAAGTGAATTAATAGTCATTTAGGCTAAAATGACCAAATTTCACTTTTGACTTAAATCTCCTAAGTCAAAGTGAAATTAGACATAAAGTATAAGGCACAAAGTACATAGTACTTCCCACTTGTGTTTAGAAGCTCAAAAACACAAGGGGACCACTTCCCAAGGTACACAAATCTCAACACAGATTGTAAGTCCTCTGCACATCTTCCATGATTTTAACCTTCTGCACTGACTCTGTCCTGCTCTAATCGCTGCTAATTCTGCAAAATGTGCAGGCAATTAGGATTTGTTAGATGATTTCATGCTACAACTAGATGAAAACTTTGCACCATTTTGTTCAAATCCTTTCTTCAAATTTCTTGGATTATTTTAACATCCCAATTTCTAGTGCACACACTGCGCATCAATAATTTGCGCACATCACAAATCTACACCATGTACTAGTAGTTTCCTTGCATAATGAAATTTGCATTGCGAAACACCACAATGTAACACACACATCTATTTCATGCTAATTTATGGCTCATACAAGTCCAATGCTAAATTGATAGCTTTGATACCATAATGCAACGTCCCCAGCCTCCGCGAATGGGACCCATCACACAAACTCTCCCAACTTCAGGTCTGATACCTCAAGTAACATCCCTGACTTACTTCTGAGCTACGCTACCTCAAGAAAATTAGTGCGTAGATAACATTAAGACTGTGCAGGATCACTCGAGGAAGAGCACACAACCCAAATTAGTTCATGCCAGACCACAGTTCCTCTTGTTTATACAGATTAAATAGCGAAAGTAAATTGAAATACAACTGTACACTCATGCATACTAGGCACACCAACGTTACATAACGTAAGACCACTCCAACATGCAAACAATACTATGTGCATAACCATACAGAGTATCTGAATACCACAACATACATGATTGTTTTGATTTTGCTTATATGTCTTTCTTTACTTAGCATGCAAACTATGTTCCGACACACACAACAAAACCAGTGACTTGTGCACACAGACCACTTTCCACACGCACGATACCTCTATCCTTCCTCATGAAGCTCCTGACCATTTACCAGGTCTAACTTAACATAATTTACTTATCAAATAGCATACTCAACATATACGAATACTATGTTAAATACCCACATCACACTTACAAAGTAGACAACATTAACATAATAACAACCATTATTTATATGCAACACTATGCAAGTAATAGATCATAACATATACAAATGAATAAGCACGTAGTAAATAGACAAGCACATAAGAACATTTATCTTTTATGAAGGTCACCAACTGCGCGCGTGACTCAGAATTTTCTCCAATCCATAGACGTTGTTGCTCATAATCTTTCACCAACAGGTCACCCCCGAGCTGGGGCTCGAACTCGACCAGGGAAAAAATATTCCTAATGCCAATCTATAGTCTAACAAACAACGGAATTGCTCAGTCCAAGGTTTCGACCACTGCAACTAGTCTATAGTCCCTCATTCCCCACATGCTTGTCCCACCCCAGTAAGTGTGCCCCTTCTCTACTCAATAGTCCCTCGGTTTCCCCACTTCCCTTCCAGGGCTTCAACAACATGCCAGATAAGGAAGTATCAAAGCAATGCGACTAATGGCCAGTGCACCAGGGAACAATTCCCTTCCAATCTTTCACCTAGAGAGACTACTCGCAGGCTTGACAACCTGCCTCTTGGACAAGTATGGGCATGACAACCCATTTATTCAATCATACCAAATTTTTCCCAAGCACAGGGTTAAGCCAAATGACAATAAGTTATCGCAAAATACCTATTCCTTCACAAATGAAATTTTATCTCTAGATTTTCTCAAATGAGTCACCTCCCCAAATTACGCTAAGGCCAACAATATATATTGCATGGCTTCAGCTCGACACTTGTCACCTTCAAAATTTACTTTAGCCACTTGGTGACTTGTTCCCATCCCTTGGGAACTTAGGATAAATAATATATCTGTAAATTACACTTTTCAGAAATATTATTAGAATATTCCCCCATTTTCCCTTTTTTGGTGGAGTGAGCTCCCCATCTCTTTTTGTCTAAGTCAGTCTCCGCGCAACGATGTAATATATTACTAACTTGAGTGCGATACACTTTACGCAATAGTCACATAGACTCTCTGGCTTCAAAACACACACACACACACATCACAATCATTCCTATGCACTTACTTGTGTGCACACAACACTATGGAATATGCACACCCTCTCTTGATGTGAAATCCACACACACTAGCTCATGTACGTGCAACACTATGGAATATGCACACCTTTTCTTTCATATCCAGCCTCAACCTCACACATACCACTGATGCATGCAGTACCAAAACGTGTTATCAACGACTCACCAACCTATATGTATCATTACATTTACACTTGTTTCCAACCAGTCACCATCCTATATGGTTCATTGCATCACGCACTCCTGCAAGAAAAACCAATACGACTCACGAACATATATGCATAACTACAAATGAGATTCAGATTAAGGACATTACATTATGATATAATATTTTTCTTTATCTTAAGAATCAAATTTTTAAAGGTGTATTTTTTTTTGTTGTTGTTAAGAAAACGAAATTTAAGAAAGATTTATGCCTCCGCAAATTTGATTATTTTAAATATTTGATAAAATTGGAGTTAACATAAATTAGAAATAGATTTACATGGATAGATAGTTATCATTTCAAATTAAAGATGATTTGAAATCTTGAGAATGTTGTTATATTGTTTTGTAATGAATCCATTGTATTAACACAATAAAAAATAAAAAATATTTTTTTTATAACATAATATTTTATATAAAAATATTACTAAATAAAAATAAATTCTTCTTATGATTTTTTTTTTTTTTTCATAAGATAATGTTAAAAATGTGAACCCTTTAGTCTTTTTTTTAAAATATAATATGATAAATGCAAATTAACATGGAAATGTTAATTTATAATTTTTTATTGGTCAATGAAAATTATAAATAATTATAAATAAATTCATTATAAAATTTTCAAAATGATAATTTTTTTTGTCATTTTAGTCATTTTTTTAAATGGATATTTGATTTTTTTTATCATCTAAGTTTTTTTTTTCAATAGATTAAAATAAGAATTTATAATTTTCATTCTTTGTGTCAAATTATTTATATCATAAAATATTAATTAAAATTATTTATATAATAAAATATTAATTAAATGTGCATAAAATCACAATTTTTTGTTATTTAAATTGCATTTTTGAATTAGAAATGGATTAAGCTTGGGCCACTCAGATTATACAAAATTAACCACCCAAATCTACAAATCCAACAATTATATGCAAGAAAAAGAGCCAAAACTTAGAACAGTTAACCTACTACTTAATTAAATATCAATTTCTTTTATAAAATAATACTTAAATGTCAATTTTTTTTTAGATGAATGAAAATGATGAATATTTTAAAATACCATTTTTTTATAAAATAATAATTAAATGTCCATTTTTATTAAGTAAATAAAAATTATAAATAATATAAAAATGTTTATATATTTTTAATTTTTTTAATTTTTTTAATTTATATTTATATTTTTATTAATTTATTAAAAAAATTAAAAATACTTAATTTATAATTAAGTTAATTTATTTCACAAGCAAGGACTAAGCTTGGTAGAGGTCTATCTTGTATTATATAGGTCACCAAATCCAATATGCATAGTCATAAAACCAATCCAATATTTAAAATACTAAATTTATTTTGTTTAAAATACTAAATTTATTTTGAGGAGAATAATGCCACCAAATCCAATATGCATATTCATAAAACCAATCCAATATTTAAAATACTAAATTTATTTTGAGGAGAATAATGCAGTAGTAGTTTACTCAGGTTTACAAATTATTGATTTTAAAGTAATGGTTAATATCCAGCGTGCTACACATCATTCAATACTATTGCAGGTGGACTATAAGCTGTTGGACCCTTATAATTCACATGCTCTAGCATTCAATGCTGTTTAGTAGGTTGGATATTTCTAGCACTTTAGAGTTGTCACTCCAGCATGAGTTGGGAATGGTGAGGTCCAAACAATTAGTTAAGTTGGGAATGATGGGGTCACTTATTCGAAAAGTTTTCCATTTTTTTTTTTTTTTTTTGCTATTTCCTTCTTTCAAATTCAAATCCAACAGCCTATAATTCACCTACTCTAACATTCAATGCTGTTTAGTAAATTGGAGTAGATTGGATATTGCTCTAACATTCAATGCATTCAATGCTGTTTAGTAAATTGGAGTAGATTGGATATTGCTCGTCCTTTAGAGTTGTCATTCATCCATGAGTTGAGAATGGTGAGGTCCAAACAATTCGTTGAGTTGGGATTGGTGGGGTCACTTATTGGAAAAATTTTCCATTTCCTTTGACTATCTCCTTCTTTCATGTGCATCGAAGTTGTCATCACTGCTAGAATCATTCACAGACATGCAGCCCCAACTCAAACCACCCTCGGGTCATCTAACTCTTCACACTCCACACGAGTATGCACACTTAAAGAATGGTCTTCTCACGCCATCTTAACCCGACCATAGTTGGGCCAAACCCCTATATATATTTAGTTTTCTAGACATTCCAAAGGCTTCATTGGTTAATGCAATTGTTGTTGCTAAATAGGGAGAGACAGAAAATTGTACTTTTTGACCAGAAGTTTTGATGTTGAAAACCCATTGAATGGATGGAGGACGACGAGGAAATCCCTCCTGCATGCTGCCATACTTCCTTTTAACAGAATCCATGGATGAATAGGTGAAGATTCTTTGAATTATTCGCGGTCCAACATTTTTCACAAAATAATCCTCATGCAGGGTTTACTGAAAAATTTAACAAAAGGATTTTCAATCTAAATTATTTGAGCCTGATTCTGGACGGGAGAAACTTTGTACACATGGATGATGAATGTTGTCAACATGAGTCTTTACAGGACTTTTTTGTAGTATATTCATTGGCGGGATGTACAGATTGTGGCGTGCTCATAGGCGAGAGATACAGAGCTTTTGTGTGATATACCCATGCGGGGAGGAGTGGAATGGAGAGAAATATCTTGAATTTTGGTGTGAAGGAAAAGATAATATCCTGAAGACGGTAACAACAATGTGCAGTTGGCTATTTAAATGCAGGGTTCGCTTTGTCATTGCTGCATTATCCCTCACATTTCATCCCTTCGCCTGCTCCGTCCTCCTTCCCAGTTCTACATTCTCATTTATGCGTTCTCTTACATTCCTTGCATGTGCAGTCACTGAAACCGGAAAATTGCTACATTCAACATGCAGAGAAGTTGATCAATCATCCTGCAAGAACTGTTTGTACTCTTTATATACACCCTGCACTTGGAGTCCATGGAAGGAACCAAGAAGTGACTGAAATTATTTTAAATAGACCTGCTGAATTATGATTCTATCTCAAGAGATTGACAGTGGCACCTCTCATGAACGTGTAACCAATGCTAGGTATCAGCGGTGCAGCCACATAGTGGAGACCCTGCACTACAGCGAACCGATAAGTGGCAGGACTTTATATCCTCATTTCAAGGTGGCTTTTATCAAATTCAAGTGGAGTGGCATGACTTTATCTGCTCATTTCAAGGTGAGTTTTAGCAAATTCAAGTGGATAGCATTGCATTTAGATAGTTGGGCGTTGAATATGTTTTAAAAGTACCAAAGGTCCTTTAAGGAAATTGGTATTTTAGTTTGCAGGAAAGGAATTATTGTTGGGCAGCAAAAGTATAAACACAACAATCACACAATGAATACAATTATTTATTGGTATTCTTATTGTTCAAGGGAGAATGACAACAACCAAACACATGCTTATAAACCTCACACACTGCATGTTTTTGCCTTTGCAGGTATGCATAGATATATAACATGTATCACACAGTTACACAAACTCATCAAACAATTACTTAGAGTGATCACTTTAGTGTGCATACATGCATATTCTATTTTTAGCTGATTTGGTTCAGCTAGCTGCAAGATACTGGGAGTTAAGAAATCCGATCCACATGGGAAATTGGTTGGCACATTTCAACAATCTCCACCTCAACAACAATTTACGTGATATATCATGCTCAAATTTATTCATCACCTTTCCAGCAAGCCAAGAGACGCCAAACACCATTACAACTCCACAACTTCTCTAATAGTATTGTTACGTGAACACGTATGCACGATTTTCTCCAGTATGAACCATTCTTCCTCCATCAATAACATGTTTTATAAAACGATACATTGTCCCATTTTGATACACTGGATTGTTAGTCAAATGCACAACGCTTCGACCACCACATAACACCTCATCATGTACTTGTCCAAACTTACCTAATAGATCCTTGCATTCTTGCAAGACATAACCTGAGGTAGGTCTCCTCTTGTCCAAATCTCTTGAATCATAACCATAGACTAAATCATTGCAACCACTGTAGGTGATACTTGTGCTTCTAAGATACTGAAGCACCCATTTCCATGCTCTTCACCTGGTTTTGCCATGTGTCTACTGACAACACCAATTGCATGTGAAATACTGCTCATTCCCATCGCATACACCAAATTTCCTACTAACATATGATACTCGAGACATATGACCCTTTTCTTCTTCATTAGTTAGGACATAAACCTGAAGAAAACTTGAAATGGAAAGCCAAACAAATTTTACCACTTTCACATTATTCACACTGAAATTCTTTAGTATATTCACCACATACTTTTGTTGTGATAACCAAGGCTTACCATCTTTCCTGTCTGTGTGTATTTCCATGCTCAAGATTTGTTTTGCTACTCCTAGATCTTTCATATGAAACGTCCTAACCAAATGATCCAACCTCTTGATCTCAAACATGTTTGTGCTTGCAACAAGCATAACATTCAATGCCACGATAATAAATATACCATAAAAACAATGGTTATACTCACTTCTTGTAAAATTTGTCTCACCATGAAGGAATCAAATATCTTGTACCATTTGCTTGACAAGCTTCAGGCCATACAAAGATTCTTGGGTTTTCAAACAAATCTTTTGTTGTGATTTTGAACTAACCTTTCTGGTTGTTACATATACATCCCCTTATCCAAAAAAACTCCATGTAAAACCATTTTAACATCTAGTTGTACTAACTCAAGATCAAATAACACAACTAGTGCTAGCACAACATGAATAGAAACAACATTTTAACAACTAGTGAAAAAATTTCATGGAAGTCAATACCTCCCAAATACCCTTGTGCTACGAATCATGCTTTGAACCTTTCATCTTTTACTATGTTTGATTTTAATGTTTGATTTTATAAAAGGAGATTCATCAAACATTGCATCTCTATCAATGATGATTCTGCAGGCAGTAGGATCCCACAATCTGTGTCCCTCAACATCATCACCATATCAAAGATCTACCTTTTTTCTCTAGGTTCTACTTAGAATGTTGATAAAAACACAAGCATCAGAACCAAATAATTTCACATTTGAGTAACACCAAATGACCTGTTCATACCTCTTCCAGAATCTTTCAATCTTTTGCAACTGATGATAACTGAGTTATCAGATAGCACAACCACTTCTGCCCACAACTATTGCTGCGACTTGGCATTATTGAACATGTCCTTTCGATCCCAGCTTCTTTGCAATAATTTCCAAGTTCCATACCTTTTTATAGACCCACCTTTCTAACCTGGACACATTGCTCCACCTCAAATATTTCATTTGAAGACCAAATTCGGCCAAGCCGACCCAAGTCCAAGCCGACCCAAGTGAACCTTTGCTGCTCACCTCCATGGACTTTACAATGGAGTCTCAATGCTCCACCTTAACATGAACATTCTCTTGACCCAATCTAGTCAAGCCGACCAAGAAAGACTTCACCGCTTACCTCCATGCCTATTTACAGTTAGTTCACCAATCCTTTTATAGGCTTCATTACATGCAATCCATGGATACAATACCATGGGCTACCCAAAAAAACCATGTTCTTTGACCTAAAAAACCGATTTAACTCATTAACTCTTTCACCGAGTCAAGGTTAACCCAACATACATGCCGCCCCACATATTCAATCTAGCTAAATCTATGTCTAGACTTTTCATAGGTGACCCAATAAACCAGGGGTATGCATGCCTATACATTTTTACAACTCCAAGGCAAATACATTTGTTTTCTTTCACGGTGACTCAACCATCAACACTCTTGTTGTTGCCTCTTCTCGAGCGATGCTAAACAAAACTTCATCTGTCAAACACAAATGCATGGTATTGAGGACTCTTGCATCTAGATCTTCCTAGTACTCGTCTATCATGCTTGTTGGTTTCTTTGTCTTTCCCATCAACATGTTTTGCAATCCTTATTGCATAAGGAGATCTCGCATCTTGAGCTTCCATAGCTCAAATTTATTTTTGCCTTCTCCACCTCAAACTCTGGAATCTATATTTTTATCATTAACACAAACAAAAACACCCAAACCAACCTTATAATACTAAACCTTAATATAGAGAAATTATATTACTCAATGTGGAACCCCAAAATACAATAATTAAAAAGTTTAATTCAAAAATATTTAATATATATTCAAACCTTAAAACCTTTTACCAAAACTAGAAAGGATCCACCTTTTAAACAAATAATATTTAAAGGGCATCCACCCATTTAAGTATAAAGACCATCCTTGATATTATATCTAGTGTGCATAATGTAATCAAATAAATCTGCTTTGATACCTGGTTTCAATCTTTCCACGATGGTGAAGAAAGTCTTCCCACCGTTATGGTTCCTCCCGCAATGTGTTGCAGAGTGCAATAATCCCGAAACTAAAGGGTATCGCGCCACCCAATAATCAATATCGTCCCTGCCCATTCAAGCAGAATGCACTCGTACTCTACCTTGCGGTTTGCAGAGCTTTGATCCAGCAATCGACCTTCGATTTTTTCTGAGTGACGGACCATCCTCTTTCTGGCAGCGATCCCAGCGACTTCCTCTGCGGATTTGATTTTGAACAAGTCTTCCTCCTTAGCTCTCAGATTTTTCAACTTTGAGCTATGATACCATTTGTTTTGTTGGGCAGAGGAAGTATAAATTCAATGGAAAATAAATAAAATTCAGAATAATCAATCACACAATGAACACAAAGGGTTACATTCACAAGACAATGATAATAAATATTCTTATTGATCAAGAGAGAATTATAACAGGGAAAACAGGCTTCCAAATCTTACACACTCTTTCTACACACTGCCTGCTTTTGTGGCTACGGACATGCATAAATATATAGTATCTATCACATAGTTACACAAACTAACTGATAAAACAGTTACACAGATTAATCACTTTAGTGTGCATGCATATTTTATTTTTAACTAGTTTTTAACAATTACGAATGTGAATAATTATGAGAGTGAAAATGGGTAGCAAAGATACAGTGTGAGTGTGAAAATGGGTAGCAAAGACACTGTGTCAGTGGATCTAGTGGATTCATTGAGTCATGGGTTGTTCAAAAGTCCTGAAGGAAACTAGTATTTCTGTTTGCTGGCAACTGATCATCAGCGTGAAAATGGGTAGCAAAGAAACTGTCATTGGAGCTAGTGGATTCGTTGGGTCATGGGTTGTTCGAAGGTCCTGAAGGAAACTGGTATTTCAGCATGCAGGCAAGTGGTTATCAGCGTGAAAATGGGTAGCAAAGAGACTGTGTCACTGGAGCTAGTGGATTCATTTGGTTATGGGTTGTTCGTTTGAACTTCGTTATTAGAACGAGGCTACTCTGTGCGGGGGACTGTTTAAAATCCGGTGCTGTGAAGGCCGAGGTTTTAATATCTGGGTTTTGAGAGAATATTTTCTTTGTCGGTGCGTCGCAATTGTAGGTCGTCAAAGACGAGATATTGAGGCTGGCGAGATTTGCAAGTAGGGTTTTTAGCATCATTGGTATCCCACGTTCAAAACTGGTCGCTGAATTTGTGGTGGAGATGTTTGCTAAAGGGAGGACCATGGGGTTTTCAGGCTCTTCGATGGTGGGACCTCAATCTCTGTACATGGTAGTGATTGGAGTATGGCAGTTGGTCACAAGGTTGCATATGAGTTGGTATGGGAAGTGATGTCATTGTCGTCAGAGGCTGCAGTGTGACACAGGCTGGAAGTCAGCCATATCAAATTCACTATTGGGTGTTTGTTGTCCCAGCCATGGGTGCCATTAATAATGTTGTGATTACTCCCACTCTTCATCGGAAGAGAGATAGGAGGATTGGAGTAACTATGGAGCAATCTTCTCTTTTTTCAGATAAAAGAATGCGTTTGAATCTGGTTAGATTTTCAGGAGTAGCTTTTCAGGAGTAACTTGAATTTAACCTGAATCAAAGTTTCATGTATTTCAGAATCTTATTTTAAGGGTTTTGTTCCATTTTAAATTAATCTAGATGTTCAACAAATCGATCATACTTCTATATCGACTTAAAACCCAATACATACAATTTGCCATGGGCAGTTTTTAGTTAAAAATATTAATTAATTAGTTCTTATTAGGCTCCCATCACGATCCCAAAATCAACGGCACTATTAAAATGCTCTCTATTTTTCCGTGACTTAAATTTCGAGTCCTTGTGGTCACAAATCCGACATATCACTCACTAGATCAAAGTCTGTCGGTCCGGTACATTCCCATAGCAAGAATGGAAAAGTTTTGGCCATGTTAAGCCACTCGTCCCCGCCACGCTGCCTTGTGCAGATATACTACGAGCCGAACGCAACTAGGGTTCTAGAGCCTACAGTGCTCGGCCTTGTACAGTGCGTTTTGCCTTTCAGTTGTTCCTTGATGTCCCTGGTGGCAATTTAGTCCCCATGCCAATGACCCTGCGCATAATTGTATGGCGCAATTCCAAGTGTTGGCTTATAGATCCACGCTTCTTGTCCGTGCTATCGCATGTGGAATGTGTCCAAATATATCGAACAAATTACAGACACAATCTGTAAAATTTTCACTGATCCATTTGTGCTTGGTTTGGTAACGCTGGTCAAATGTTAATAAAAAGTTAAAAGAGGAGCAAGAAATGCTATCTACTGTTTAAAAAGCTTAGATAACTTAAAAAAAATCAACATAGATTTACAAAATGCCAGCTGACATAAATTTTAAAAAATAAGACAGTTTTATCTTGTTATATAAGAAAAAGCAAAAGGTCCTTACAATTTAAAGTGGAAGTGGAATAGGTGTGTGACCTTTCATACTTTTCATACTTTGTGACAATTAAAATTAATTTTTTTTTATAATGTTTTAATTTTTAATATTAAAAATAGTTGAGAAAAATCAATTAAAAAATCAATATAAATTTTGTTTTTAGATAATCTGTGTATAAAATTTATAATGTTTTAATTCAACATTATATTTAACAAATAAAATTGAATTTTTTTATACATAATTTATCTTTATAAATTTCAATCAACATTATAAATGTGAAACCATATACATTCATTAACATAAAATTATTTTTGAAATTTTGTTTTTTTATAAACTTTGTATAAAATTTATAATGTTTTAATTCAACACTATATTTAACAAATAAAACTGAATTTTTTTATACATTAATTTATCTTTATAAAGCTCCATCAACATTATAACTGTGAAACCCTATACATTCATTAACATAAAATTATTTTAGTTTTGATTTTTAATAAAAAAAAATATTTAAAATTTTCTAATAATTAATAAATATAAAATTAAAATAAAATCATATTATTAAATAAAATATTTCATTATCCACCTTAATTTAAATAACTTTATATCAATTTATAGAAAGAATTGAAGGAGAGTGGGAGTAATTGAAACTAAAAAATTTAGTATTACATTGATAAGTGCTTACTACTTCCCACTATGAGGGAGGTGTAATTCCTTCAATGCTTTAATAGGGAGTTATCATGTAGCATTAAAAAAATTCAATAAGAAAAAGAAAAAAAAATCAAAGTGGACCATAAATAAAATATTTCAATGTTCACATTCAATGATACACACACATTCCTAAGAACAAGCATGTGCTCTTGATTTCATAGGCTCAACAATCCATGATCTTTCATCAAGGATGCCAAGTCAAAAGAATGCACATGCGTTCTAGGAATGCATGCATGCTCCTCTGATTAAAATTTCCAAAACTGCTACGGTCGGTCTATTTCACCAATATACCTATCTCAACGCGTGTTTTCAAGAGAGATTGAGAAAATTGCCACCCTCACTCTATTTACATTCTATTTCACCAATATAACTATCTCAACACATATTTTCAAGAGAGATTGAGCAAATTGCCACCCTCACTCTGTTGACATATTGTCCACATTCTCATGACATCATCTCTAGTTGATTTTAGGTATGTGTTTGGATGGAATTTAATTTTCTTTAAATTTCCTAATTTGTTTAAATATTTTAAAAATAAACTTAAATTATATTTTCCATTACACCAAACTCCAACCCATAACCAACAAATATAAACATGGAAATTGATGAATGGTTGAGATCTCTTAGAACTCTTCTTCAAGACTTATGGAATACTAGAGAGCCCTCATGATTGTCACTAGTGAATTCCTTTGACACCATTGTATTTTACATTGCAAGCTCCCAAGGCCAATTAACTAATATTTATGATTACAGGGCTAGAATGTTTGATTATTACATGACTAGACTAGATAAAAACCAAGTTAGAGACCTAAACATTAAAAAACAACAGTTGATGACATTGTTTATTAATCTTAGAATAGGAGTACAACCACCAATCACAAGGAGACACATTTGTATGGATTGGTGCAACTACCAAACATTTTTAGAGAATTGGATGGATAGGTGGTTTATGGTGTTTGACAAACCTCCTTGCAATAATAAGGAGGCGCCTCTATATTTCCTCAAAAAATTATGGGTGGAGTTTATGTTAGGTCTCCATTTCAACTACTTTGACATTGGTGAATTATGGGGTGTGGTTCATAGGTCTGCACATGATAGAGAAAATGCTAGGCGTGACCCATTGCTAGGTCCTAATCCTCCTAGGTGAAGGCCTAAACCCCTTCCCAACATCCTCCCATCGTAGAAATCATCAGCCAAACACAAACATCCATATCCACCTTGACTTGAAGCCGGGTTCAACACAACAATTTTATAGCATTATCTCGCTATGATCTACCTACAAGTGATGTTCGAAGAGGGGATGGTCCTTGAAGCTTTGTAGTAGAGTTCTTCAAGGAGAGGGAACATGGACAGACTAGGTATTCATGTCAATCTCACAAATGTTGGAGTTGCGGGAAGACTTGTTATGGGCTGACAGAGGCCACTAGACATGAGAGTTTCATGAAGAATGCTATTATCTTGACCATATTTATCTCTCTCTCTCTCTCTCTCTATATATATATATATAGTTTATTGTGTATTTTTTCTATATCTAGATATATGATGTTTGCAATTGTTATGCTCGGATAACAGACCCTCAATGATGATAGATGCATTGGTGCCAGTTTCCACCACTAATGCAACAATAGAAGTAGCATGCTTATTCGATGTACTGGATATCAAGTATGCGACACCTTTGAGAAATTCACCAAAGTGCTCTACCTATTCTCTCACAATATTATTGATATGCTACTATTCTACTACATCTGTCAGATAATTGTGTTTCGATAGGATATTTATGAGAAATCAAATACAATGTTTTTGTGTTTCTACATGTTTCATTATCATACATTAATGAACCATTTCCATCATGGATGGACAGATCACCCCTTCACAGGTATCATGTATTGAGTTAAACCTTGTTTAAATGTGAAGTTTGTTATATTGTTTTGTTTGAATTTCACATTTTCTATTAATAAAAATATTATAAATATGTATGTAGGTTGTTTCATTGACTTCCAGGTCACCCGTACCACTACCATCCTATTCACCACCACTGCCGACATTTCCCACATCATTTATCCTTGACTACAGGGCAAGTCCAATCCTTGGATGCCCTACCACATCTCTTAAGATACCACTTTACAACCCAATGGTTTTTCCATGCCTCATACAACTCGTGCGTGTTTATCGTTGCCCACCCCCCCACATTTTCCATTCCATTCATCCATAGTGACTGCCCCTGGTCACCACTCACTAGTCATCCTTGTTATAGCCCAAACCATTTCATCCACTGAGGTTTCACCACTTCACTCTTATGCATCCCCTAATCCATAATCTAATGTGGATAACATAGTCCATGTGACAACATATGTTTCCTCAAAGTAGCTTGTATAGTTGAACGCTCCACCTGCTAGTGACTCTCTGTCATTGCTTGAGTTATTCATAGTGAGATCATTCATTGATGATTTTTTTATGTATCATGAATGGAATTAATTTTATGCATTTTTTCAAAATTTCATGATTTGATTCTTCTAACTACTGTAGGGTGGCATAGCTGAGAGATTCGGGTCATGGAGGAGGGAAACACCCTCACGGTTGTTAATATAATATGTGGTGAGTTTTCTTATCTTTATTTATAAAGTATCATTCTACAAGTTTTTTAATTCAATATGTAATTTTTTTTATAAGAATGTTGTTTCTTTGTCCAGTCTCTAAAGAGACTAACCACACCTAGGTGTAAAACGACTTGAGGTCCTACTTCGAGTAAACTAAGGAAGATCGACCTCTGGGATGCACTTGATATTTGCAAGAGTTACCATGGTCAATGCATGACCAATGGGTGTAATTTTGTATCTAGAGCACCATATATCATTCTTCCATGTTGGGACACTTTATTTCATTTTGTATATTGGGCACAATGTGCCATTTTGTAAAAAATATGCAGTCGAGACAATTTTGAATATATATATATATATATCATGGCATGTTTTCTATGAATTGAAGTGTTTGTTTATTTGATGTTGATGAATTATTATTATTATTATTTAGCCATATATATATGCAAAGTGTAAGCACAATATGTAGCAACTCATCTAATTAATATCATCATGTTAATCAATTGTCCATTGGGTCACCCTACTTGGACACAAGACATTAGTTGATAGATGTTAAACCGATTAAGTTAAAAATCATTTTGTAGCTTGATGGAATTTCCCTCTTGTATGTGTAACATTGAACGTTATCTAAGGCACATGACATAAGGACATGGGACCCAAAGAATAGTCTCTTGAACATTACCTTTATGGAAATTAGACCACCATAATTTAGGATAGTCTTCATGATGAATTTTTTTTTGTGTCATTGCACGTGTCTAATTCAATTTTGGGATATCCACATGAATTATCTCCAACAAAGATCCCAAACGTATTTCCAACTCATCATAATGTCACTTCCTCTTTTATCTTTGCCTCCACTCTTGGTTGTATAAGAAATCAAAACAATTAGTCAAAGCTTATGGATGTAAATTGTAATGACATTGAGAGTTTATTAGTAAGATTAATTACAAATGATTTGATGAATATCAATTTTGAAGAGCAAACAATAGACATTGAGAAAACTTGGGGAAATTAGATCATCTCTCTTTTTTCATGTTCACATATTCCATCTCATTAATAGTGTCAAACATGTTGATTCATAGTTATTTTATTGCATTCATAATGCTATGTGTTTGTTTATTAAATTCATGACATGGTTATAGCTTTGGTATCTAATACAAATATTATTTTAGCATATTAGTGTGTCTCTCAACCATTTAGTATGTAATTCATGGTAACCCCACTAATACAATAGATAATGGGAACACAACACATAACTAAGAATTGGATGTAAATCTCTCAACAATCCACCAATCTTGTACAAGTTTGGTCCAACTCATCATAAAAATAATGCATAGATTTTCTTTGTTTCACATAAAACTATTTCATGATTTTTTTTGTGATTAAGAACTCTATTAAGCTTGGTAAATTATTCTAACTTGTGATAATATTATTGACAAAATCATGTGACACACACACACACCAAAGCTACTCAATTTCTCAAAATTTTCACAATAATTCATTTCCTACCAAAGTCCAAGTACTTTCATAGGTAAGCAACTGAAATGCAAGTTTCATGATCGATTGGATAGTGCCATTGAGAAACAAGTACAATATGTGCATGCAAGTTTTGGTTTCAACCCTTCAATTGCACTGTAGTTTTCCCTAAATTAAGCTAAATGAAGTAATGAAAGTTTTACCTCAAATTTCATCCATGAATGTTAACAAAGTCACCAACTTAATGAAAAACTCTCCATATTTATCATTTTTTAGAAGTCTCATTTTTACCCTTGCTTCAAAAAATGGTGCTATCGGTAGCACCCTTATCTTTTGGAGGTGATTAAAACCACAAGTTGTTTGAAGTTGTGCCCTTGATATTACGTGATATTATAGACATAACCTTGAAATTGACCCTTGAATAAAAAATCGATGTACCAATAACACCACACTTTTTTACTTAAAACTATGACCTAACTGAAACCGTGGCTTTGACCACTCATACCACCACAAATAAAACACTAAAAATTGACTCCTACATATAAAAAATTTATAACTTCATAATTTTTTTATCAACTATTTTTTTTTTAATAATTTAAATTAAGAAAATAATGAAATTGGAAAAAAAATACCCTTAAACAAATTTCTTTTTTTAAGGAAAAAAACAATTTGTTTTTTGAAATAAAGAAAAAAATTGTAAAAAATTGTAAAAAAGAAAAAAAAAAGAGAGAGTAAAATCTGAATTTTATTTTAGAATTAAAAATTAACCTTAAAGCGCAAAAAATGAAAAAAAAAACCGAAAAAAACCGAAAAAAACAATTTTTTTTTAAACAAAAAAAACTAAAATAAAATTTAAATTAAAAAAAAAAAATACAATTATAAAAACATTTAATATACAAATGCTAAATACAAACATTAAAAAAATTAAAAGCATAAAACTAAACTAAAAAATGATAAACTAAAATAAAAAATTAAAAAAAAACGCACACCAAAATTTAAAAATATAATCAAATTAAATTTAAAACATAAAAATTATCCTCGGATGGGGTGCCAGTGTGGGACAACTGTCACCAGGAGAGGGCACGAAGCGATCAACATGGTGTTGGTCATGTGACAGGAGCGTGTCACACCCTCCCACCACCCTCATGCATTTAAGCCAAGCTCGCGCAGGCCTAGGCACCATTACTCTCAGTGCGCCTGGCCTAAGCTTGTTGTCCTTTCGATGGCTCAGAGCCATGAATTCAAATTTACTCTGCTCGTGTGCGTTTGCCTCCTTCAACATTCTCGACGCCATGAATTTTACCAGATGCATTTGCAGAGGTTCTCTTCCAAGGCCGAGACCTCCTGCAACCTGCACTCCCACTAGTTACACCTTCACTATCTGTGCTTCCTTTCGACGCTTCCATTTTCCCTTAGTGTCCTAGGCATGCCGAGGAAAAGGGGGAAATCCAAGAATGGCTCGGCCTAACAGCCAAGACGACTGCGCGTGGTTCTCCGACCCGCGCCTGCACCATCTCCTAATTCGTCACCTGGTTCACCTTCCTCACCGTCTTCCCAGTCGCAATCCGGACAAAGCCCCAACAACATTCCGTCCCTCTCCTCGCCCTCCGCAAGGCGGATGGAATGGTTTGCCATCTCTAGAAATTCCCTAGGTTTTAACCCGAGGCCCTCATACGATTTAGCCTCCACCTCGTTGTCGCTTCCCACAGTTCCACCCAACTCACTAGCAAGCACACCAGTCCAGCCAAAGATCTCAACCAACCATCCTTACTTGGGAGCGCAACCAAATTTCCTTAGACCTCAAATTGGGCCTCACTCTTTCTCAGACTCAGTACCTGGCTCACAATTGTAGGACAACCTTGCAATTCTGCAGGGTCTGGTCTTTGAATTGTGAGAAGGCTTGGATGACCTTCAGTTTCGAATGGAACTTATGGACGGGAAGACTTCAACGCTCCTGCAACTGCTGTCAACTCTGTAGGGGGCTTGTCACTCAATACCAGGAGCGGGCGAAGCCACAGGGGGTGGAAATGGGGATGACTCAGAGGTTGGAGGAGCAGACGCCACAGGGGTTGGTGGTGAAGATGACATAGGTGTTGCCATGCATGAGCCCATGGAGGAGGAAGGGACAACTGTCGAAGAGGAAGGGGTTGGAGGCAACATCGACATAGAAGATGCCATGCACGAGGCCATGGAGGAGGGAGGTACACAGGGTGAAGAGGAATGGGTTGGAGGCGACGTCGACAAAGGGGTTGCCATGCACGAGCCCATGGAGGAGGGATGGACAATTGTCGAAGAGGAAGTAAAACCAGCTGCGGACCCAACGACCAACGCCACCTCCCTGTATGTGTGGCCCTGCTACAAGCCCACCTTATGACCGACACATGTGTCTTCATGTCAGTTTAGCTAAGAGTCTGAATTTTCTTCTGCCTCATAGGGCCTATGATCATATTTTGTATGTTATTTTTATCCGGTCTTCCATAAGAAATTGTAATTTTTCTGTTTAAGTTTATGTCATTTTAAAACTGGTAGCTTAAGACAATGGACATACTCTGATCGACTGGCTAAACTGGTTTCCCTTCGGGGCAATTTAGTTTTTACAGTTCAGAACTCTTGATGATACTGTAATTTCTGTTTTTTAAGGCATTTTATACGATTCTTATTTAAAAAAAAAACAAAAAAAAACATAAAATTTAATAATAGTTTTTAATATTTTTTTGAAATTAGGCACGTTGAAGGGGGTGATGTCAGGCATCTTCCCCTCCACACCCACATGGCCCAAAAAGAAAATTAAATTATTAAATTTTATGTTTTTAAGTTTAGTTTGTTTTTATTTATTTATTTTTAATTTTAATTTTATTTTTGTTTTATTTTATGTAGGTTTTTTTTTAATGTTTGTATTTTTTTTAATAATTGTATTTTAGGTTTTTTATTTTTTTAAATTTAATTTGTTGGTTTGAAATTAAATTTTAGTTTAAAAAAAAAGTTGTTTTTTCAATTTTTTTTGTTTTTGTTTTTCAATGGTCATTTTATAGCTTTTTAAAAAAAAAACAATTTAGGTTTTACTATTTTTATAGTTATATTTTATTTTTTTTGTTAAAAAATTGTAATTTACTTTTTTTTTCAACAAAAATTGTTTTCATAATTGTTTGGAAAATCCACAGTATTATTATTCGTTTGTTTAACGAATAATAATACTGTAGATTTTCCGAACAATTCTGGAAACAACTCTTACCATAAAAATCATGTTAGTTAAAAAAAAAAATTCTAAAAAAAAGAAATTTGTTTAAGAGTGTTTTTTTTCCAATTTAATTAATTTCTTCATGTAATTTATTTAAAAAAACAAAATTAATTAGTAAATAAATTATCAAGTAGTAACACTTTTATATTTGTTTCAAAGGTGTAGATCAATTGACAATAAAGTGCACTGTTAAGGAACTTCTTATGGCATTGTCAATTTAAACCTTGCAAAGCCATGTGTATTGTGCATGGGATCACATAGGTACACCTGGAGGTTATAGTGGTAGCGGTCTGAATCGATCCCATGTCATGCGAATACAAGCCCACCCTATTGTTGATTCCATCATATACAAAAAAAAATAACACTTTTAGATTTATGAGTTGATTTGCAGTGTCATATTTGTGGTGGTGCTATTGGTAAAGGCCAATTAGGTCATAGTTTTAACTCCAAAAAAATGTGGTGCTATTGGTAACATCACTTTTCTATTCAAGGGTCAATTTCAGGGTTTTGTCCGTAATGTCACATAATTTCAAGTGCACAATTTCAAACAACTTGCAGTTTTAACCACCTCCCCCAAAAATGGCGCTACTGGTAGCACCACTTTTTGATTTGAAGATTAACTTCTGAGTTTTTTACCCAAAAATATGATATTTTTTGGTTAAAATTCTCATTTTGAAATTACAGTTCTCGTTAAGTTGATAACTTTCTTTATTTTAAAAGAGACTAAAAATCACTCTGGAAAATAGTGTTGAAAGTACTCTATATGATTTTATAAAGACAATGAAAATTTAGATTACAAAGCAAAGAACAAAATCACTTTTGCCAATAATCCATGAACATGTAAGAGTGTGCAAGATGCGAAACTTTTCGTGTAAGAGAAATTTCAATTTTTTAGTTAAATTCCATTGTCCAATACCTCTTGAAATTCAAAACTAGTTTACAAAATTAGTTTTTACATATACGTATGTAACATTTTTCTTTGGATTGGTTTACTCGAGGTTGTAGATTGGTTTACCTATGAATTTGAAGTCTTATGGGAACTAATAAAACAATAAATGAAGTATGGCTTATATGGAAAAAAGATAAAATAAAATAAGTAAGATGTATGCATAAAATATTATTTAAAATAGCATTTAATATCCATGGATTACTACCCTATAAGAAAAAAGGACAATGAATAGTAAACAACTCAATTGAGTTCATGGATATTACATAGAGATTGATTTTCCTTATTTTTGGATAAAATAACACTCAATAGCCATGGATTATTACCCTACAAGAAAAAACGACTATGAATCGTAAAAAACTCAATTAAGTTCATGGATATTACATGGAGATTGATTTTCCTTGATTTTTGGGTGGGAGAGTGTTATGGCCCCACTAAATTTAGCGAGAGGATACATTTTGGCTTCATGGATTACTTGGGTGAGGGAATCCACTGCCCAAGTGAACAATGGAAACCTTTGGGATATCTCTTCACTTAGTTTTTTTTTTTTAATAAATTGATTTAAAATAAAAGTTTTAAACCTTATGTATCCTATATTTTTCCTTCATGGTTATTTTATTTTGTTTTGATGTGGGGTTTGGGCTTGGAATATGCTAAATGAACTTAGAGGAGGATAGAAGTGTGTTAGGCAAGAAAAAACTAAACCATAATAATTCATGATAAAATATAATGCATACCATAATGGAATTAACTCTTAGATGACATTAAGAATTGAAAATGAAGAAAAAACCAAGTGTTTTGTGGCCATCAAACTCATCATTTGTTAATTATTAACATTATGAATTGATACTAACTCTATCAACATAATTGTTTTTTTATCACATTATGCTCGAAACAAATTTTAATTTTAATTAAAGGGATCTTTCACAAAACCCCCTAGTTATTTTTAGAACAAGAGACATAACTCATAACCAAACTCTTATAATACCACCCCTTCCATATACTTTCATTATGCACATGTTGAAGAACTTACATCGTTTTGTCAAGATTAGGCATTCAATATTTAAGAAAACAAATGCTAGAAAGTCCCCTCACATGGTTGAGTGTAACTTTATTGTAAGTCATTTACATTGATGCCTCCGGTAACAATGTTTCAAAATCGCCTGAACCAAGTTAGAGACATTTTACTAAATTAATTAAAGCATGCAATGTAATCTTGAAAAGTACATTAAAAGACATATCATGAAGAGGCATCCAACTTATGATGCATCTGAGTATGAAACTAACATGAATGCGAGAAAATGTGCTATCATTGATTTAACGATACCAAAATGTAACCAATCAAGCATCATACGAAAATGAAAAAAGGGAGACAATAATGTCCATTGGTGAATCCCATCTAAAGTTTAAAAGTGGGTCGTCATATTTTTAAAATTAATTCTAGTTGAGGCCTCAATAGGTTCTTAGGGAGAAAAATCTTGTACTTTTCATCCACCTATCCCAAACTTACAATATCTCAACTTTTAGTGCCCTATTTGAGTAAAATTGGAATAATCAATATTTTGACCATACTAAAGGATTATGATCTGTCATGCTTTTGAAAGGAAACAAAACTAACCCTCTTCATAGATGATGCATGTCTTATCTTGCTTCTCAAAGTTTTGATTGTTCATGTTTGAAGGCATTCCCTTTAACATTCAAATAGATTCAATGTAATTTTTCTATAGCTTCTCCAAAGTTTCCATTAAGGGAAATTTTATTTTAGATGATGGTGGAGTATTATGTTGTTTATAGTCTTACCAAAGTGGCATATGAAGAGGCACGATATTGTATTGTTAATGATTTTGTGTTTGAAGATGAAAGTGATATGAAAAGTTTGAAGGACATATTAAGAATTTGGTCCAGGGGAAAAAATTCCAAACTGAGAATCATAATTAAGTTCCATAAGCTCCCACAAGTGTGTTTGGCCAAGGCCCATGTGACCATGCTACCCACAATTACCTGAGCTATTGTTTTTCAAAATCATCCCCTAGTGCAAAAATTGCATTGTCCCTTCCTAAGAAAAAGTCCAATTATGAAGATCTTGGAATAAATCATTTTTTGGGAAATGAAATCATAGGGGAGAGGTGATCCTAGCTGTAATATGGTGTTAGGAGTCGAACACAATTGATGATTTTTCCATCCTAGCCTTAGTTAGAGTTTAATGGCTACTTGCAACTCACCTTCTTAATCCTTTTAGGGATACATTTGGGAATTTGGTCAAGGGAAAAAAGTTCAAACTACACAACACAATTGAGTTCCATAATCTCCCACAAGTATGTTTGGCCAAGGCCCACGTGATTATTCTATCCACAATCGACTGAGCCAATGTTTTTCAAAATGTTAAGCCCTAATATTGGCTCATTACCCCTTAATTGGGGCATATTAGATTAGTAATGCTATTTTATTTATGTTGGCTTTAGGCCATTAGTTGTAATTTAGATTAGTAGTGTTATTTTAATTATGTCAGCTTTAGG
>SNQJ01S0008325.1:55001-98698 GCA_010110895.2 Picea sitchensis | reverse complement strand
ATGTTCTCTGGCTTCATAGAATAAGTCATGGTTTCTTTGACTTGGTCAAACCCTAGATTTGACCACAAACTCAAACTTGACATCTTGGATTGCTAAGAGTACCAAGAGATGTGCTAGGCTAGGGTGCACTAATATGTCTGGATATTAGGTCAATCCCTTCACTTAAGGTGCCTCAACGAGAGGATTAGGGTTTTTACAACTGCACCTGCTAGTAACCCTAGCGACAATGCTTTGGTGACTACTCTTGCTAGGAAACCCTAGCAGCAGTTCTTCAATGATCTTAATATTCTTCGGCCTACGTTTCCTTCCAACGGTTAGACTGAATGAAGGAGGTGTGGGACCATAACCTGTTAGAATATAATGGATGTGCTCATTTTACCATTGACAATATCTCTATTGTCACCCAACCATAGGCTAAAGCCACCCTCCGAGAACCTTAACCTTGACAGAGAATCACTCCAGAAGAAAACCCTAGGCTAGATAGACAAAAAAAGGGCATCACACCTTTCCCCAAGGATAGCGCACCAACAAGAGCTAATCAAATAGTCCAAACCCTAGCCAAGAGATAGTCCAAGCGTAACTGCTAGCTGCAACAGCTACAACGACAACTCTCCTCCAAAACTGCGCAGAAAATGGGCAATTGCAGTGTGCACAAGTGTTGCTCTGCAATTCTGAGACTGCTTGCCATAATGAGAACTTGCCTCCTGTATTTATACTAATTCTGGCTAACTTCCTGGGCCAACTTCTCATTCTTGGTATTTGTCTGTTCAGTAAATATTATTATTTCTGGACGACTTCTTCTCATGTAGGCTAATAACCTAATATAAATTATCTTCTTGAGCCGACAAGTCTTATAGGGTTATTATCCAACTCATTAGGGTTTATTCTTGCTTCCTAGATTATTCTATCCTTGTTAGGTTTACACGTGGAGGTAAATACTTCCCGCAACTACCATAATATTAACAGATCTCAGGCAGATCTACTTAAGTTTATTATTGTTTCATGTTTGAGGAATTTTGGTTGATGTATGTAGCTGAATTTATTGGTACAGATAGAGGTTGTATAACAGTGAGGTTCTAGCACATGGTTTGAGGTACAGACTTGTGGTATAGTTTTTGAGATATATATGATCAGATCATATTGGTTGATGAGTATACAGTGGCATATTTGACATAACAGATTGTGCCAGTGACGTATTCATTTTCGACATTTGGCACTTATATTTCAGGGTGGTTGGAGACGACAAGGATAGGTGGTTATAGCCACCTTCTGGTTGTAGTTGGAGAACATAGGGGGTTGTAGCATCCTTCTGGTTGGAGCTAGAGAATTGGGGAGTTGGAGCTTCCCTCAGGTTGTAGCCTGAAAATAGGAGGCCAGAGCCTCCTTCCAGTTGCAGCTGGAAAACAAAGGAAGTTGGTGCTTCCAATAAATGTAATTCTTAAAGACAAATAATAAAATGCATTCCGTGGTTTTCTCCCGCATTGGGTTTCCACGTAAAAARTACTAGTGTACTGTGTATGTGTATGATTTCTAATTTGTTCATGCTTTATTTACTCTGCAATTATTGGATGCATATGCTATATTGATCATAAAGATAAATAACACTTGCATACTTTGGTTAAAAGGATTAAAAATCTCTATTACTGATTCACCCCCCTCTTAGTAATCCAACAGAGGTATGTATCTAGAGAACCCAAGTTCACCTAAGAGATGGTGAATTGATACTTCCTCTATTCCTACATGAATGACACCATGATATTCTGCTTCTGTAGTCGATAGAGATACTGCCTTTTATTTCTTTCATGGCCAAACCAACGATCTAGTGCTGAAGTGAAGCACATATCCAGAAGTGGACTTCTGATCATCATTGTCATATTCCCAGTCAAAATCTATGAGTCCAACTAATGAGTATGAACTTCAACAATATTTGATACCAAGATGACTTGTACCCTTGATATAGCGAACAATTATTTGACATCTTTCCAATGGTTTTCTTTGGGATCTTGAATAAAAAAAGAAACCATACTAATAAATAAATAAATGTCAGGTCAACTGTGTGTGAGATAAGCAATATGGTTGAATAATTGTCGATAGAGAGTAGCATCAAATTTGGAAGACTAACAAGTTTTATTCAACTTTACTACAGACTAAAAAGGTGTAGAACATGGATTACAATCTACCATCTTGAAGCGTTTCAAGAGAACCATTACATATTTATATTGATAAATGAAAAAACCAGTAGATAGTGGTAATACTTGAAGACCCAAAAAAATAATGCAGAATACCATGATCTATCATATCAAAGGAGTTAGTAAGGTGTTTCTTCAATCTAAGAATGGGATCAATGGTATTGCTAGTTATGAAAAGGTCATCAATATATACAACAATAATCAAGGTATTTCCATGAGTATGGAGTACATATAAACTGTGATCAAATTCACAGTGTTTGAAATGAATATAATGAAATAAAATTTCTATCATAGCATAACAAGCTCTAGGATCTTTTTTCAAACCATAAAGATACTTTTGAAGTCAACAAAAAAGGTTGGAATCTATTGAAAAACCAAGAGGTTGTTCCATGAAAATTTCTTCAAATAAGTCGCCATGAAGAAAATTACTCTTCACATCCATTTGGTGGATCTGCCATCCAAAACGAGCAATGAGGGAAATAATCAATATAATAGAGTTCATCTTTTCAAGAGGTGAAAAGTTATCATTGTAGTTAATCTCTTCTTGTTGAGAAAATCCTTTCATATCCAAGTGAGCTTTATGAAACTCAAAAACACCTTCAGAGGTAAATCTAGTCTTGTATACCCATTGACACTTCACAATGTTCTTCCCTTGAGGTCGAGGAACTAAATCTGAAGTTTGATTATTCATAAGAGAATCCATCTCAGTCTGCATAGCCTGCTCCCATTCAGGTTGTCCATGTGCATCTAAGTATGTAACAAGATAAAAAGTTTCAAGAACACGGGTCAACAAAGCAATGCTAGCATATTGCTTCTGAATGTGAGTTTGTCATCTTGAAGAAATATCACCAACATCGGGACTAACAACTTCAATTGTCTTAGAAACACATATGGGTAGACAAGAAAGGGGTGAATTGATGTCTACTGTAGAAGGTCAATAGAAAGTCAAAATAATTTTAGTTGAAGGAAATGAAAGACCAATCGAAATAGAAATCGACTGACCAATCGACTCGAGGCTCGACAACCCTGTCGAAACATGAACAATGTTTGACTATCCAATCGAAGGATTGAAAAATAGAACATGGGAACCATTGTCAAAAACAACATGGAAGGGACGATCCTGTAGTAAACCATAGGATGAATTCAACAAATTAATGCCTAAAGACTTCTTATCAAACCATACATTTATTTTGATATTTATATGTTGCATGACAGGGTCAAACAATCGATAGGCTCTAGACTCTTCATGGTATTCCATCATGATGCAAGCATGACTTTTTTGCATTCAATTTATTTTTGTAATCATTGAAAATATGAGCCCAAGCAACACATCCCAACACACAAAGGTGGACGATTAAGGGATTTCTTCCACACCATCATTCAACTAAAGTCACAGAAGGGACAACTTGAGTTTAAAGACAATTTAACAGGTAGTTTGCATAATAGATTGCTTCAGCCTGGAAGCAAGGAGGCAAGTCTTTGGCCTACAAAATACATCTATCCATTTTGACTAATGTTCATTTCTTATGTTTGGAAATGCAATTATGTTGAGGGGTATGAGGAAAATACCACTACTAGTCAATACTAGATCGATCTACGTATTCTTCAAAAGGTCATTCACATACTCACCACCATTGTCTGATCTCAAGCACTTAATGGGTCAACCAAATTTTTTTTCACAAAGGCCCTAAATTCCTTGAACTTTTCAAAGACACAATTCTTGTTTTTCAGGAAATAAACCCAAGTGAAACAAGAGATATCATCAATAGAGGTCAAAATATACCTTGCACCTACTAATAAAGGTAGATTGATGCAAAAAATATCATTGTAAACTAGCTCCAGGAGGTTTTGTGCTCACCATGATTTTCCAAATTCAAAGGGTTCCTAATGATGCATACCCAGTGCACATCCTCTACACATTCCATTAGGGGGAAAAGCTTTAAGTAGACCAACAACCATGTTCTTTGTTTCCACTGACTATCAAAATTTAGGTGTCTGAGTCATTCATGCCAAATTCGACTTCATTCATCAATGTGAGTAATAAGAGCATTTGATTCAGAGTCAATTCAAGTCGTTTCAAGAAAGTTTTAGAATTTTTCCTTTGGGTTGAGAAACCCTCCGATGACAATCGATTAACCTTTCTTCAAATCTTTCACAAAGAAGTGATTAGGAAAAAAATCCACAATCTTACATGTTTGAGTTAATTGAGAAACTAACAACAAATTTGCACTGAGATTGAACACATGATAGATGTAAACATTCTTCCCATGTCGATAGGGAACATCACCATGACCAAAAATGTCGAGAGAAAAGTCATCAACAACATATATATTTCTCTCCACAACTTTATCCAAGGACTTGAACAAGGATTCATCCTTAGCCATATAATGAGTGCAACTAGAATCAACTACCCATTCATTCTACGTAGAATGAGAAAGAAACACTTGAGAAGTTCTGAATTGGAAGGTGGAATTATCAACACGTGGATGAACAACCAACACATCTCCTTCAAGGTGCTTGACCTTCTCCTCTAAGTCATCTGTCTTCATGTAGTGATTTATCTCCACATATCTAGTATTTCCATTGTACTAACATGTCTTCTTCTTTCAATTCTTCCGGAGTGCATCTTTCTTCCCTTTAGTTTTGTAGTCAAGACATTTTGATCTTTATATAGGGGCATCAAACCATCCTCTTTCCTTATGGTTCACCTTGCCCTTTCTCTTGAATAAGTGAGATTGATGTTTTCCATCAAGATTCCCTTCATCAAGTAATGTGTGTTGATCACTAATCGGTAAGCCACAAAAAACTTCAAAGGTATAATCCTTATCATGTTCCTTGCATTCCTGCCATTTGGTGCATAAATTTGAAACAAACACATTGAATGGTGTTCTTAGAGTCATCGGGACAATCTTAATGAGTTTTCCATCTTTCTTCTGAAWTTTTTTTCCACATTCGTCCAATTTCAACTACAACTCTTTCACACACACTAAATAGTCCTCAATTCAATCAAAAGAATGAGGATCGAGAGAGATCAACTCTTTCTCCAACTGCATGACATGGTTTTCATTGAATTTGTCAAACAAAGACTTTAGCTTCTTCCAAAATTGATGAGGACAATCGATTCTAATTGTATGGAACCAAATCTCCCACGAGACATAGGTCGTGATGACCCCCACAACCTCATTCTTCTTTCCATCAACAACGAACTTCATTTGATTGTCTATCGGCTCTGGAATTGTAGTATTTGTATATTTCCACAATCCTTTACTCTTCAATAAGGTTTCCATGTTTGGAGCCGAGATAACATAATTTGAACCATTCAAAGCAATAGGATCAATCTTTGAAGTCATTTTTGATATCTAACACATTTAAATTGTCTCCACAGTTACATGAAGAAAATCATTGACCCAAAGTCAATCACAAACAAGTCCAAATCAATAATATTTTCAAACAACAGGCGAGGTCAAAACCAAACTCTCTAATACCATGTTGGGGATTGGGTGTAACCTAATATAAAACGAATAAATATAATTACAAATAATTGAAGAGAAATAACTTTAGAAAAGATCGATGGTGTCTAAGGACACCTTTACAACACTCAAACATAACTCATTGTGATCAGAACATCACAATGCATATTGAACATCTCCACACATGTTCACTTCACCACATTTATGCATGATAATGACCCATCAGGTCCTCTATTTATAATCCCAAGATCTAACCAACTTCCTATAAATTGGGAAGATCTTGTCCACATACAAGTGTCGATGGCTAGAGTTGACTCAGTCAAATCCACACTATCTAGTCGTCATGTCAAACTTGCTTGACCCAACCATCCATACATCCAACTCGTAGTCAATTGGTCGATTGGTCGATTGTCTAATTGATAGACTTGTCGACTACTCGATTGACTGATGTAAATATTTGGGTGATCGCCTAATCGAATGATTCTGGGAGAAGTGTAATGAACCATAAAAACTTAAGGTTCCAACAACAAATAAATTAAAACCTTCATTTTTTCTGAATACATTTCAATAACTCTATTTTTGACATTTCTTTTGTATAGGCTACACAAATCCGTCATCAATGAAACTACAAACACATATAGAGTCAACTATATATATATATATATATAGTGTTTACTATTTTTAATATATTTTTCTCTTGAGATATTTCTGAATTCTAAAGTACATACCCTTTTTATTTATGTTATATTTTTTTATTAGCTTAACCATTTTTAAAATAAGTTATAGACTAAGATCTACAATCTAAAAATAAATAAAAATTGTTTGATAATGTTAGGACCCTAGTACCCTTCACTAAGTCAAGGTCTTGAAATTTCAAGGATATAATGTCTTTCATAATTTAAAAAATATATAAAATTTATATTAAAAATTTTGAAAAAATACATGGCACTAGAACAATGTGTTCTCTACAACTCTACAAATTTTTAAAGGAAATTCCAACATTAGAGTACTCAAGACCCTCACTAACATAAACATATGCATTATATTTTGCTTGAAAAATAACATACCACTCTTAGAAAAACTCAAATTTCACATAGTTATACTCAAATTCTACAAATAAAAAATATATATTATGAAAGTTAATTTAGGTACCTTGAATAATACCTCCAAATTAACATTTGTTTTTTTTTTCCATGTTTGTGTTGCCACTATTAAATCATAAGAGATATCACTAGATTGCACCCACCCCCCCAAAAAAACTATTTTTTTAAAATAAAACCTAAAATAAACAAAATTAAAAAAAATAATAATTAAACCTAAAATATTAATAAAAAACATTAATTAAAAAAAACCTAAAACACAAAATTAAAAAAAAACTTAAAACTTAAAAATGAAATAATACTAATTTAATAATTAATAATTAAATTAATAATTAATAATTAGTTTAGTGCACTTGCATTTATTTATAGATAAWTTTTTATAATTATCTTTAATCTTATTTAACAATTCATTACATTAATACTAATTATRCAACTTTATTCAATAAAAAACTTGTTATGAGATTATCAAAGATTAAATTATACTCACAGCTGAGAAATCTCAAATAGAATTGAATAATAAATTTTGTTTAATGATAACTCTTCTAGAAGTCATGATCTATCACTTGCACTGCTAAATTAGATAATGTTTCAACTAAAAAACATTTTAATAATCTTGTGTTATTGATTTCAAACCATACATATTATACAAAAACTTAACAAATACATAAGAGTTCCTTTTTCTTTTTATTGTGTACCTCACATGGTTGTGATATCATATTCTATTTATTTTTTTAAAATGAAAGATAATACACATAGAATAATCCAGCCACAAAAATAAAGTAACTAAAACAAACATGCATTACATCACATAATGAACACAAATATAAGAACAATAATTAAGATAAATTTTATTTCAACAAAACTAAAATTTTGAAATGAAAATAAAGATGGGTATGTATAACTCAAATTTTCATTTATTATAACACATTTTCTCATTAAACATATATAATAATATATTATTGAGTGTGTAGATTTTTATAATTAATTATAATAATCTTGATTTTTTAAAAAGAAAGTGTGTAAAAGAATTTTAATTGTCCAACTTTTAGAGTGGACAATTCATCCATAAATAGGGACATATAAAACTGAAATGATGATAGGTAAAATAAACATGATGGATAGAGTGTCCTTGTGGACAGTTCATTTCTTTAAAAAAACAACATAATAATATATTATTATTACAATGAAAGAAAATAAATGTACTTCACAACCCTTTATGAATGACATATATAATCATTATCATTAAAAAAGTAAATAAACAAAATGTTTTTTTAATAGTTAATAGATATCTAGTAGAAATGATTTTACAATGTTTTTATAATTTACAACGTTTTTATAAGAATTATGATATAGGGATGACTTGTAATTTGTTGTTTCTCCCCCAAAAAAAAATAAAAAATAATAATAATAATAATAATAATAATAATGTTTTTCAACAAGTCAGGATTTTAAATTCCAAGTGACAGTTTGATATGGGCTGGCCATGGGTAAACAGTTTCTGGAGTTGGAGCTGGGGAATCAAAGTGATTTTAGACTATCTTTTTACACGTTTACGTAGTCCTTTTTTAGGACTCAAATTGTCAACATGCATGAACGTCTTGTCGTATCAATTCACAATGCATAACACTTTGAATACAAATACATTGTACTGAAAAGCTCAACCAAAGAAAACTACAGAGATGATTGGGATACTAACGGCCCCATGTTTACTTTAACATTACGTTTGATTTCAAAGTTTCGCAATCAAACGTACATAAAGACCAACAAAGTCATAAAAGTTGAATTTATGTTGCATGAATAATTCTCTCTTACATCATCCAAATTTCATTTAAGAAGCCTCACGTAACAACTTGAAAAATTGGATTTTTTCCTCCCGGCGCAGTCTGCGTTTCATAGTTGCAAATACAAGGTTGATACGACCACAAATCAATTTAGAACAGAGTTGAAATGCACTGTGAATTTTAGTATATATTATAAAGAAATCAATTAAGGATAAAGTTGTGAGATTTTGGTATATTAGGATAAAATTTTAAGATTTTGGTATATTGTAAGGGGAGGCATTTATGATGAATAGTGTGTATAAAATGTACATGCATCAAGCAGTCACTAATCATCATTGTATGGTGTTTAATGTTATTATTATTTATGTTGGAAACATTAAGCAGCGTGTAGTGAACCAATATTTTTCTATCCAGTTGGTTTAATGGTGAATAGTGATGCATCAACAGTGATTCAATCATCACTGTATGGTGTTTAATGTGAGAGGTATCTATGTTGGGAAACATTATACACCATACACTCAACCAATGTCTTTTCATCTTGTTAGTTCAATAGTGAATAGTGTGTATCTAACCAACAAAATATATGATGTTTAATGTGAGAGGTATCTATGTTGGGAAACATTATACACCATACACTCAACCAATGTCTTTTCATCTTGTTAGTTCAATAGTGAATAGTGTGTATCTAACCAACAAAATAGTCTAGATGTATAGTGCTTAATGCTACTCATTTATATTTTAGAAATCATTTTCAGATATATAGATGACTTATTTGAATGGAAATTTTAAGATTATATAAATATCAACCACAACTAAAATTATTAGTTCAATATTGATTAGTGTGTATCTAACCAACAAAACAGTCCAGATGTATAATGCTTAGATATATAGATGACTTATTTGAATGGAAATTTTAAGATTATATAAATATTAAGCAGTGGCTAAAATTAGGTGCAATGATATCCTCACTAAAACATTTTGTAAAATTGTAATAAACTTGTACTTTTTATTTTTATTCTTTTTATTTTGGTAAAATGAGAAGTGGAAACGAACCATGTGATGGTTGGCCTTCCAAAGGCACCACATTAAAATAATGCAGTATCCAAGAGGGCAACTAAGAGAGACACGGAGAATTTGGAAAGTTTGAAGAGATGAGAGCTCTAAGAGTGTAGCCTACTTGAAGATGGGTGGATGAAAGAGTTAAGGAGCATGTCCATAATGAGCAAAGGAATCTAGCCATGACAATTTGTATTTCTTTTCATGAGTAACAATGCACAAGTTTTCTCATAATGCATAGTTCACCCATTGTAATGAATTTCCCGAACAAGATAAATCTTGATTGTTTATACTGTGTGGGTGCAATCTGCCCTATGAGGTATATTGTGGTTATGGTTTGAGTTTTATTGCTTGAAATTTCTGTTTGGTTAATAAATGCAAGATTCATTAGTTCAATCTTCTCTGAGTTGTGGTTTTTTTTCTTGTTGACTGAGGTTCCAGTGACCCACAAGTTTTATTCACTACTGGACCATTTTTCTTTAGTTGGGTGTCTTTCCTTTTTCCCCAAGTCGTTTTTCCTTGATGTCGAGTGTCTAAATTTGTCCCAAGACGTTTTTATCTATTTTTGGGTGTCTAAACTTGCCCTAGGTCATTTTTCTGTGATGTCGGATCTCTAAATTCGCCCCTAGTAATTTTTTTCTCACGTGAGTGCTTAAAATCGCCCTTGGCATTTTTTTTCCATTGTTGAGCTACTAAATTTGTCCAAGTGGTCGTCTAAATTTTCCCCTTGGAATTTTTCTTTACTGTTGGATGACTAAATCCTTACACTTAGCATTTTATTCACTGTTGGTCTTTGACACATTTTGGGAACTTAGCTGGTATTGGTCTAGCTACCACAAAAAATGAAAACCAAGTAGTAAACAATCCAAAGAACAAAGAACAAAATATAAATTCCACAAAGAATCTGCGTTGATGAAACAGATAGGCCATGGGCCCATTGTTTATAGATTAGATGGTATCAGAGCAGGTTCACCAAGGACCCTACAATTTTTTTTATGGGAAAAGCCTTGAATAGGGAGAAGCTAGAAGAGTTGAGAGACTTCAACATAGAGATTCAAGAGGAAAGTTGGTATTGGAGGCAGAGAGAAGATGAATTAGAGAAAGAGATTTCCAAGCGCCAAGACTCCTTCACCGCCATGGGGGAAGAATTAGACAGGAGAAGATTGCATCTCTTGTAGTTGGGGGAGAAATTCATTGAGGTTGATAATTGACAAGAGGAGAGGTGCATTGAGGTCACTGCTCACCTATACCATGACTTGGAAATGAAGGAAGAGGACTTGAAGAATCTAGAAACAGTTGTCGAATAGACTAAGTAAGCCCTTTCCATTTCCACTACTGAAGCTAGTACCATGACAAAGAAAAAATGGTAAACTCACCTTTCAATACCCTTCATGACTTTGTGAAGCACACTAGATACATTGGTTCCAAACTCATGAAAAAAATAGGTTATGATTGCCAAGGGATAGGAAAGGAAGGCCAAGGGATTTTGATTCCAATTGTAGCTCAACATAGGCCCAAACATGAAGGCTTAGGATTCAGTGGAAAAGAAGTAAGCAAAAGTGCTGCTAAAACCACTTTTGGCAAGGAAAGAGGAATCGAAAAAGAATCCATGTGCAACAAGTCACTCAAATATGCTTGTAGAAGCTTGGAAGACGGCAACAAAGAGATGATTCCACCATCCATATTCGCTCCAATTCTTGGGGGACCAAGCAACCAAGCTAGCAAGCATCATTAAATACTAAAAATGTATGGCTTAGTTTGTTTTTGTTGCAAGAAAATGGGTTATAAGGCTAGCGATTGTTGGCACTATAGAAGTTCAAGTAGCCCATGTATGAATTATTGTCAATACAACAAATTCACTAGACATTGGGAGGCCAAATGTTGAAGTCTTCACCCAGAACTACAACCCAAGAACCAGAAATCCAAGAAGAAAGCTTGGAAAGTCAAGGTCAAGGGGAAAGAGGAGCTATTAAAACTTGCAACCCAAGGAGCATTGGTTGTCCAATGACCTATTGCAGCAACAAATGTCATCCATAGCCATGAGAAGGACAACATGATTAGGTCAAAGGTAGCGCCTACTCAACTCTTATCTTCCATCCTACACTAGAGACATCCTTTCTTTGATATTTGTCAGAGTATGCTTGATGATAGGAGAAGAAGAAGATTGGAGTTGAAGCTTTTGGGGACCAAAAGCCTACAAATGGGGAGTGTGATCTTAATTGGATCCTCACCCAAAACATTTTGCAAACTTGTACTTGCTATTTTTTTTTTTTTGGTAAAATGAAAAGTGGAAACAAACCATGTGACGTTGGCCTTCCAAATGAAGCACATTAAAAGAATGAAGGTTGTAGCCAAGAAAGAAATAAAGGAAGACAAGAAGAACTTGAAAAGTCTGTAGAAATGAGAAGTCCAAAAGTGTAGCCTACTTGAAGAGGGGTAGACAAAGGAATCAAGAAGAAAGCCCACCCACAATGAGCCAAGGCATCTTTGAGCCATAACAATCTGCACTTTTTTTTGGGGAGTAACAATGCATGGTTTTTTTTGGGCATGCATAACTCACCCATTGTAATACTGTGGGGTGCAATCTGCTCTGTCAACTATATTGTGGTTCTGTTTTGAGCTTTATTGCCAGAAAAAAATTAGTTAAAAATATAGGACAATAACATGTGGTTCCTTTATTCCCGTGGAGAGAGAATGTTTCAAATTAGATTTGTGACCACCGACGGCGACTGCTTCCAAATAGGGAATCGAGATGTGCAGTCCAGCTGTTTTAGCGCGTAATGGGATCTTTCGTTAAAGCATGAGATTTAATGGATTTATCTTCATGTCCGTAATGGGGTCCTCTATTTTATCTACTCCACTGCACTTCAGATTTCCCAGTAGCCTATCACGTCCTTTTTTAATTACAGTTGTGATGAACGTGTTACAGCCGTGTTCAATTCGATATTTAACACCCAATTACTCCGCTTGACTCTATGTTTCGGCAGCTAATTTTCTATGCAAAAATCGATGGATAATGGAGTCTCTCTCGTCGCCGAGACTATGCTCACTTCCTCAACAGACACAGACTCAATCAGTAAATCTGCATCCACAGCTAAGGATGGGATCAAGACGATTCGAACACAAGACGAGGTTACCCCTTTGTCTCCACAGAATAGCAGGTTGAAGCTGCAATATCCAGCATACAGAGGCGTGCGTCGTCGTAGTTGGGGGAAATGGGTGTCTGAAATTCGGGAACCAAAAAAGAAAACTCGAATCTGGCTCGGCTCCTTCGATACGCCAGAGATGGCCGCTCGAGCCTACGATGTTGCTGCATTCTACTTGAAGGGAAAGAACCAAGCGTTGCTCAATTTCCCAGAGCTGATTGATCACTTTCCACAACCAATTTCTTCGTCTCCGCGCCACATTCAGGCTGCCGCTGTAGAAGCAGCTGTTGCGTTCTCTTCTGCATCTGAAAGTGCAGGGAAGTATGCAAGGTCCAGCGACAACAATAAAGGAGAAAAGAGAAGACTCAGAAACCTTCCAGTAAGTAATGAGCATGCAGCCACCTCCTCTTCACATCAACTATCGGCAAGTGCCGATGTTGGTGAGTGTTTAGCGATGGAGGAGGACTTGTTCGAATCCTGCAACTTATTTATGGATTTGGCAGAAGCTCTTCTGCTTCCTCCCCCTCCTCTGTTCAGTAGTGATGAAGTAAAGGTAGAGGAGCAGAAATCGGAGGAAGGATTTCTTTGGTCTGACTTTTGAAAGAGCATAGTTTGCATACTGTAAATATGTAACCCTCTAACTTTTGGAACGATTACACGTCGCTATGCTAGTGTTAGGGTTTTCCTCTCACGATAAAATTTGTGAATAGCTACATCCAAGCTCTTACCAGCATTGCCACTAATTTATTCTCTCCTGTGAGCATTTAATGTACGTTAAGCTCCTCTTGTGAATAGTTACATCCAACCTGTTTCCAGCACTTCCACCATTTTCTTCTCTATTGTAACCTTTTTATAGTACAGTAAGCTCCTCCTGGCAAACTTTTCTAATTGAAGAATGAATTTACCATTTATAATTGAGATATGTGTACAGGATGGCTTGTCTAGTTGTAGGTTATTTGATTGACTCTTTTACTGAAGAATTTTACTATTTATATTCACAAAGATATGATAGAGATGTCTGTATTGGCTGGCATGATTAGTTGTCGGTTATTTGATTGAAATCTAATCAAATTTTGTAGTAATTTCAGAAATGCTAACATTATAAATAAAATTTGAAATCCATTTTCACTAGCGACACATTCAATAGAAATAGTTCGTATAAATTGAATTGAAGGGTGAATACCAGAGGTTTCGTTACCAGAGGGTGAATACTATTTCTATGTCTATTTCTTGCTTCTTCCACCACATCAGTCAGCTTGTTCCCCAATTTATCAAAATCTCTATCGAATTTATAAATAAAAAATTAAAACCTGTAAACTCACCTATTTTTTACAAAATTTATAAAATATACAAAGTTAAACTTCTATATGAAATGAAATTTCTAAGACAATGCGAGATGAGAGACTTCTCAAAGGTGACATGGGCAAATAAAATCATCACGAAGTTGAATGGTAAGGGTTCCAAATATAATCTCGGCAGCTGTCTGTCACAAAATAGATGATCTTAATTTAGTCACAATGGGAAACTCCTGTGAAAGGAATCCAGGAAAATTAGAAGTAAAGATCCGCATTTCCAAAAAAAAAAGTAAGAGACAACATTGTGTTATATATATATATAAAAAAAAGAAAGAGAGATTCACCCATTTAAGGTATTGAAATTAAAAGCTTATAAAAATCATATAATGGGATCTTATGAATTGGTACATGATTCAAATCAGTTAAGTTTTTTTATTTTCTTTTAAACAAATCATGCCAGGTCTTCCCAACTTGAATTTTAGAGTGGAAGCTTTGCACCATAAAGTTTTATGTATTAAATGGATTACTCAATCCACAATTCACAGTGAGGAATTTTTTCTTGCAACTTGCACAGTGGGGTGGGGAATTAGTTAAGGAAGCTTTTTTTAAGAAAAACTTAAGGACATATTAGTATGGTTAGGTGGTTATTTTTCATTAGTTATGTATATAATTTTTTTAACAATTTTCATTGTGTTTTAAAGAACATGGACAAGGATGATTTGATATACTATTCAATCTATATATAAAAAACATTTTTGTTTTTTCATTTTTAGAAATTATTAATATGGTAGATATTATGTGTAAATAAATCATATTAAAGAAAATTTTAGGGGTTAAATTTCTTAGTAGACTATTTTTTCATTTAAAAAAATACTTTCCATTTTTTCTTAAAATGATTTGCTCAAATTATATAGTATATATAAGATAAAATTCTTTTACTATATAAATGATAAAAAATTAAGTATGGATGTTTAAAATTTTCTCTCAATTATATGTATTTGTTGAAGATAATTTTTGAAGCTTTTAAATTTTTTTAGTAAACATATTTTTATGCATGTTAATTGCATCAATAGAAGCCATATGTATTTTATAGTCTAATATAAGTGAGGTGTGTAATGCTTCTCATTAATAGTCATATGGTACTTGGGATTAGTTGACACAATATAATATTTTATTTTATTAAAAATATATACAGATCTCTCTTAACTCAAGATCCTTTAAGCATGAAGAGATTTGTATCTTAGTTTTTTTTAATCACTTGATGCTTAATACATCTAAAGTTGAGATGAATATAAAATAGTTTTAACAGATTATTTACATGGTATTTTTAGTGTATATTTTATATGGTGTATGCATTTTTGTTTTTTTATTTATGTATTTTTATTATAAACAAGAATATTAAAAATATGTTATGGATTTTCTTCATTAATTATAAATTATATATATTTTTTACTTTTGATAAACATGATGAAATTATTGATATTCAAAGGTCATGATTTATAATTTTTTTTTTCTTTTGATAAGCATGATGAAATTTTTTATATTTAGCCACCATTTGATGCCCCTTATTTTCATGCATTGTTAATTTATTAGGATTTCTCTAATCATTTCAACAATTACACTAGAGGGTCCAATTGATGGGTTTTTGAATATGTTTATCCTACTTTTTATGAAATCAATTTAACATGGTATTGAGCCAAGAGGCTCCTCAACATGGGAGATATTTTCTACCATGTTGAATACATGGAGAGTAAAGAAGAGTTTGATGATGTTTTATATATACAAAGGTAACATGTGTGAAGCATTTATTGAGTTATCTCAGTTGTAGAGGTGAAAAATCTATTTGAGTGAGGTATATTTTGATTCCTTTAAAATGATTGTGAAATGAATATAAAAAGATAATGTTTGTTGTTACAAATATTGTGATATGCCGGTATTGATGAGAATTCGTACAAGATGTTCTCTTCGTGGAATCTTCCCCAATACTTTTAAGGATCTTAGACTCTCAAATCAATGATGCCACTATAACAAATTTAGTGCAAAAGAATTGAAGAATAAATAAAACAAAGAAGCTCAAATGAACAAAATCATACCACACACAAAATTGAATTGTTTATTACATTGATATTAAGTTGAATTTATACATACAGGTCTTGAAATAAAGATAAACACAATATCTGATCAACAGTTGAAGACAACAACAATTCCACTCCATATTCTAATCTAGGAGATTTTTTTTTGGAGATGATGTCTCATATTTAACTGAGATTCAACAAACTCCATAATATAATATGCATATCTGCATAATAATTTGAAATAGTCATTTGTCTCACCAATAACAAACCAATAGACAATAAACTCTCCAACTCTTGCTAGACTCACATTTTCTAATAGTCCCTCTAGGACAGTGCTAGGTACACATTAACCAAGTTCAGTCCCGCAATCTTAAAATTTTCTCTTAAGTAAGGCCTTCCTGAGTATACCGGCTACATTATCTTCCATAGAACAATAATCCATGTAAATCTCCTTCTTGTTGATCAACTCTCTAAGGAAACGGTACCTAGTCTCAATGTTCTTTGACTTGTCATTAAACATGTGATTTTTTTCTAACTTCATATCCGAATGATTATCACAATAATAAGAGAAAGACTCTTCTCCATCACTCTAATCTCAAGAAAAAAAATTGTAATCCATATTTCTTCACATATATTGATAGCAAGAACAATATACCCAACCTCTGCAGATGAAAAAACAACACAAGCTTGCCACTTATTTCTCCCAGAAACCATACCAAAACCTAATGAGAAATAGTAACCCACTATAGAATTTCTAGAGTTCACATCACCTACCCAATCAACATTCAAATATCCATGAAAATAAATATCTTTTCATCTTTCATAAGAAAGACCATAGGAAACAATGCCACTAAAATAATGAATATTTCTCTTACTATCCTTCCAATGAACCTCCTTTGGGTTTACCATAAAATGACTTAACACATTTACTACATAGGATAAGTTAGGGTGAGTATTACATAAGTAAATAAAGCCACCAATTGATTGAAAATACAATGGAGTATCCACATCTTTACTTCAGTCATCAGCTCTCAACTTAACAAAAGGATCCATGGGTGTAGAAGTAGGTTTTCAACATTCCATTCTAAACTTCTTCAAAATATTCCCAACATACTTGGGTTGAGTCTAAATGAGTTGATATTTATCTTGTCACCCCTCCAAACCAATACAATAGTGAATAGGGCCTAAATCATTCATTTCAAATTACTAACATAATTCATTCTTCAACCAATGAATTAACTCATCATCATTTCCTATTATAATGAGATCATCTACATGAAAAATAACAATCACAATGTTATCACCATTACAAAGATAATATACATTATCATTGTGAAGTGACTTATTTACACCTTTTCCATGGAACCACTCATAAATATAAATATGTCATGCATGAGGAGCCTACTTAAGACCATAAAGGGCCTCCTTCAACCTGCACACAAGATCCTCTTTATCAAGAACTTCAAACCCCTATGGTTTTCATATATATACTTTCTTCCTATTAAACATCATTATCAAGAACTTCAAACCCCTATGGTTTTCATATGTATACTTTCTTCGTATAAAACATCATTAAGGAAGGTCATTTTCACATCCATTTAGTGAAGACTCTAATTATAATAAGTAACCAAGGAAAGTACACATATAATGAGAGTATACCGAGCAATAGGATAAAAGGTATCATCATAGTCAATTCTAAGACTTTGACTAAAACCTTTTGCAACAAAATTGGCCTTATGCTTCTTAAATGAACCATCAACATTATGATTTAGCTTGAATATATATCGATTGTCTATAAATTTGTTTCCTTCAGGAAGTCGAACTAAATCACACACATCATTTTCCATGATGATTTTGTATTCCTCCTACATGGCTTCAAACCACTATATAGAACATGAAGCCTCATCAAATGTATAAGTCTCATAATCAACTAGGATATTAATCAAAGAAACAATATCAATATCATAAATTTTATTTGGGATTTTAGTTCATGTAGTTCTTCTCAGAGGAGTCAATTTTGGCTTGTCATCAAGTTTCAAACCTCAACTATCTACCAGTTTATTTATCCACATTGGTTTCTCTCTTGCTTATTCATGCTAATATTGGTCGTACCTTTCACTCACCCCATCTAATTCTTCCAATTTTAAGTCACAAATCATGACATCATCATTATATTTGCATCCAACTCATTATCATATTCTATAACGCTCGATTTCACTTTCACACCAAGAGTGTTAGATGTCATTTTGAAACCCAATTGATAGAAAATAACATAATTGCATAATATAGTTTTTCTTTCACTTTGAACAAATATTCTATATTCTTTGGACTCATCACTATATCTAACAAATGTGCCTCTCTTGTTAGTAAATTCAAGATTTGTTCTCTTGTCAAAAGATATGTAAGAATATGATGGTGAACCAAAAAATCTTAAGTGATCAAAATAAGGTTCTACTGTAAAAAAAAAATCCTCCTTAGGTTTAACATCCCTTAATGATTTATGATGACACATGTTCTATATTTGCATGGTATAATTGAACACTTCCCCAAAGAAAACAAGTTATACTAAACTGCTCCAACATGCATTGTTTAGTTTCAAGAATGCTCCTATTTTTCCTTTCTATGAACCTATTCTATTAAGGATTATAAGGGACACAATACTCCTTCTTGATCCCAAATCACTTGTGGAAGGAAAAAAAATCATTATACTTTGACACCTTGCCATTATCACTTCTCAATATTTAATTCTACACCTGGTTTACTTTTCTACAAAATTTTTAAATTTGCAAAACCTATCCAATATATCGTTCTTGTGTTTCATGAAACATATCCAACATTTTCTAGTAGGATCATCTATGAAGTTAAGAAATTAAGAGAATTCAATGATAGAAAAAGTACTTATTGGTCAACACACATCAAAGTGAACAAGGTCAAGAACATTCCTATTAAACAAGTTTTTCATCATTTGAAAAGAAAGCATCCCTATGATGCCTTCCCATAGATCATTAATCACATACACCTCTTTTGCTCACATTAAAATATGTAATACTTATTACCGTTTTTTGAAATTTCCTTGGGCTATCTAGATTTAAGTGATTGAATATTTTATGGCACTTGACTCCATAAGCATTCCATTGTCATGAAATAGTGCTCTATGATTAATGACACGTGAAATGAATTTATACAAGCCACCATCTCTAACGCCTTTACAAACCACCCTTGTAAGGACCCTAGTATAGACAACAATAGCTTTGACTTTAACAATATTGATATTATCTTGTCTCTTATATTAGGAATTCTATTTTAATTTTTATTTTTATTTACTACTAATAATTTTTATCACTATTTTCTATCAATCAATTACAATTCAAGCAATTACAATTTTAACAATAGAACATGGATTTAAGGATAGTTATTCATGATTCACCAATCATAATGCAATTGGTATTTAAACAAACAATCATATTTATAATGGAAAATATAAAATAGTTTTTTTAACAAAATATAAAAAATTGAATGGCATAGTGTTAGACTCAGATTTGTAGTTCAATACCAAATACATTGCAAATTAAAGAAAACAAACAGGTTACAAATAACATAACTAATAAGCATGCAATTGTTGTTTCCATTCAATAGTTATTCAATAGTTATAGAAAGTATCTATAATTCTCTTCAATTACAATTTTTATGATTTTGTTTAATAGATAAACTCTATATCCATACATCCATCTATACAAATGATAATTGATAACATAAATCATTACCAAAATATCAACTTTAATTATAAAATGAAACAATAAAATAATAATATATATCTCAATTTGACTTATTTGTAATACTAAAAAAAAATTATAAAATGAAATAATAAAATAATAATATATATCTCAATTTGACTTATTTGTAATACTAAAAAAAAACTAGTTCAACTCTGCTACAATTAGTGATCTTCCTGGTGTTTCTCCCCTCTTCCCTGTGTTTCTAGTAGTTACATCTCCTTAAACACACACCTTCTTTCAAAAAATGAACCAACATTTTTAACCTTAGCTTCCCTATAATACAACCAATGTTTATTCAATATTAATCAATAATACATACAACCTATCCTATCATAACATCATGTTTCAGTGTCTGCAATTAACTTAACTTTCTGAGAACAAGAATACCTCCCTTGAAGTAATTTCTCCTCATGTTTAAAACACTTTTTATATAATTTATTCATCAGCAAAATCCGTCCTTAAGGAAATTAAATGTATCAAACTTCATGCATGATTCATATATATATATATATATATATATATATATATATATATATATATATATATATATACAATTTTTAAAACAAGGCATGGAAACTATTTCATAAAGAAAGAAGATACAATCTATAAGCATTGTGGTGTTATTCAAAAATGAAACTATGGGGAATGCATAAAATTACCTCGGTGATTGTCATATAGGCCAACAAAACCTTTTGTCTAAAAAGGAACATAGAACTAGACTTTCATCATCCTACAATAGATTTGAGTTTTAGGTAAAAAATTGTATAGAGAAACAAGTCACACCAGTCAAAACTCCCTTACAAATCATGGAAAACACAATCACTTTTGGAGATTACCTCTCCTCCAAGAATTTCCTCGATTATTAATCGATTTTCATTCAATAATAAAGCATATTTAGACAAAAAGTATGGAAGATAATTAAGTTCTATGTGGATATGCCTGCAATTATCTGTTGAAAGATAACTGAGGTTGATTTCAATCGTTTTCCAAGTTTAATAAGAGCCATATTTTCGAGCCAATATTCCTCCTTCATCCATTCAATAAACAACTTAGAATCATTGAAAACCTACAACTTATGCACATTCCAATTTACTACACATTTGAGAATCCCATACAAGGTGTTTATCTCACCTTGATTGTTCGTTCTCACACCCAAAGAAGTCTTTCCAGTAATATAATGGGATTCAGAAAAGTAGAGAATAAAACCCAATCCATGGGTTCTATCCAGGCCTTGGTAGGCCCCATCAAAATACCCCTAGATGATATGCTTTTTGATGTCTGCAAATCCAAACACCCGATAATTTTTAGATTTTGAAGTACACTTATAGTGTGATAACATGCCCAAGACTTATTAATAAACCTAAAAAGAGAGGAGACATTTATATTAAAAAATACAGGAATTTCTAGAAACACCAAATAGCCTAAGAAACCATAATTGGAAGGATCTTGATCTCATTCAACAAGGGACAAGTAAAAAATTCACAAAAACAATATTTCAAAGCCTCTTTATCCCATAAAGGGGGCATTCCCAATTGATTCCCAATTTCCTACCATACTTGGCAAGAATATGAAAATTCCAAGAAATCGTGTGTATTTTTTTAATAGAGCATTTGTATAGGTAGAAAAAAACTATCCCTTTCTTGCCTCTAGTTTACATTTTGATAGGTATATTTTAATAACCGAAACTAGACACTTTTGATTTTTTTTATGTGTAGGCCTTCCTGTGTCGAACCAATGGATTTGTGAATAAGTTGGCCTTGAAGAAACCAAAAATGTTCTTGTGATATGATATTGGAGAGAATAGGTTTGAGATGAAAAACAATAATCTTTACCATAATTTTATACAGACAATTGAAAAGAGAAATAGGTCTAAAATAGTCAAAGGTTGTTGGGCATTCCACCTTCAGATTATGAATAATAAAGGTTGAGTTTATGCTATTCAATCATTTACCATAAATGTGAATCTCTTCCATTACTCGAAGTAGATAATCCCCAATGATGTTAAAAAAATATGTTGTCCATCCATATAACCCCAGGCTTTTGTCTTTTTTAAAGTCATAGATTACTGCTTGAAGATCCTTTATAGTAATCTCATGGTACAGATCTTAATTTTCCTCATACTCAATGAGATGTGGAAAAAAATAAATGAGCTTTAAAATTTCTGCCATATTAACCCGGGTTGGTTCCTTAAACAAATTATTAAAATGTTCCACACCAAGAGAAGATAGATCCAAAAAACCATGATCCTTATTACCATCTAAATCTTACAACTCCTAGATGGTATTGTAGCTCCTCCTATAATTCGATTTTTTTTTTTTTTTTTCAATCCTTCACAGAAATCCATAAGGCTTGATAATTTAACCTCCAACACTTTTATTGTTCCAGTAAAATATTATACCTACTAACTTCCAAATACTAGCAATCGTCCATTACTTCTTGAGTCCATTTCCCACCCAATCAATCCATAAGAATTTTCAAAATTGGACTCAATGGATCAGAGCTAACGATCAACAACATTGCTCCATTCCTAAACCTAAGAGGAAACATTTTATTTTATCATATGAAGAGTGAAGACAAATTGGAAACTAGATGGTGCATTTATATTTACCTGAAAGGGAGACCATTTATCATGAACAATATTCCTAAAATCCTCCACTTCATCCTAAGAAGGAATATATTTGAAAGGGGATCCTAGTTTCCCAATAGGATGATCCAATTCTAAAATAATTGGAAAATGGTCTGAACATCACACTTTACCAACCCATGATCAAAATATACCAATATCCTGGAGGAGGTTATGATGTACTAGAAATCGGTCTAGTCTCTTCACGACCCCTTCTTCTCCACTGCGGTTATTATTCTAGGTCAGGATCAAATTGATTAGTTCAACATCAACTAACCCTACCAATTGTCTTCATGGGAGGTAGTCCCCAAAATATCCTCTTTGATGGTAAGATTTATATCCCCATTGATGACAAGTTTATCAAAGTGAAGATAAGTTACACCAAAATTCTGGTTCTAAAAATATTCCTCACCCTAGTAAATTTCACAGAGCTTTATTAAGGACACGGGGTCTTCACTTTGTGAACCTATGACATAGCACCTACATTTGTGGGATATTAAAGAATACCACTAATTTCACTAGATATTGATATATACCTCCAAAACTCCTTTTATTGAGCCCCCTTCCCAATACATATTTAAAATAAAAGAAACCCCTATTTTTACTAGATACCCCTTTTTATACCCCCCAATACCTATAAACCCATTGATACCCACATCCCCCTCGTTGATAGGATAATTCCCCCGTGACTTTGGGTCAAGTCACGAAAGAGAAAGATTGTATTGAGAAGATTGAAATATTCCCTGACAAACAACTATACAAAACTTGAAAGAATAACTACTTTTTCTAGGAGAAAGTAGGGAAAGAAATAAAGGAGAAAGAGTGCACCTTAAGTCTCCCTCTTGGTTTCGATCCCCACTCCTGCTACTTGAAGAGCTCTCGATCCCTTGCTAGAACTAGCCTACAAAATGGAACAAAGACAAGCGTTTCTACGAGGTAGTTATATGATCAAATAATATACATGTCATGCACTATATTCAAAGAAAATATGATAAGAAAATATACACAATGTTGTATTGAATACACAATTTGGAGGGAAAACAATCTCTTCTATTAGCACCAAATAAAGAGGATGATTACAACCTGGCTCGCTTTCGGCATTGATTCGGAGCCAACTCCCCATGTTCTTCCACTAACCCTTCAAGCATAAACTCAACCACAATACTCTTCCTTGGATAGACCAAATAGGGATAAGGAGACACCCGATGGATATATAGATAGGAAAGAGGCAATGGAAAAGGAGTTTCCAGATTGGGGAATGTTACTCAGAGGATAATAAGGAAAGGGAAGCATGTTAGATCTCAACAACATAACCTTGAACCAAAAGACTTGTACATGTCTTAGCCCTCAATGGTGATTTTATATCTTCCCCAAGAGGTTGGGGGAGTTGGAATACGTTTTGTACAGGCATGGGGACGTTGGGAAATGAGCCCAACCAAAAAACCTACTCGAAAATTTGGAATTATTTTAATTTTTCCATTTTTTGTCGACATCTGTGGGTTGCAAACTAGGAAGTCACATATATCTGTGCTTTGCAACAAAGGATCCTGCGGATATGTGCAAATTTTTTTTTTTTAGATAATTTTCATGAGGCAAGTTTGGGAAAATGTCTAGCAATCCAAGGGAAAAGGGTTAGGCCATGGTACAAATGCATAGATGTGGAATTTTGTGCTATAAAATATGCACCCTAATGTGTGAGGTCAGAAGGGAAAAAATGATGGCCAAAATACATTATAAACTTTGAGAGGCGAGGATGCATTGAAGTAACCCATGAAGGTCTCTAAACAACTGATTCAAGAACAACAACCATCAACATACGTCAATGAATAGTATTCCCTTCCCAAGTTGGGAATACCCATGCTCAGGAGTGATGTAAGCATGACCGCCAAAGAAAGTACATTGCATATCCATGGAATATATGAAGTATAACTAAAGTTGATGGATACGAATAGTACACAATGGATCCATGTGATATAAATAAAGTAGCAATCATGGCCACAAAAAATACATAGTGGATCCATGTCAAAGTAGATCATAGCCACAAACATATACAAAATGGATCTATGTCTCAAGATCAAGTACATAGGATATCAGGGATCAATGGAATGAACAAGTTTATCGTCTACAAGTACCAATGTATGTGAGGTCGCACCATATGGGTCGAGAAGGAGCACAAAATAGGTGGTGCTCATACTTCACCCAAAGTATTCACTGTGGTTTTTCGTGGTACAAGAATACACTATGTGAATAAATAAGTCGAGGCCGAACACAATAACACATCGTTTTATTACCGGTCATTAATGTATTCCATTAAAAAATGTGAGACAACTCATCGATGATGATAATGGGTGTCAAGGTACCATGGTACAATCTAAAAAGTGTGAATTAATGAGCTGGATTCAAACACCTGATAGAATCTATTGAGCAGAGGACCTTGATGTATTTGCATTGTCAATAGAGATGGAAGCTAGGACTAATGAATACAAGCCCCAAGGTACCAAACATAACTCTAGATCTCTATCCCAGATCAAGATGTGTCGAATTCGATGGGAAGAGTTCTGCTGGAAGGAAGGAATTAAGACATCCTCCATCATACAACACGAGGGGTGGAAAAGGCCAAAGATTTGGAAGAGATCAGACGAAGAGACATATACTTGTGACGATGAGATTGAATTGAATGACTCGGGAAGGATGACTTACAAGGTCATGAACTATTTGTAGAAGGGCCTACTTAGGTTGAAACTTTCCCTTGAACAGAAGCACGCAACATTATGTGACTTAGGAAGCATGGACAATAAACTGGGATACATTTGTGATACAAGAGGCATAAAAAAATGATTCATATAGTTGGACGAATAACCAACCAGAGGAGATAAAACTCAAAAAAAAAAAAAAGTATCTTAAAGACATACTAGACCCAAAATGATGAGATGTCGATTCGAGATTTTTCTTTGTTTAAGGGAGACAATTTCTTCCAACACAAGAGATAGATGCTTCCCCCCCTTCTTTTTGTTTTTTGTTTTAGTCTTTTTCATATTATTAAATCCTGAAAAAGAATAAAAGAATGCTATAGTATAGTGGAAGAAATGAGTATCGTGGGAAAGAAAACTAGTTCCAAAGTGCAAGGAACATACCTATGCTCAATGCAAGGAAAGCATGTGTAGGATAAGGCCAGTCAGGGAATTTTTCCTCCAGGGATGGGGTGTCGAGTCGCAAAGGAATAAATTGCAGGGCTGGGAACTGGTAGGAATGCATAAGCAATGGGTTCAACAATAGCCTACTGAAGCCAACATTAGGCCTAAAAGTGCTAAAAATCCATATGTAATGGAGATAAAACTCAACGTTAGGAATTAAACCTCCCATGGTGTTATTTTTCGTAAGTTTAGTCTCGAGGGCCCGAAAAAGAATAAAATAATACCAAGGAGAAATATTCTAGCCAATACTGGACCAGAGTATTCCTTTTTCATACATAGTCAGTTCGGTTCGGAAAAGGGTTAAACTTATACCAAAAATACATCTCTTCAAATCCATTTTATGAGTGTCACAAAGACAAGATCACTCAATCATATTTTCATATTTAAGGAGTCTGAAAAGAGATTAACTACGGACTCCCTCATCCTTTTTCGTAAATTTAGTCTCCTGAGCTTGAAAACGTATAAAACACAATTGAGGAGAACTCTTCTCGTACGTATACTAGAGTATACATATTTCATAATTAGTCCATTCGGTTTGAAAAAGGGGTAAACTTGTTGAATATATGTTCCTTCAGGTCCATTTAACGAGTGTAAAAGGAATAAGGTCACTCAACAATCTTTTCAATTTTAAGGAGTCTAAAAAGATCTTAACTATGGACTCTGTGATGTCATTGTGAGTAGCACATAAGGGAGGGATTCCCATGGGTAATATCCAGAATAAGAGTGAGTAGGAAGCATGAAGTTCGAACGCAAATTCATGGTGGGACTAACTAGGACTCCCGAGCCTAAGGAACAATCTTGCAGCATGAGCGCTAGAATACAAGGGGATTCTAAACTAAAGCAACCATGGAAGGTAGGCTCTACCATCAAAAAAATGATTTTTTTTAGCAAAAGATAAGGTTGCATTGCTTGTTAATGGGGTCAACCCTAGGTTTAAGTGTCAATGGAAACTGTTAATGAAAAAGTTCAGGTGAATGCACCCTGCCCTAAATGTCAGTGATGAGAACATTACCTGCCCAAAGCCTTGTAAAAGACTTGGCCAATCGAGAGGAAGAAATAAAAAATGTCCAAAGTGTAGCCTAAAACCTACAAAAAAAACCACAAAACTACAAGAGACTGACCATTAGTTGAAAATTTGGAAAAAATATCAAACTATAGGAAGTGGGTTTTTACAATTTTAACAAATTTTGGTTTATTTACCCATTTACCAAGCCATTTTTACCATTTTGCCCAAAAAACAACAAAAGTGACCAAAACTCTTGTAATTACAAATGAAGAATCATGGAGCTTGGAACAATGAAACCTCTTGCCACTCAAACCAAGTAAGTATCTTCACCCTACCTTGAATTTCCTTTCATTATTTACTCATTTTCATGAAAAATTGGGGCTTAAGCCTCTTTGTTTCAACTTGTCCCTACGTATCTGTGGGATTCCTCAAGGAAACTCGTGGATATTCGTAGCTGGTGGAAACACCAATCATGGATATTCGCACCTGTTCTAACTGGAGGTCGTAGATGCGCAGGGAAGTTTTTGAAAAAGAAAAACTAACTCAAAAAATTCTTGGAAATTGGGCAGGATGTCTATTCACTGGAGAGAACGTGAACATGAAGAGATGGATTGGGCAGTATTCGATGATGACAATGCCAAACAAGCCCTTCATGCATGTGGCATGTACAAGTTTTTTCAAATTGGTGACATGAGGGCCCAAAGGAGATTGTTGAATCTCTTGATTGACAATTGGCACCCTGATGCCGAGGGATTTATGCTCGCTAGGAAATCACTGAATTTCACTATGGAAGACATTTACTTGATTACAAGTTTGTCTAGGAAAGGAGAAGTGTCAAACTTCCAAACTTGTGGAGGAGGTGGGCAGAGTGTCAATGACTACATAAATGAGTATTGCGATGTCGACACTCATTAAAGTGGATCTCAAGTTCCTATTAAACATATTACCAACTGAGTCTCCGATTCATCCTCTACACTATGGTTCGGATCGTGGTATCCAAATATTTTTACTTGACATCGTTGGCACAAATGCAGTATGGGGTTGAATGCTTAATACTTATGATGTATGACTGAATTATGACAATGCTCAATTGCATGAAATCACAACTCATTGATTTCAAGCTTAGGAAGACCAAGAACTTTGGATTTGACAACGTCCTATGCACTTTCTTCTTTGAGTGGGTTCCTATGATGAACCTAAGGACATACATACGAGGAAAATTGCAACCATGTCCAACCATGGTTTGATGGACCGAGATGATATCTCGACTAGGAGGTAGACAAATGTCCAATCCATATGACGATGACTTCTTTAGTTGGTTGGAGAGACAAATTCCCTTTATCGAGGACTACCCCTATGCCGGAATTGACTCCACATACGATATGGATGTCATCATCCCTCCTAAGGTTGAGCCACGAGACATAGGTAAATTTTTTTATTTTTTTTCGAATATATATATATATATATATATATATGAAGAGAGATAGATAGATAGAGAGAGAGAGAGAGAGAGAGAGAGAGAGAGAGAGAGAAATGTAACAAGTCCTATATTTTGTGAGATCCACAATATTGACAAGTACTTTACTTTTTATGCAGATAGAACACCCATGAGGCCAGCTAATGTCCCGCGACATAGTCGACGAGGTAGAGAGGAGGCAAACCCTAGTGATGATGCAACTAGGACCTTGCATAGTGTCGGTAAGAATTTTGAGGCCCTCACTTGCAATGTACCTATGGTTACTATTGATGATCTCCTCGTAGGCATGCAACTTCATTTCGTGGGGTACCCAGGGCATGGGTCTAACTGTTCTGACGTTTGGAAAACATCGTCATTTGTTATGATAGATTTCACCGACCTCGGGCCTAGATAGATTAGGTGCTCATAGCATGACTTTTGTACTTATATGGCATTATAGGACATTAAGGGGATATGGGCTCCATATTTTGTACTTATGGGACTCATTTTGATATATATATATATATATATATATATATATATATTATTTTTTGTGCGTTATATACATTTTGTATGTTTTACTTGAAAATGCAAATATTTACATGTGGATGTGTGTGCTTATATTACTAGTGATGTAAATGCCCATCTAAAATATAATTAGTGTAAGCATCATCTAGTTCACTGGCTCTCCTATGAACATGATCATAAGTAATAATATCAAATGAATGTTCCAGAAGATGTACCCTAAGGAAAAATCGTAACAACATTGGATCACGTATTCGATATAGAACATTAAATTTCAATACCACCAATTGTGAGTCCAAGAATACTTGAAGGTGACTAGTGCCATGTGACAATGCATCTCGAAAAATATCAACCACTGTGATATACTTGACGACATTGTTAGTAGTCACTTCGAGACACACACCTCCAATGGACACCAACTAGTTCAAAGGAAAATAGATTACCCACGTAGAAAATGATAAACATTGAGTATGGAGACTAGCGTCGTATGTGAATCCAAAGTAGACCAATGACCCTTCAGGAATATGCCACACAACATAAGAACAAAAATAATTAACACAACAAGGAGGTGAAAATTTTCTAAACAAAACTATGTAAAAAATAGACAATAGTTACAAAAAGTATTAGTGCTCAAGACTTCAGGCTCAACCGTAGTACTTCTTAAGATAGAGCTCATTTTTTGGCTCTGGAAGCACATTTCCTTCATAATCCATGAGCTCATAAGATCCTTTCTCCAACACCCATCGCAAAACATATGGGTCGTACCACATGGGGTTTTATTTTCCTGCCCCCAAGGGTTCCTTATCCTGGTCATAGACCAACACAAGGTCTCCCTCGGAGAAAACTGTAGTACCAAAATATTTATCATACTGAGATTTAATGCGCTTCTTGTGCACCTAATTTGCTAAGGCTGCATCTTGACATTGCTTGTCAAGATGTTTGAGATCGAATAGGCACTCCTCGAGCTGTGCCATATCAGGAAGGATCTCGACATCAATTTTTAGTGAAGGTATGTCACATTCAATAAAAGAAAATGCTTCCACCCTGTAAATGAGTTGGAAAGGTGAAAACCCAGTAGCAGTTTTGACTGAGTTTTGGTAATCCCACAATACTGGATAAAGCATCAAATGTTAGTTCGATCAAGTTGAGTTAATTCTTCTTCTTAATATAACTTTTAGTGATTTATTTACGACTTCAACTTGACTGTTTTCTTGAGGATAGTAGCGAGAAAAATGATCCTACCTAAAACCAAGTTTTGATGTTAATTCATTCATCATGTGGTTTTGAAAGTGACGTCCATGGTTAGTGAAAATCTCCTTCGGAATGCCAAACCTAGATATGACCTGATTAAAAATGAAAAGTGATGTAGTTTCCTCGTCGTTAGAAAATGTTGGCATAGTCTCGACCCACTTGGTGAAGTAGTCGATGACCATGATAATGTAACGATGCCCCCCAGCTGAATTCGGGTGGCATGTCATAAAATATACCCCCCACTTGGTGGAGGGGCCAACATTAATAATAGGGAACATGTGAGTAGGATGCACACACATTTTCTTAGTGAATATTTGACATGGGTGACACTTCTTGACCACCTCGATACAATCTTTGAATATCGTGGGAAAAAATTACCTGGCACACAAAATATTTTGGGTTGTCGCCAACCCAGATTGATGACCACCACATGCTCCACCATGGCAGTAATTCAACACAACCTCTGCTTCTTCAAAATTCAAACAACGATGAAGAATCGATTCCACCCACGCCGATACAATGTGTCATCGATGATGAGGTAGTTTTTATCCATGTGATGAACTCGTCGTCGCTCGTCTCGTGAATAGTTTGGAGGGAAATTTAGAGTCTGGATATATATAAGAATATCCCCATACCACGGGTCAGACAAAGAGATGAGGAAAATATGCTCATCCGGAAACAAGTCTGTCATTTCTCTTTCCTCATTCTCAACTTAGAAATCCAACATAAACTCGGTGAAGACCAAATACCTTTTAGACTTCGTGGATGAAAAGTCCAAGTCGAACTCTTGAAGCAAAACAATCCATTTTTTGCACTTCCCACCAATAATTTTCCTAGTCAAAACGTACTGGAAAGGATTAACAGTGGTGATAATGGTTGTCTTACGTAGTAGAATAAAGTGTCAAAGTCACTGGAAAACATGAAACACTTCCAGTTCCATCTTTTCAATGTGCGAGTATTTGAGTTGAGGACCTATCAATGTGTGGCTTAAATAATATATGACGTTATCTTAGAGCTCATCATCTTCCTGAATAAGAACCATGCCAATCGATGATTCATCTACTGCCAAATACAACAATAAATATCAATTGTAGTTGGGGGGACTTAGCAAAGGAGTCGAAACCAAATATTTTTTTAATGCATCAAACGAACGTTGTGGGGATTTGTCCCAACAAAATGGAACCCCTTTCTTCAAAAGGAACATGAAACCTTTTGTGATGTTGGCATAGTTAGGCACGAATCACTGGAGAAAATGTTTCTTTCCCTAGAGGCTCTAAAGTTGTCTAATCATATGCGGGGTATTGCATCAACCTTTAAGGGGTCAACCATGATCCCCTTCGTCAAAATGATGAATCCAAGAAGACAACTAGAGGTCGCACAAATTATGAATTTGTGCGGATTCAAACGGATCCTATAGTAACAACGTCATTTAAAAACCAAGCTGAGGTGTAAGAGATGTTGGGCTCTCTTATGCAAATGAGTTGTCATATCATCTAATTATGCCTCCACTATATGCTTCAAGTCCTAAAATTGAACATCATGTCTTGATGGAATGTAGCACCAACATTTTTAATACCAAAGGGCATATTCTTGTAAGAGAAGGTTCCTTAGGGACACATAAATCATGTCTTGTGCTGGTCTTCCAGACGAATCTCAATCTAGTTGTAACCCGAAAAACTATCCATAAACAAAAAAAAAATTCTCCTTGCACTCTCATCTAATATATTTTCGATGAATGGCATTAGAAATTTATCTTTGAGACAATCCTTATTTAAGTCCCTGAAATCCATGCAGACACAAATTTTACCCTTCTTTTTATCAACCATAACTAGGTTGGAGACCCATTATGTCAAAGGAACGGGGTAGATGAAGCCTGCATTAACCAAATTTTCCACCTCTGCTTTGATTGTCGCCTCCTTCCTAGGATTTACAGGTCTAAACTTTTGTTGAAATGACTTTTCCATTTCATAGGTTCGAATTTCATGTTGAACTATCTGAAGATCAATGCCAAGAATTTCCTCGTAAGACCATGCAAATACGTCTTGAAACTCTTTAAAAAGTGTCATGTACTGAATGATCTCATATTGCGAGAACTTTTCTCCGATGAAGACATTTTTTACAAAATCAATATTCCTCGATATGTTGATCAAGATCGTCTCCAATATATTAGCCATATTTCCTTTAGCATAGACACCATGTCCAACTAAGGGATTGACTGTCCCGTTGAAACTTCTAATGATAGTTGATTTAAACTCTCCACTCTCTATGCGTCTGAGTTCAGGGAGGAAATATGATTTATGATGCATATCCTCCCATGGCCTCTCAACTCTGACCATTTCCTCTATAATTGCTACATATGATGGAAGGACAATGTCTAAAAAGTCGTGGGAGCTTGAAGAGTTTTGATCCCAAATAGGCTCAAAAAAAAAGATCATCCTCCTCCGTGACTACAGGATTTTGATTTGGGTCTACCATGACCTATTGAATGGATTGATAAGATACTCCAGTTGCAGACAAGGGTTCGACCATCCTGTCATGGAATCGAACTTCAACCGAACTAGACGGTGAGGTAAACATCCATGGGTCATTCATATACAACATTCTAAATGAAGCAACCCTATTGACGAGAGTCTTATAACTCATCTCGTGAAATCCGACCGGAGTGTCACGAACACACGAAATCAGTGCGGAGAAATCAAAATATCCCATAAGAGAATGGTACATTCCACAAAAGATACTCTCATCTTTCGTCTGAGAGTTTTTTATCCAAGGAACAATGGTCTTGGGGCTAGCTTTTTCATCAGAAAGGTTTTACGCCACATGATTAATGGTCACAATTATTCCTTCGTGGGGAAAACATATAATCCAAAATATCATCGAGATGATAGTTGTCATGGCATATGTCCAACTTCTTCCTAACAAATGATTATAGTTGAGTGGCGCGTCAACTACTTCAACCTCTACATAAACGAATTTTTCCCCTAGCATAAACAGACACAAAGGAATCATACCATGTGGTTGAAATGAACGTCCATTGAAGGTAGTCAAGATTTTAGGATAGGGGGTAAGCTCAAAAGAAATGATAGCTTTCCAACATGACAAGGACATTACGCATGTTGAAGCACCCTCTTCAACGATGATTCTCTTAACCAAAATATTGTTGCAAACAACACCAATATGAAAAGCTATGTGATATGGAAGGTTATGTCTCACATTAGTATAATCAAACTTCATTATGAGATGACTGGAATAATTATAATCTCCTATAGAAGACAACAACATAGGATGCTATGAGGGGCAACTTTGGAGCACTTCCAAAGCGAACATTGCATTGGGAGTCTGATCCAAATATTCAAAAATTGAATAACTGGGAGTGGTTCTTGCATTGGGGTTATGTGTTGTCCATTTATAAACACCCCTTGGGTATGTGAAACATTTTCCCTTTGTCAGGATTCTCTATATGGAGAGGCGATTGATCCTATGAAGTTTTCTTACCCTTCTTGGCCGACTCTGGATTATCATAATTCAAATATATTGTCGACAAATATACATCTTTTACAATATTTAAATGGATAAGAATGTTTACTACTCCTTGATATCCATCATATGGTGGTGCACTTAAATTTCCCCCTTGCAGTTTGAATTTGGAAGAACCACCTTGCAAATTCTTCCCTTGTGGAAAGGGATTCTTCAACACAGTAGGATACAACTGTTGATTTAACTTTATAAGACGATGGGATTCTTCCATTCGTGGGAACTGATGTGTAATTTTATCCTCCTCACAAATCTTGCAAGGAAACTTCACTTTCCTTTTTTCATCCTTGGCCCCCTCAGCGTTATTATCTGATTTTTTTTTATTTCCCCCACCACCTTTCTTAGCCTTTCCTTTTTTCTTCTCTCTTGGTTGCTGAGGACCCTTTGAAGTATTCGTTTACAAAAAATGTACATATGAATACTGGGTGGTGGGGGTGGTCGAGCTAGAGGTTGGACCAACTGCAGGTTGTTGAATAACAAGTTTTTGCAACTGGCTAGTATCCAACTATGTGGCTTTCGTTTGAGCAGAACCCACTATACCACCATCATATGGGTTAGACTTTCTCTCTGCCAAATTGAGAGTAGATCGCGACACGTTCAAAATTATCTCATAGAGAATTCCCGATTGAGAGTATACGATCTCTAAATATTGTGCCCAAAAGATGGCGTGTTCCTCTGAAAACACCCTCGAAGTTGCAACATCTTTTGAAATATAGGGGAGTAGATATTTTAGGAATAATTCAAGGAGGAACTCGACTGGAACCATATCCTTAATCAATATTTTTCTTCTCCTCCATTCCCGAATGTGATTGGAAATGTGCGTGGCATTATCTTGCTCATAATTGGCCAACAGTTATGTCCTGACATCATACCGGACAGGGAGTTGGAAATGGTCTAGGAAAACCATGGCTAAATAACCAAAAATTAAGTACTCCCCCCTCTCAAGTTCAATATACCACATGGAAGTTCCTCTGGTAAGAGTACGTTGGAACAAAAAAAATCGAATCAAATCATCATTAAGCGATTTGGGAGAACACCACAAGTGGAACATCGTCACGTGGTCCTGTGGATCCTCACCAATTTTCCCTTCAAACTTGGGTATGTTCGAAGGTAGTTTGGTTTGGAAAGAAGGCTATCTATTATCATGAAGAAGGGGATCATTCATCAGCTTGTATAATTTTGTAAAATGCAGTGTTTCAAGAAATGGTAGCTAAGGCTGCGTCATCGACTGATTGGTAACGTGAAAAGAAGGTCCTGGGTTGAAACTAGCACCATTTTTCCAGAAAGAGTTTGCAATTGAACCATAGTTTTGGATAAAACCATGTGGCCCTTGGTTGAATGAAGGAAATCCTCCACCCATCTGGTTCCCAAGAGGAAAACCAGGGTTGCACCCAGTGAACCCCCCATGGAAAGGAAAAAATCATGGCATGGGGGTAGACTAACCGGGAAAGGGGTTTCCTCCTTGCGACATCCCTTGGGAGGAATTCCATTTTCCTTGGAGATGGGGTCTCCCCAATGACACCCCTAGTGAAGATACATATCCTTTCCATGGAATGTATTGACCTAGGAAGGGGTTTCCCCTTGCCTACATTGCGGATGCGGTGAAAGGGTTACCCCCAAACACACCGTAAAGTGTGAATGGGGTCGATGTAGATGACATAATAGAGAATTGAGATCTTCTACCCATAGAGGAACCTCAGCCCCATGCAAGGTTAGGTCTAGAATATTAGAAAGGTCCCCTTCTTACGAATGGGGCTAATGGAGGAATGTGTCCTCCACCCCAAGACACGACTTGTTAAGGAGTTGGAGTTCTCCCTGCACCAGCATTCACAGAATAGGACACTGGTTGAAAAATAACCAATTCATTAAGCACGTCCATCAAAGACATTCCATATGAAAAAGCGTTCATTTTTTATTAAAACGATGTAGTTGCATTCAAAATTCGAGTGAGATTGACAACCAATGAAGCAATGTTACTGGTCGATGCAGAAATAGTGGATTGAATCATGCCTGTCATTTGGTGTGACATACCAGGAGGAAATATCCCCCTTGAGACTATCACCGAGGTGGGAGTTGGATGGGATCCCAACCCTGATACCAGTGGAGTTTCTTCCATAGTGACCCAGTAGGGAGGGATACTATGAGTGAGGTATGATCTAGGAGGTGGGACTTGTACGATTGGAAATGGAAAATTCCTAGGTAATGGAGGATTAAGGTGTGGAGCGAACTCCCCAACTCGAAGTTCCTCAACGGTTACCTCCTAAGGTTCTGAAGTGTTAAATTCTAAAGGGTTACTATCTATGAAAGCGTTCTAACCGACTGGTAGAAAAGTGTTGAATAGATCAAGCTGACACCTTTGTGGAGGTGGGGGAGAATTATTTCTAATCTCTTCCTCGAGTGGAATTCCTTGAATTATCCTTGATATTCGAGGCAGTTGATGAGCCAATTTGAGTGATCATATCTCGGTGACAATCAACTCGCCTCCCTAAAGTTGAACTACATTCATCAATCACACCATTATAAATCCCTAAAGATAAGATAAACACAAACAACCTTGTCAATATTTCGACTCAAGTGGATTAGGTCTTGGGACCATAATAACAACAAAGTGGGCTTGGGCCCTTCTGGACGAAGGCACAGGTTTATTAAGTCTCGTGGGATAGTGCACGCAGGTATGAGAGGCATTTATCCTGACCTCCACAAATCAACATTATCCAAACCAAGTGTTCTCACTTTGTGAGGCACCCTCCAACAGTGCTGAAATGTGTGGTGCAAAATATTTTCCAGGTACTATACAAAGCCCCCGCATTCACCTCTGAGATCCCTAGGAAAATCCACTAAGGTCACCAACTCACAGTCAATGTTCGGGGGGTACAGTCGATAGTCAGAATTGAATATATGGGTAGGGTAACTAAGCCCGAATCTCTTCCAGAGGACTGTTTATAAAAGGGTCAGTGTCACTTCAAAAAATATCAAGCTAGGTCCGAAGCTCCAGAGGACTGACGCAAAGAGGGGTAGTAGTATCACTTTAGGAAAACTTCAACCAGGTTCAAAATTTCCATAGGACTAAAGCCAAATGAGTCAGTGTCACTTCAGAAAAAACCCCAATATATGATCTATCCACTACGCTTAGTCAAGCTTCGTAGGGGAAATATTCTCAGCTCTCCTTCACATGACCTTGTGTTCATATCCTTTGTTAGAGGAGGATCCTAGTTATACCTATATGACAGTTGGATTTGAGATTCTCCCTCACTAAAACACCTATGTTGGTTTAATGGCCTTGGAGAAATTTACTCTCCAACCTACACTAAGGCCCTAGCCTAGACTTGTCCATTCACCCTAGAAAAATGAAAGTTTCAAATGGATTTTATTTAAGCGTTCATTTTAATGGGTTTTTGTTTACTCATAAAGGGTGTGGATGCAACTTTGGTGATGTTCTGACTGACTGCAAAAGTAATGAAGAATAAGAACACAATGTGGTTTCTTCAAATGAAAAATGGATGTAACTACGCTTACAAAGAAAACTCTTTTTATTTTCAATGAAAGAAAAACATTTTTAATGCAAGATTTAAGACACCTTAAGATGCATACTACAACATTATTTTCAGAAAACTAAATGCAAACAAGAATGAAAAACTTTCACTACGGGATTATTTTATTTTTCCAATGCAAGGTAACCACTACCAAAGTGCTATGGAAATGAAACTACCTAAATGATAAATAACTAACTGTCTTCTTGTAATGATGAGAGGAAAGGGTTCAAGAAATGATATGTAAGCAAAAAAGCATATTTTTGTTTTTTTTCTTTTACAAAAGAAATAAAAACAAAGAAATGCATTTTTTCTTTTTGAAACAAGGAAAAGTAGGTACATAGACTGAAAGTGCTCATCCAAGAAACCGTTGAATACTCAGTGGGTCTGGACATTCAAAAAAACAAGGCTAATCTTCCAATCAACCAGATAAACCTTATACAAAATAACTAAATAAAAATATTTTCTTTTTTTGTATAATACACTTTTTCAGAACAGTCCAGAGCCAAAACGAGACTCGGGACACTCAGGGAAACTGACCAAACCAAAGATCAAACCCATAAACAAAAAAAGAGAATTTTCAAAAACTCAACCTTAACATAGGTTCACAACTGTGTGTAGTGCAACTTGCAAATATATATGGGTTGTAGAAGAGAAAAACACTAGTGTTCGCGGGCTTTAGAGATGCAACACACTAATGTCTTGGAAAATTTTAAAAATTAAAAAGCCACTCCAAAGAAGAGATCTTCCATAACTTGAAAAGAACTCCTAAGAAGCTAAAGCTCTATGAAAACCCCAAAAAACACAAAAAGGAAAAAGGAAAAAGGGACCCTAAAAAAATTGACCCAAACTAGGAGATGTCCCGAGTATGGTCACCAATTCTCTTGATAGGATATTCCTCCATGACTTTGGGTCAAATAACGACAAGGAAATACTGTACTAAGAAAACTAAAATATTCATTGACAGAAAAGTATACAAAACTTTAAAGAATAACTATTTTTTCTAGGAGAATGTAGGGAAAGAAAGAAAGGAAAAAGAGTGCACCTTAAGTCTCATGCTTGGTGTCGATCCCCACTCCTGCTACTCAAAGAACTCTCGATCCTTTTCCGGAATCAACTTGAAAAATGAAACAAAGACAAGTGCTTCTACAAGGTAGTTATATGATCGAACAATATACATGTCATGTACTATATTCAAAGAAAATATTATAAGCAAAGATACACAATATTGCATTGAATACAAAATTTTAAGGGAAAACAATCTCTTTTATTGGCACCAAATAAAGAGGTTGATTGCAACCTAACTCGCTTTCGACACTCCTTCGGAGCCAACTTCCTGGGTTCTTCCACGGATCCTTCAAGCATAAACTCAACCACAATATTCTTCCTTGTATAGCCCAATTAGGGATAAGGAAACACCCGATGGCTATATAGATAGGAAAGAGGCACTGGAAAAGGAGTTTCCATATTGGGGAATGTTACTAAGAGGATAATAAGGAAAGAGAGGCTTTCTAGATCTCAACAACATAACCTTGCACTGAAAGACTTGTCCATATATTATCCCTCAATGGTGCTTTTATATATTCCCCAATAGGTTGGGGGAGTTGGAATCCATTTTTTACGGGCATGGGGACGTTGGGAAATGATCCCAACCCAAAAACCCGCCCGAAAACTCATAATTATTTTATTTTTTCCATTTTTTTAGGGCATCCGCGGGTTGGAAACTAGGAAGTCACGGATATCTGTACTTTGCATCAAAGGAGCCCGTGGATATGTGCAAAAGACATGTTTTTTAGATAATTTGCATGAGGCAAGTTTGGGAAAATGTCTAGCAATCCAAGGGAAAAGGGTTAGGCCATGGCACAAATGAATATATGTGGAATTTTGTGATATAAAACCCTCACCCCCAATACCTACAATATATTGACTCTATTTGTCACAATTTAAAAATCCCCTTTATGAATGAACGTGATAAGATATTGGTCAACAAGGTGACTCCCCCGTGAGTTACGATAAGGATCGATCCAACTATATTCAATATAACTCTGCTTACAACCATGAGTAAATAGAAACTCAATTAGAGAGGGAACAATTTGATGTGAAACCTATGATTACCCCCCCAAAGAACCCATCAGAGTCCACTCCATAGAACTTCTAGAATGGGAACATTTTTACCAATTCATAGATTGTGGGTTCACATCATCCAATAGTTTCTTGAATAAACACATTTCTAGTCAATCCAAGTCTAATAGGTGCTTCAAAGAGAGTTTTTTTCCCTCCTTCCTATGCCTCTCATATTTGTTGACAAGATTCTCATGGAGAGTTCACAATCGAGGCTTGTTCTTCTCTAAGGACCATTGAGATAAGACTTTGTCTTCCCTGCAAGGCCTCCCAAGAATATTTCTCCTGAGCATGCTTTAAATCATATTTAAAACCAACCTTGCATTGATTGAGCTCCTTTCAAACATAAAAACAAAATCCCCCTGAGGGATGCGATCCTTTTGTGGAGATCCATGGGTGTAAACAATAAGGGTCTCGGTTAGAGGATGCATATAGGGAACCATACAACGGGGTTTTGGGGCTTCCTAGGTTGTGAAGAGGAATATAATTATTATATGTTCATAATTCAATAGCTAGAGAAAAATCTTCTCAGTGCCTAGGTAAAATAGTAGTGAAAACCCTCCCCGAAGAAAGAGCCAGACCCTTCACCCTAGTAATGAAAACCAGATGTTGATAAATCAAACATATTTGTAGTATTGGAAATTTGTATGGAAGAAATATTACCCATATTATTCTTTTTTGGAACACACTCTCAAACCAAATGGCTCCGAGCTTACTCCATTAGGAGGGTGAGAAGTCTAGGAGGTAATTTCAAACTTACCTAATTCCTCTGCCTCTACCTCCAATTGAACTGCAATGTCCTCCACCATAAACCTTTTCTAATAATCCTCCTTATCTAACACCAAAGCATTCCTTTTGAGCCGCTCCTCCCATTTTTTCGATGATAATGGAGATGGTGAAAGACCCTTTTCCTCCTATGGGGACCTAGGGTTTAATGATGGTGCTTCTTCTTTCATCTATCCATCCCCTTGATTTTTTGATTGGAACTTCAACTCACAGTCCTTCAAAACATGGTTGACCTTGTGACAATGAGAACAACAAAAAGGAATGTTGATGTAGTCTAGTAGCCAAGTATAAGAATGGTCCCCAGCTACAAGTTCCATTTATTTATATAACCCTTGTTGTGGATCTAGGGATACAATAATTTGGTCCACGAAGGAACACTACTAGATTTATATCGATCATTAGATGAGATATAAGTTCCTATAACCTCCCCAATATCCCTTAAAACAAGATTCAACTAGAACTTGATTGGCAATTTGGGGAGTTTGATCTAGGTAGGAAAATTGGATACTACTTCCTCTTGGGCATCAAAGAGAGGGTTCCATGGCTTGGAACATAATAGATGTTGATCCAGGTACCAACAACCGAATAATTTTTTTTATGCATCCTCATTTGTGTGAAATATGAACCCTATCCAACCATGAGATAATAACTGAAATATTTGGGGATAACCCAAGACTGGAACCCAGGTTCCCTCTAGCCATGAATTTAGAGAGGATACAAAACTCTTGTGGCCATATAAATTCCCTACAATATCAATCCCCTGCGATTCCACGATTTGGATAACCTTTAAGTCTTTTCCTACGACCAACGATACCCCTCCTCTGTGAGACTTTACCACTTTCCACCACTTTCGACTAGAATTCCCTTGTGTTAGGATTGTTCCTCCTACATAGAAATTTTCCTCATCAATTTTACTTCCCACAAAACCTAAGGAAGTGACCCCATCACAAATCTTCTTTGTAATAGGAACCACTAGAGAAGCATATTACCAGAACAAGACAATGAGGAAATTGATGGTAAAAAACCAAATGCTCCCAAAACACCTGTTGAGATCAACCCTTGAAAATATCAAAGTCTCGTCAAACATCCTAACAAGGATCACATGGGGTATCATCTCATTTTCCAGAAAAGTATAGAATCAAATAATTCATAGGTAGAAACCCTATTGGACTCCCTTCCCTAGCACATGAGATATCCACTTCAAGAGATTTCACGAGGGAATGATTAATAGTTGGATTAGAAAAGATATGATCCTATAATAGACAATTGTCAGAGTAATTAACCAGAGTAAAATAGTCATCCATTATCCATATCCTGCACCACACTAACATCACTTATCACCCTATTCCTACAATTCCTATAGAAACCCTAACTCCTTCGACCTCCTCCATATATATATATATAATCCCATATTGTATATAATTTGTTAATAATATTTTTACTTAAGAAACTATTTTCTTAATAATCACACAATTATCCCAATCCACATCCAAATTTTTACCACACAATAAAAAAATAGTACTTACAAAAATATTATGTATAGTTGTTTTTTGTTATCTAAATATCCCTGACTTGTGGGATTGGCCTGTGGTTGAGATGCCATGACCCAAGGGAATCTAAGCCATCAAAATCACCCAGGGATCACACCCAGCCTGGACTGCATCAACCCTTAACTTGGTTGGATTTGAGGTGTCCCCAGAGGTTTCAAACTGTTGACTTCACTTATGGAGTTCCTTAATAGCGAACTCCCTCACCAAATTCTCTACACCATGGGGGCAATCTTATGTATAGTTACATAACCAAACAAAATAGAAAAGAAATAATAAAATATCATCTTCCCCAATCTCTAGGAATATTGACATACATATGCTTTAGTTTAAGGAAAATAGTTGGTGCTACAACCCTTAATATTCCATCTTTCAATCTAGGATTATACAAATTTCTTTAATGAACTTGACCTTCATCTTTTTATGAAAAAAGACAGTTAGTGAAAACAAATTCTTTGTTAGGCCAAAAACATAAAAAACATTTTTTTATCAATGGTATACCTATATTTTGCATTTGAATGGGAATAGTTCCTACTCCTTTCAGCTCATGACATTGGTCATCACCCAAAAAACTTAATCTCTAAATCTACTCTTCTTAAGCTCTATAAATAGATTTTTATGAGAAGACATATTCTTTATTGAAAAATAATATATATACCAAATATCTTTGCAAGAAGCATTAATATATAGAGAACATAATAAGGAGGAATGTTTTATTTGATTAGACAATTCATCAGCTCCATCAATGATGTTACCTTAGTGGAATCAATCCTTATCACACTATTGAACATACCCCTCCTTATCACACTATTGAACATACCCCTTTCCCCATGTGATTTTTTATTTGGGAAATATTTTGAAATATGACTTCTCTCGTTATAGTTGAATTTCACTTTGGATTTAAAACTTCCTTTAGATGAAGAAGCTTCACGACCATTAAATGTATGACATGAGTGTTTTCCAAATTTCTTGTTCCTCCTTCTCTGGATTTCTTAGTCTTTGACCATAATGCAACACTATCTAACTTCATATGATTCTTATCCTTCTTCTACATATCTTCAAATTGGAATATCTCATACAAATTATCAAATTAAGTTACAGGTTTTCTACTGACAATGCTACTAACAAACATATCATAATTACATGGAATTTATTTAGGGTTATGGGAACCATCTCATCATTTGATATTGTATCTTCTGCATCATTCAACTAGATCTAAATATTTGAATCTATTAATGTGTGAAGCGATAATATCTCCCTTAAATATCTTCCATGCATTCCACTAGCTTTTAAGAAACTTGCTCAAAGATTCATACAATGACTTTAACTTTTCCCACAAATATTTATTTTTCTTGCAACTCCTTCCATGCACAACCAAATTTGAGATTGTATGAGATGATCATATGATCCTTGGTATATTTTGTATTCCACTTGGACTCTTTAGCAGAATCTTTTAGTTCTGGTTCCAATCCATCAACTAGACAATAAACTTCTTAATAATTTAGGATGAGTTCCATAAAGTATTTCCATGAAGGATAATTGAAGGTAATTTCAATATCTTTAAATTACAAACCTTAAAACTCTCCATGTTAGATATTGGAAGAAAACAATTTAAACTATCATAGAGAACACTTGTAATTCAATGACACATTCATCTTCTTCACACATGAAAATAAACTAGTGTGAAACATTTCCACACACCTTTTCCTTTTCAAAGAAAAATAAGTATATATGCAAATCGCTAATTCAATGCATGATGGAAAAACCATCTTAATTTTCATTGTGCACATCTAGAAAACATGATATAAGCAATGTGTATTTCCCAACCTCAATTGGCCTCCCATCTAAACACATGAAGGAACTTTTTGAATGGACAACAACCATCACATTCTCCAAAAATAATATAGCCACACTTTCTCCAGAAATTTGAGTTCTAGTGATGAATAAGGTTATCCTAAGAAGAAGCTACAAACACTAGCAATTATTTCTTCTACTTATTTTTCATTGAATGGAGCAATTTCATGTTTCTTCCATACACAACAATATAATGGAAAGAAAAAGAAAGGACTTATTTTGTTCTTTGCCAATGGATTAAAAACACTCTACAACTATCCTATTATACCCTATGACACATGAAGTAATCGAGACATACATAGAACTATAGAACTAAAGGAGTAACACAACTCCACAACTAGCATGATATACCCTCTAACATATCTAGTGATCCCCCCCCCCC
>SNQJ01S0008325.1:22803-54974 GCA_010110895.2 Picea sitchensis | reverse complement strand
TTTTTCCCTCAAAGGATTATATCTTATACCATGATGAGAAATCATTACAAACATAAATTTTGTATTAACTATCTCTTCCCCAATCCTTTTAAGTACCTTTGATTCTCAAACCAACTACGTTGCTAAAACAAATTTACTACAAAACAATTGAAGAAGAAACACACCAAACAATATCACATCAACACAATCATACCACACACAAAATTGAATTGTTTATTTCATTGAGCTCAATATAAATTTATACATAGAGGTACTTGACTAAATATAGACACATTGTCCCATTGAGACTTCAAGCCAACAATAACTCAACTCCACATTCTAATTTAGGATAAAATATTGTTGAAGATAATCTCTCATATCCAACTAATTTTCATTAAACTCCACAATAATAGAATATGCATATCTATGTACATAATTTGAAACAACCATTGGACACACCAATAATGAACCATTAAAAAATTGTAAATTCTCCAACTAGCATTAGACTCAGATTTTCTAACACTCCATCTTGAAGATAGTGCTATGTAAACCCACACCAAGCCCGGTCCCACAATATTTAGATTTTGTCTTAGGTAAGGATTTCCTGAGTATATCAACTACATTATTTTTAGTAGAATGATACTCGATGTAATTCACCTTCTTGTTGATCAAATATCTAATGAAATAGTTCGTAGTCTCAATGTTCTTTGACTTGTCATTAAACATAGGATTGTTTACCAACTTCACACATGATTTATTATCACAATTAATAACAATAGGACTCTTCTTCATCACTCCAAGCACAATAAGCAACTTTTTAATACATATTTCTTCACAACTCCCAGTAGAAACAATAATATATCCACCCTCTATGGATGACAAGGAAATACAACCTTGTCTCTTACTATCAAATAAACCATACTAGAACCTAACAAGAAACAATAACCCAGTGTATACATTATGGAGTTCATATCACCTACCCGATTAACTTCCACGCAGCAATGAAAATAGATATATTTTCCTATTTCATGATCAATACCATAAGAAAAATTGTTGATCAAATAACGAATAATTCTCTTACCATCTTACTAATGAACCTTCTTTGGTTTTACCATAAACTAACTGGGCACATTTATTGCAAAGGATAAGTCAAGATGAGTATTGCATAAGTAAATAAGGATACCAATCAATTGGCAATACAATGTAGCATCAACATATTTACTTGGGTTAGTGAAAATGTTTTTTTTTTAAACATATAAGTCATAACTTGTCAAACCATTTGGAGATCAAACAAAATTTGTAAAAAAAAAATATTGTTTATCTTAGGTGATAACCAATTGATTTTTTGTTACTACATTTAAAATTTGACAACAACACTATTCCATTAATGTCACATGTGCATCATTGACATAATTAACAAAACAAATCTCACAATAGAATATTTAGAGAAACAAAAACAAAACTTTCAAATCAATTAGAGGGAACTAAAACAAAAATAAATAGCAATGGAAAATATCTTTAGAAATACATGGAAAAATTCTACACACTAACACACAACATGATATGTGACCTACATGTTGAAAGAAGTGAAAAAATTAATAGAAGTAAATTATGAGAAACATTTTCTTTTCCTACATAAATTTACATGACTTTAATTGAAAATTCATGGTTTTCCCAAGATTAGTTTCTATTAACTAATCATCAATATGTAGTGAATATTCCCAAAAATTTAGAATGCATAATCATTGATTTGGAGAAAAAATGAGAAAAAATATTATATGTTCATGGAAAACATTTATATTTAGGCACCAAATATAAGTGTATGCATAACTATAATGATAAATTAGGATACAATATTTTTAATTTTAATGAAAATATGAAAACAATTAGCCTAAATTTCTTCAAAAAAAAATAAATTTAGCCAAATTGGTGAAATTTCACTTAAAAAAAATATATTGGTTAGTGACTCAACTTAACACAAGGTTCCATGGGCATAGAAATAGGTTTGCAACCTTCAATTCTAAACTTCTTCAAAATCTCCATAATGTACTTAGGTTGAGTCAAAATGCATTGATCTTTATCCTGTCACACATACAAACCAAGGAAACAATAAAGAGGGCCAAAATCCTTCATTTCAAATTCAAGACATAATTCATTCTTCAACCAATGAATTAGTTCATCATAATTTATTGTCATAATGAGATCATCTACACACAAAACAAAAAGTAAAAGGTTATCACCATTATATACATAATACATATTAGTTTCAACAAATGATTTCTTCACAACTTTTCCACGGAACCACTCATCAACCTGACTGTATCATGCATGAGGAGCCTACTTAACACCATAAAGGGACTTCTTTAAACTTCACACAAGATCCTCTTTACTAGGAACTTGAAACCCTTATGGCAGTTGTATGTAGACTTCTTAGTGCAAACCACTAGTTAGTGTTGGCCCTTGGTTATGGAAGGAAGCGAAGAACAAGGAAGGAAAGGTAAAAAGCGAGCTTCGCGGGAGACACAGTAACTATCACTGAGTCAAAGTGAGAAAAAGAGCAGGAAAAGATGGAGCGAAGTGTGGAAAAGCAGGCCGTTGGATGAGGAGATCAGGGATGACAAATCAACAAGGAAGAAGGATCGTGGACAACTCAGCAAGCAGAGAAAGCCAGCATTGGATGCTTTGGAGAACCAAGGGATGAAGAATGAAGGATAGGCTGGYGAAGCCCGAAAAAAATGGGTCAAGTTGACCTAGGTTTTTAGACACCTAGGGTTTTSGCACCTAGGTTTCGACCTAAGGTTGTCGGTGAGGGATTGTAATGTATAAATAAAGGTCAAGAGGACCTGGGTGGGGTTGGTCATAGAGTATTGGTATGATATTGTTGTTATAGCTCTGTTGTCAAGGGAGAGGATTGTATTGTGAGATCTTCATCTATGTGTAAAGGTCAAGTCTTGCAGCTGGGTGCGCAGGAAGGGGAGAGAAAGAGAGAGAAGAAAGAATATCTGCTAGACGAGAGCGCATATAAGAACTATATGTGTTGCCTTAATAAATCATAAGAACAGTTCTGTGGACGTAGCCCTAAAGGGAGGGTGAACCACGTATATTTGTGTCGTATGTGTGATTGATGCCTGGATCTGTGTCATTGTTATATTGTTATTTGCAGTCTTATGTTAGATCAGATCTATAGTTGTACAGGATAGAACTAGCTGATAAGTGATATATGAATGACGTATTGTTGTTGTGATAGATCCACTTCATATTCCCTTGGTTGTAGACATTTATGTTTTGCAACCCCCCTCTTTAGCTGCTTCGGGTGTGACTGCATCTACTGCCGAAAGGGCCAATAGCTAGGGCTTTTTGGTGCGCTCTTGGAGTGAACCTCGGGTCTGCCCCTATGCCAACAAATGGTTCTGTTGCCGGAACGAGAATCTGTGTAAGGGAATGTCAAGGTGGTTCCCATCGAAAACAAAGATTCAAAAGTGGATATAGGATCAAGAGAGGGGCTTCGTTGAAGCCCAAAACAAGAACCCTAAGCTAAGTAGTGAAGGTTGGTTGCAGAGGCACATTTTCACCGATATTCACGAGATCTTCTTTGGAGGAATCCATCAAGAGCTATATGAGTGGTTAGCTAGGTTAGCCGATACTCATTTTGAGATCATATCTAGACCTCCTGTCGTTTGGACGTCGGAGTTGATTAATAAGGTTAAGAGAGTTGAAAACGTTGTATCAAGGGTTGTAGATCACTAGTTCGATAGACCATTGGAGGGTATATCACCAAATTTGTTGTTGACATAACAAAATCATATAGCTAGGCCAAGAGATACTTCTTCAAAGGACCTAGAGGAAAAAGTTTTACAATTTTTGAAGCTAAGAATCAAGATGTTGTTGCATGAAAAGAACGTCTTGAAGATACAGTAGATTGGTTGGATCCGAAAAGGCTAATGTCCAAGAATTCAAACAGCGACAATGACACAGAAGTTGGACATACGCACAGTGGGAAAGTATTTCGAGGGGTTCACCTTGAAAACCTGTTCAAGCAAAACTACGGAGATGAGGGTTTCTACAATGGAGAAGAGGCAGATCTGATAGACGAAGAACATTCAGAACCCACCAGAGAAAAGGAAGAGGAAGCTGAAGAACTTTGCCAGAATGAGCCAAAAACATCAGGAACTGCGCAGACCACTAAAGTAAGTAATATCAATCCATCTGTTATTTCAGAAACGCTAAGTAATTAGAATATTTCAATTCACCAAAGTCTACAGACTACTATTACTAGTAGTTCAGCATCTACTCAGACAGGAAACCTAGGCAAATATATGGTAGACGAGATGAGGCTCCCTATCTTTAAAGGATATGGATCCGAAGATCCTGATCAACACTGGTTCCTGTGCGAGGCCGTATGGAACATTAAAAATATTATCGATGAAGTTGTTAAAAGAAACCAGTTTAGCACTACGTTGAGGGATCGTGCACTGAGCTGGTACATGAAGCTCGTCCAAGGACTTGTGCAGCCTAAGCCACTAAATGAGATCAAGAACACGCTGGTTGTATAGTTTAAAAAACATAAGTCAGAGTCACAGTGTATTACTGAGCTGAAGGAGATCAAATAGTAGGTAGCCGAACCTGTTTGGGAGTTCGATCAGAGATTCAAGACCCTAACAGGCCAATTAAACTTTAAGATCCCAGATGAGCAGAACAAGGAATGGTTCATCGCTGATCTTTTACCACACATCAAAGTTCCCCTGATGTCGCAGAAGATTGCATTGCAGGCAGAAGCTTTGGAGATCACCATGAAGCTTGAATCAACACCTATGGGAGAATCTAGCTCAGGCATGAACCGGATCTTGAGCCAACTGACTAGTTTGTTTCTGTAGGTTGAGGATATGAAGAAGGACAAGGGGAAGGACAAAGGAGAATATATATGGTGTGTAATATGCATATCCAAAGGTCATGATAAATAACATTGTCCCCTGTTTCATGAATATTTGGCCTCAAGAGCGTTGAGCCCCTTGAAGCAAGTTAACCTGCCCTGGTGCGAAGTATGCAGAAACTGACATCGCCCTGGTGAGTGCTACTATATGCAGAAGTATGCTCAGACACCCACAAACTTGTAATGCACATTCTGTAAGTCCATAGGGCATGATGAAAGAGATTGTAGGGCTTTTGATCTAATGCACGAAAGATCAAGAGACGTATACAAGATCCAAGGAAAAGTACACCAAGAAGGAAACAATGCACAGTATAATTCTCCAGGAACAGGAAGTTTCAATCCTCACGGTGGATACAGAGGTCGAGGACGAGGAGGAGGTATGGGTCGAGGCCGAGGACAAATAATATGTACAACTGCGCGCATCCAGGACATTTAGCGAGGGATTGTCAGAACCCTTGCACAACCTGTAGTTATTGCAATTCCTTCGAGCATGTCATCGAGGAATGCCCTTTGCTTCTAGCTAATCTTTAGGAAAGATGAGGACCTCAATAAAACCCACAAGTGCAACTGATATATTCTTAACCTCGTGGAGCATACCCTAGAGTCATTGTTATTACTTGAGGAGGCGCTGCTACAGGAGAAGACATAGAAGCCTAAGGAAAGACTGCAGACGACCGCAGAGTCAGGAAAGCTATAGAGAAGACCCCAACGTTCGATGCTAAGAAAGAAAGACAGATATTTGAGGAGGCAAGAAAAGAGTTCAAAGGAGATCAAGGGTCTTCATCAAAGAAACAACAAGAAATCAAAGAATATGGCATGCCTTAGGCGTTTGATCAGTTTGCGTCGCCAATAGAAGGAAAAGAGGTAAGCAAACTCATGGAATTTTTGTGTACTTGTGTTAAGTTGATTCAAGATAAAAGCATTGTACAAGAATTACAATATTTAATCAAGCAATATAAGCTAGGAAAGATAGAATCCTTACTGAATAGGTCAGTGCACCAAATTGGAAAAAGGAGAAGGACAAATAAAGAATTACACCTGAATGCTCAAATAGGAGAATATGATATAGACTATGTGGTCCTCGACTTAGGGTCGGAGTTCAATGTCATGACGAAGCAAACTTGGGCACTGATGGGAAAACTGAAGTTGATTTATTCCCCTATCAGGCTTAGAATGACTAATCAGCAAGTTGTTAGCCCATTTGGATGGTTGGAGCATGTCCCTGTGGACATCGATGGAGTTAGAACATTTGCAGATTTTGAAGTAATTGAAATTGTTGATGACAACTACCCTTATCCTACATTATTAGGAATTGATTGGGCCTTCAACAATTCTACTGTTTTTTATCTAAAGAAGAGGCGTATGAAATTTGAAAGAGATGGCCTTAGGGTCATTTCACCTTTAGATCCAGATGAGGGTCCTCGATACACATAGCCTATCAGAGAAGAAGACCACGCGTATGAACTAGAAAGCATCTACAAACTAACATCTAGACATCAGGATTATATCAATCCTATAGCCGATGGGAATCTGAGTTGGTGAAGCGACAACACATGTTCATCAGATTCAGAAGAAGCGTTGGAGAAATGGCAGAACCAGATGTATGAATTCTCTACCAGAAGATGTGCTAGACTAACCAGAGAGGTTCGCTGGATCGACACAACACTGAGTAACTTACCCACATTTGATGGGTTGAACCCTTTAGAAAACTTCTTATCAGAGTTTGAGACAAGTGTACCAACACAACATACGCTGTTGGAAATGGATGAGGCCATGAAAGACACACCAGAAAAATGGTGGGGGACGCACAAAGGAAACATCACAGACTGGACACAATGTCGAACTTTGAAGAAAACGTGGTTCTCAACACAAGTAGGAAGCTGCGAAGTGAGGTACACAGGTCGAATTTTCCCAAAGGATCATGTGTGAAGTTTTGAAGAGGCCTAGAGCGACATTCCTCGAGAACAATGGGTGCACAGATTCATTAACATGATAGACACGATCCCTATCAACTGGTACCTTCAAGCGGACCTCCGCCTCGTCACTTGAGACTGGGAATGTATGATCCAGAATTTTATAACCACATTTTTGTTTGAAAGTGGATTTCCTTCAGTAGACCAAGCATTACAGATTGTGATATAGAAAGTATTTAAGGAGGCATTTGGCCTCCCTTTGGAGCAAGAAGAGGATGAATAGACCGCGCCATTCTAGAAATTGCAAGGATGTTACAACATTAATTCCAATGAAGATGATGATCCGAGGAAGGTAAACATCATTGAGATATAAGGCCACATAAATGTGGAAGGACCAGGAGTTGAGCTTCCATTCATAGGAAAGCCAATCAAAATAAATAAAGTCAATATTGGGACAGAGGAGACACCAAAGCTTTCCAATGTCGGAGATCATTGGGATGTTGCTACCATTGACAAGATTACAGAGTTATTGCACGGATATCAGGACTTGTTCCCAACCAAGTTCACTGATATGAAGGGAATCAAAGGGCCTATGGGTGAGATGAGAATACCTTTGAAACCAGATGTGGAGCCAGTCAAGAAAATACCTTACAGACTGAACCCAAAATACAAGGAAAAAGTGAAGATCGAGCTCGACAGAATGCTGGAAGCAGGGATTATTGAACTTGTCTAAGAGTCGGAGTGGATCATCCCTATGGTGGTACAAGAAAAGAAGATAGGAGAAATCAGGATCTATGTGGACCTCAGAAAGTTGAATGATGCTTGTTTGCATGACCCTTTCCCTACACCATTCACAGACGAAGTGTTGGAAAATGTGGGAGGCTAGGAAGTATATTCTTTTATAGATGGCTTTTTGGGATACCATCAAATATGCATTACCAAGGAGGATCGTCATAAGACTAAATTTGCCACAGAGTGGGGATCCTATAAATATACAGTAATTCCATTTGGATTGAAGAATGCCCCAACCATATTTTCCATGGTGGTGGTCGAAGCGTTCAAAGAATTTTTGCATAAATATTTAGAAGCATACTTTGATGACTGGACTATTTTTAGTTTGTTGAAAAATCATGTTGAATGTCTAAGGCTAATGTTGGACAAATGTAGGCAGTGTCAAATTTCTTTGAATTTGAAGAAATGAATCTTCTTCTCACCATTTGGAGTGCTATTAGGTCATATTGTATGCAAGCAGGGATTGCTGGTTGACCCCTCTAAAATTGCAATTATAGTTTATCTACCACCTCCTACTTCAGTCAAACAATTGCACACTGCACTGGGCCATACTGGATATTATAGGAAAATTATCAAAGGATATGCCCAAATTACAACACCAATGGAGAAGCTGCTAAAGAAGGACTGCCAATATGAGTGGACAGATGAATGTCAGTAGAGCTTCGACACACTGAAACAAAAGATGGTTACAGTGCCCATTCTGTTTTTTCCAGATTGGAGCAAAGAATTCCATGTGCATGTCGACACATATTCTATTGCATTAGGAGCAGTACTGGCACAACCTGGCGAAGGGGACATTGATCATCCATTAGCATTTGCCAGCAGGAAGCTATCCACATCTGAAGTCAATTACACCACTACAGAGAGAGAGGGACTAGCCATGGTGTATGCACTGAAAAAATTCCGCCACTACTTGTTGGGAGGACACTTTAAAATGTTTACTGATCCCTCCGCGCTGAAATACCTAGTCAACAAGCCAGTGTTGGGGGGGCGAATATACAGATCACTTATGCTGTTTCAAGAATATGATGAGATCATAGTTAAGCCAGGAAGAATGAACAAGGGCCCAGACCACTTATCAAGGTTCGACCATGGAGAAGAACCTACCAGTTTGGAGGATACATTACCAAATGCATAGCTACTCGCCATTAGAAAGCTTGATGACCACTTCACAGACATAGTCCAGTTCCTATCAATAGGAATGGCTCCAAGTGAGTATACAATTCCTCAGAAGAAACAACTAGTGGTGCGTGCTGCAAAATTTTCACTTATAGCTCGACAACTGTACAAAATGGGACCGGATGAAATATTAAGAAGGTGTGGTATGGATACAGAGCGACTACTGATCCTCATAGAAGCTCATGAAGGCATCACAGGAGGACACTATGTAGGGAAAGAAACTGTGCAGAAGATTCTGCGAGCTGGCCTTTGGTGGCCTATGTTACACAGAGATGCTAAAGAGTATGCCAGAGCATGTGATGTATGCCATAGGATTGGAAAACCATCCCAAAGAGATGAAATGACATTAGCACCGCAGATGACCCTACAATAATTTGAAAAGTGGGCCATTGACTTCGTGGGACCTATAAACCCACCAGGAAAGCGCACAGGAGCAAGGTACATTATTAATGCGACAGACTACTTAACCAGATGGGTTGAAGCCAGAGCAGTGAAGGACTGTAGTGCAACTACAACTGCACGTTTTATATTTGATGACATAATAACTAGGTTTGGATGCCCTAATATCCTTATGAGTGATCAAGGTACACACTTCATCAATAAGACAATTGAATTCATGACTGAAGAATTTTCAATCCACCATCAGAAGAGTACACCTTACCATCCACAAAAAATAGAACGGTCAAAGCATTCAACAAGATCTTGGAGACAACATTGACAAAGATTTGCAACATGAACAGGGATGACTGGGATTTAAGAGTACCAACAGTACTCTGGGATTATAGAACCACTTGCAAAAATTTAACAATGCAGACCCCCTTCAAGTTGGTTTATGGTCTTGAAGCTATTGTCCCGATGGAATACTTAGTACCAAGCTTGAAAATTGCTACATTTACAGACATGGATGATATCGACACTGTTCGCGAGAGGCTTGCATAGTTGGTTGAACTGGAATAAGACATATTCATTGCAGGATTCCACTAGCAAGTTTAGAAGGGACGAAAAAAGTCTTATCATGACAGGCACGTCAAGAAGAAGACATTCAAGCAAGGTGATTTAGTACTGGTGTATGACAGTAAGTTTATCAAACACCCTGGGAAGTTTAGAACGCAATGGCTCGGACCATATGATATTGCCTATGTTACAGAAGGGGGATCTGCGCAACTGAAGACATTGAAGGGAGATTGGAAGGAAGGATTGGTGAATGGGAGTCGGCTGAAGTTGTACTATGATAACCAGTTGCCTCGCAACTCTTAGTAAAAGCATGACAAAAAGGGTCTAGGTACCAGGTGCAGTTGAAACTGGGTACCAGACACAAAAAATATAGTCTGCACAAGGATGGAAAGGAGGCATAAAGCAGAAAGCAAGGGTTGCACTACACAGTCCAAAGTCGAAGTAAAACAAGAGGAGCGGATCTGAAGTGCCTCGAGACAAGTCACAGGTGAGTGTTGGGGGCCTGTTGGCCCTTGGTTATGGAAGGAAGCAAAGAACAAGGAAGGAAAGGTAAAAAGTGAGCTTCGCGGGAGACACGGTAACTGTCACTGAGTCGAAGTGAGCAAAAGAGAAGGAAAAGATGGAGCGAAGTGCGGAAAATCAAGCCGTTGGACGAGGAGATCAGGGATGATAGATTATCAAGGAAGAAGGATCGTGGACAACTCAACAAGAAGAGAAATCCATCATTGGATGCTTTGGAGCATCGCGCGATGAAGAAGGAAAGACAGGTTGGCGAAGCCCGGAAAAAGAGGGTCAAGTTGACCTAGGGTTTTAGACACCTAGGGTTTTGGTATCTAGGGTTTTGGCACCTAGGTTTCGACCTAAGGTTCTTGGTGAGGGATTGCAATGTATAAATAAAGGTCAAGAGTACCTGGGTGGGGTTGGTCATAGAGTATTGGTATGATATTTTTGTTATAGCTCTATTGTGAAGGGAGAGGATTGAATTGTGATATCTTCAGTTGTGTGCGAAGGTCAAGTCCTGCAGTTGGGTGCGCAGGAAGGGGAGAGAAAGAGAGAGAAGAAAGAATATATGCTAGCCAAGAGAGACGATAAGAATTGTATGCTTTGCCTTAATAAATCATAAGCACAGTTTTGTGGATGTATCCCTAGAGGGAGGGTGAACCACATATATTTGTGTCGTATGTGTGATTGATGCCTAGATCTGTGTCATTGTTATATTGTTATTTGCAGTCTTATGTTAGATCAGATCTATAGCTGCACAGGATAGAACTAGCTGATAAGTGATATATGAATGTTGTATTGTTGTTGTGATAGATCCACTTGATATTCGTATGGTTGTAGACATTTATGTCCTACAACCCCCCTCTTTAGCTGCTTCGGGTGAGACTGCATCTGCTTCGCAGGTGCTGCCAAAAGGGCCAATAGCTAGGGCTTGTTGGTGCACTCTTGGAGTGAACCTCGGGTCTGCCCCTATGCCAACAGTTAGGAATGACATTTTCACATCCATATCATAAAGGCTCCAATTATAACAAGTTGCCAAGAAAAGAACACATTTAATGATATTATATCAAGCAATGGGAGAAAAGGTATCATCATAGTTAATGTAAAGATTTTGATTAAAAACTTTTGCAACAAACCTCAACTTATGCTTCTCTATGGGACCATCAACATTATCATTTATCTTGAATATCCATCTACTACCTATAAATTGTTTTTCCTTTAGGAGTAGAACCAAATCCCACACATTATTTGTCATGATTCTTTCATATTCCTTCTGCATGGTTTTATCCCATTTTCTATAACATCAAGCCTCGTCAAATGTATTTGGATTAGAATCAACCAAGCTACTAATCAAAGAAACAAAATTAGATGCATAACTTTTGTTTGGGATTTTTGTTCTTGTGTTTCTTCTAGGAGTGAATTTTGGCTTGTCATCAAGTTTCAAACTTAAAACATCTACTAGTTTCTTTATCAACATTGGTTTCTCCCTTGATACCTCATTTCTTTCCTAGTGGTATATACCATTCACATCATGCAATTATTTAAATTTTATGTCACTAATCGTGGCATGATTACTATCTTTTCCAACCAACTGGTCATCAACTTCTGTCACATCCTACCACACTTTGACACAAAGAGTGTTAGATGTCATTTTGAAACCCAATTCATAGAAAATAACATCCATGTATAATATAGTTTTTGTTTCACTAAGAAAAAATATTCTATATGCTTTTGAATCAGCCCTATATCTAGAAAACACGCCTCTTTTACTAGTAGCTTCAAGCTTTGTTCTCTTGTTAGAAGGTATGTAGGAATCTGCTAGGGGCCTAAACCCCTAACTTCTCATATAGTTAGAATAATATATTTCCATTTAATAAAGGTCGATACTAGTTAATATGGCCTATTTAATAAATATGAACAAGTCAATGTAAGAAGACCTAATTGAAGTTTCCGCTTCTAGAAAGATCTTCCTCTAGAATGTTCTTTAGAAGATATAATTAGTATAAATAAGAGTAGAAGCTATGAGAGGGATTTATTATTATAATAGAGCTCTACTCTCCTGGAGGTTTCCCCCTCAAAGAGAAAAGTGAACATTGTTTCCTATCAATAAAGGTATTATTTGGGTATTGTGGTTACATATAGTCTTTTGTTCCACTGCTATATTTCTATTCTATGTTGTTATTTTGTTGGTATTCACTGCAATATTTCTATTTTCTACTATTATAATAGATATGGTGCCTAACAAGTGGTATCAAATCACTTTCCTTGGAAGGATTTGTGGGTTAAATTTTTTTCCAAGGTAGAGATGTGTTCCAGCGTCTTTAATCTACATAGATATGTCGTTCAGTGCATAAATCCATAGTCGAGGAAGCATACACACAGGAAATACAAGAGGTACTTAAGCTCACATTGTTGGACACCCTTGTAACCCATGTTGGTATGCCTTCAAGTGGTAGCACATCAGACAACACATGTATACAGACTTGTGCTCCCACGTACCTCTGGTATATCGAGAGACCCCCTAGCTATCTTGAAACTAGCCATAGATCAACCGATCAATCACCTGAATGCTATAGTGCCACTGAGAACAACACTCAGGAAGATACTCTCTAGTATCTGGGTAGTTGGGTAGTACGACTAAGGGTATTGTCTAGCCTCCTTAGTTAGTGCCTTGAGATATTGGGTCGAGTACTACTGTTGGACCCTGCGTGTATATCAGAGAGCTATAACATAGGGAAAAAACATTTTTGTAGGCACCTAGAAAACCCTAACCCTTGGGAAGGAAACCAAACAAAAAAGGAACAGAGAACTATTTTCGTGCAACCTTTCCTCTAACATTCGGATTGCAAAAATTACAAATAGAAAAGGAATAAAGAATATCTATTGCCCTGCAACCTTTCCTTCTGCATGTCGGTTGCGAAAATTACTATACATTTATTTCATTTTTTCTGTTAAGAATTTCGGCATTTTGATACTGCAGTATTATTCAGATCTACATAAAACCCTAGCAAAGTAAAAAAAAAAAAGGGGGAAAAGAAAAGGAAAACAGGAGAAAAACGAGTATGGGACTTGCTAGTACCCTTATTTGAGACATATCTCATTGGATTCCCCTTTTTTCCTGGATTGTTGTGACACCTATCATTTTAAACTTTTTTTTACCTCCCTAGACCCTTATTTTATACCTATCTCGTTGGATTTCCCTTTTCTCCCTCATCGTTGTGATACCTATCATTTTTAACCTTTTTTTTTGTTACCTTCCCGCATCCTTATTTAACACCCATCTCATTACATTCCTCTTTTCACAATGAACACACTCATATACATAATTGTTTACTCTTTTTTTCGTGGTCCCACTTCCCCTCTTCCATTCCCCTCCACCCATGGCCACTACTTGCAACCAATAATTCCTTCACCTACAAGATCAATCCAAACAACACAAGGTAGATATCCAAAGAATGAACTCTAAAATTTCTTCCAATAATTCCCTATTGGACACATTCGAGGCCAAAGTTACAGGTGAATTGGAAGAGGTTAAGGGTAAATTTTCCTCCCTCACCTAGTGGTTGAAAACGTCCCTTGTCTCTCCCTCCCTTGAACAACCTTCCCACACTGAAGGTGAGAACTCTTCCCATAATATGGCCCTTCATTCCAATTCCCTTCCTCGTGACCCCTCCTTCCCTGAGTTGAAGTGAAAACATTTGATGGATCCGATCCCACTGGTTGGGTCACTCAAATGGAACATTATTTCTCCTTGCATGGAATTACTGATGATATGGACAAACTTCGTTATGGTGTCCTCTATTTGGATCTGGAATGTTGGAAATGGTGGTAATGGCGTAGAAAGACATGCCAGGGGTATGTTGCTTGGACTTAGTTTGTGGCAGAGCTATATGATCGCTTTGAAACTCACACCCACTATCTTGGTCGTTTGACCAAGTTTAAGAAATATCACACAGTGGAAGACTTTATATCTTCCTTTGAACACTTGGATTTCATAACAAAGGGCATGTCTGATGCCTTCTTCTGGGAATGTTTTATCAATGGCCTCAAAGAGAAAATTCGAGCCTAGGTCATCATGGCTCGCCCTCACACTTGGTTGGAAGCTACTCAACATGATAAGGAAGCCCAAAACATTGTCTCTACTCAGACTCACAAACCTTACTTTGTTCCTCTCACTTGACCTACTAACATTTCCCCTCCTCCCACTACCCTCAAGATCTAGAAATTAACTTGGGCTTAAATGACGGAATGCCAACCCAAGGGCCTTTGTTATAATTGTGATGACAAATATGTTGGAGATACTTAAAAAAAAACTAGGATTTATTTTTCCGAAGGTTTTCCCTATGTTTATTATTCATTATCCAGTCTCCTATATTTTAGGGAGAATATTCCTCTAGGAGAATAATCTCTTCAGTTCACACTTCAGTTTGATCAGTTGAGTGGAGTCTAGATGCCACATTGGGATTATCACCATGCAACATGGGTATCATCACCAACTAATGTGCATTTTCCTTGGAATCATCACCAAACTAGCGTATTACTCATGATTCATTGATATCCTCCTCACTTCACTCTGTTTCAGTTAGTTAACTGAAGACTGAGAGACTAGTTAACTCAAACTAGGTGGTAGTTCACTCCCGTAACTAATTGAGAGACTAGACTATGTGGCAGTCTACTCCCGTAACTGTTGGTGTGTGTCCAAATAACTCTATACCACCACTATGGCACATTGGATTCTCCTCCAGTGTGCATTATTTGAGTTATACAGAGTATATCATGAGTAAATTATCATTCATTCATTTGGTTAATGAGAATTCTTCCATTCTTTCTCTTCTGCTTCTCTTTTCTCATATTTTATCTACAACTGTGTATGTCAATTCCTAGATAGATATATTATGTGAAGGTTCAACACATTTACATGGTATCAGAGTCGACAGAATACAAGCTAAAATACACACCATATTATTTTTGTAGGTACCGAAGATTGAAGACAACGAAAAAATGGAATTTCTAAAATAATTCATTCTTACATCGTACAATTTCTTTGCATGGAAGGAGAAGATGATAATGCATCTTTGAGGCTGAGGATTATGTAGGTTAACCATGAAAATAGAAACCGAACCAACAACAGCCACAAAAAAATCCAAGTATCTAAATCGAATGGATGAAGTGTTTGGAACTATTTGCAATCTCATTTTTCCTTAACTCCTCTTTCACATATCCTCCTGTAAAACCCTCAATGAATCCTAGACCACCATGGAAGGGATTTTTGGAAAATGGAACGAGATGAGGGGACACATGCTCGAGGTGGTATTGCTCACTTTGGATCCAAAAACATTCGACAATCTCCAAGATTTCTTTACCAAATATAAGGATTTGTTGTCACAACTCAAGGCTTGCGGGGCTGATAAATCTAAGGATGAGAAACAAATGGTTCTTACCATTCTCTCCAAACTTGGTACAGAATACTCAATTTTTGTATCTACATTTCATTCAGTTAGGCTCACCTCTGGAGCCACCTAGATGATTCCCTCTCTTGCGGCCTTTATCGAGTCTCTAACACAAGAGCAGAAAAATCTCATAAATATGGGAAAAATAAAAGGCCCAATGATTCATTCACTTATTGTGCAAGATGGTAGCGGTCATCTATATCAGAAATATAAATACACAAACCAAAAGGAAAGCACATGAAAATCCAAAGAAGGAAGGGTACTCAAAACCCTTCAACGAAGCCTCCAGATACAAAGGTGGAAAGGATTGAAAAGGGGAGAAATGCACTTACTGCCATAAAGGATTCCATCCAGAATCTGCATGTATGAAAAAAAAAGGATAGATCAAATGGCCCAAATACTTCAGAAAAACAACCTTGGAGATTGCATCCCCGAGGGTGCCAAGAAGAAGAATACAGAAGATCAGAATCCCAAGAAAGTCAATTCTATCCATGCTTTGATTGCCATCAACTCCTCTTTCGATGCTTGGATCGTAGATTTAGGTGCATCACACCATATAATAGCCACAAAATAAGTCTATTCTTCATTGGATGCATGAAAATGTCCTATTTTGATTGGGGAAAACTCTCCAATTGAGATCATCGACAAAGGAAGAATTGAACTCACAAACGAAAGCTTTGAGAATGTGCTACATGTTCCCAAACTTTCCGTCAATCTTATATCTGTGTATCAGATGAAAAAATATGGCACCAGAAATAGATTTGTATTCACACCTGATGCAGTGGATATCTATAACATGCATACCAATTCTAGGGTTTCTACCGATGAGGTAAATCATCAATCTAGACACTACACGTTTTCTGAATTTATTGAACTAGATTTTGCATTACTACTTACCCATGATGATGAAAGAAGTAGGATATGGCACGAAAGGTTGAGGCATTTAAATTCTAGATATATTCAATAGCTTAGAAAGAAAGGAATGGTTGATGGTCTACCTGACATCCACTTCTCCAAAGTAATTTGTGAGGGATGTGTTGTTGGAAAACACCCTCAAGAGAAATTTGACAAAGGAAAGAATCAGAATGATTCCTTTCCTTTAGATCTGATCCACAATGACCTCATGGGCCCTTTTCCACATCCATGAATCAATAAATCAAGGTACGTGCTCATTTTTGTTGATGATTTCTCACGCTTCACATGGATTTTCTTTCTCGGGAAAAAATCAGAGGTATTTCAACACCTCAAATATTTCAAAGCCCTTGTTGAGACAAAGTCAAGAAATAAAATAAAAGTCCTCCGAAAATATAATAGGGGAGAGTATGTCAATCATGAGATACAAAATCTTTGTCATGAGGTAGGGATTCAGTTGCAACACATCGTTCACTATAATCCACAACAAAACATAGTTGTTAAGAAGAAAAATAGATCTCTAAAAGAGATGGCATCTTGCATGCTACATGCAAAGTCACTTCCACAAAGATTATGGGATAAAGCACTTAATTGTGCAACCTACATCCAAAAAATATCTCCCCATAGATCTGTCAAGGATAAGACCTCCTACAAGGCTTGGAGTGGCCTCAAATCGGAAGTGACCCACTTCTGTATTTTCAGTTCACGTGCATGGGCCAGGATTCCCTCTAAGAAGAGGAAGGCACTTGATCCACATAGCATAGAATGTATCTTAGTTGGATACCCCGACGATGTGAAGGGATACAGACTTGTTTATATTTCCTCAGATAGGCTCATCATTGAGTGAAGTGTCCAATTCGAGGAAAGTGTCTCGCATGTACCTCAATAGTCACATGCGAACACTTTTATTCTTCCACCTGTCAGAGATGATGAACATGCACATATAGACTCTTCTTTAGATGAGAGTTCTAATTAATAGAATTCATATGAGCCATATATAGAGTCAATACACTCAGATGCAGAGTCGGTGCATGAACATGCACATGAAGAGCCAGAGTAGAGGCCCAAGTGGGCCAATACTAATCTTACGGATGCATGAGATCTTGTTGGGGATCCAGCTGATACAAGGAGGACTCGATCTAATTTCGAGGAGCCTCCTCCTGCACTCACTACCACTGAAGTGATTCCACCTAGTCATATTTTCTTGGTTCAATATTCATATGCACAGTCCTATGGAAAGGCTACTGGAAATCCCTTTTGGGAATCCTCCATGTAGGAGGAGTACAACTCCCTCCTTGAGAACCAGACTTGGAATCTGGTTCCCCTTCCTTCAAGAAGGAAACTTGTCCGATGCATATGGGTCTATAGGAACAAGAGCGCAATTGATGGACAGGTTAGCAGATACAAAGCCAGGCTAGTTTCCAAAGGCTTTCAGTAGCTGCATGGAATTAACTATGATGAGACCTTAGCTCCAGTAGTGAAGATGGATTCCATACCTTTGGCACTTTCCATTGTGACAACCAAGGGATGGTAAGTCCATCAGATGGATGTGAAGAATGAATTTCTTCATGGTGATCTCTCTGAGGATATCTATATGGAGCAACCCCATGGATTTATGCATGATTCATCTTTGGTCTATTGACTTAAGAAGTATCTTTATGGCCTCAAGTAGGCCCTGAGGGCATGGTATGCCAAGATGGACTCCTACCTGTTTTCACAGAACTTTGTACGTTGTAAGTCAGACCCGGATGTTTACATGCTCAGGATGGTTGATTCAATTCTACTCCTAGTTTTGTATGTTGATGATTTGTTGATCATTGGTTGCTCGAATTTAGCGATTGTTGCAGTCAAGAGGATTCTACATAATAGGTTTTTTATGATGTACATGGGTCAGCTACATTTATTCGTTGGAATCGAGATTAGTCAGGATGCATCAGGAATCAAATTGTCTCAAGATAAGTATGCACGAGATATCCTTGAGAGATTTCACATGACAGACTGCAATTATGCCCCGACTCCTTTCCTATCAGGAGTCATACTTGAGGATGGTAGGGACACTCCATTGTTTGATAGGACATTGTACATATAGCTAGTGGGGATCTTGTTGTATCTCACACACTCCAAACCAGGACATTGTATATAGCTATTGGGGACTTTGTTGTATATTACACACTCCATACTAGACCTCTGATATGCAATTGGCACAGTTTCAAAGTTCATGCAAGAGCCACATGAGATGCATTGAAGTTGATGAAAAGTGTATCCTTCGATACGCATACAGGGAACCATCATTTTTGGGATTCACTATGCAACATAATTTGCATTGGACCTCATCAGGTTCATTGATTCTAAATGGGATTGCGATAGAATTGATCACAAGTCAAAATATGGTTACTCACTGCCTTGGTTCCAAGCTCATTTGTTGGTTGAGTACAGCATGTTGGTATTTCTCTATCTTAAGTCGAGGCAGGGTACATAGGGGTAGTTAACATAACCATTCAAGCTATGTGGCTACAATATTTTCTCACTGCATTGGGCATTCAGTTTCATCAATCGATCGTCATCTGGTGTGAAAACCAGAGCACTCTGAAGTTCTACAGAGATCCATTTTAGAGGTAGTAGACGAAGCACATCAAGATCCACATGCACTACATCCGGGACTTAGTACATGAGGGGATCATCGACCTGCAGTTATGTCCTTCAACAGAACATACTACAAACATATTCACCAAGACCTTCACTGAGTAGAAGATCCATTCTCTACGTAGTCGTCTTGGAGTGAAGGACATCGTTGCATAGCAATTGTTAGTTCTTATTTTTACATACATTGTACTTTGAGGGGGGGGGGTTCCCATAATTTTTTCCCTCTTTCCTCATTTATTTCAGTGTATCTTTTGTATTTGGGTACCTAACATGGCCGCGTTGTTGGGACCCATTCTTTACTTTCACCATAGTGATGTTTAGGGGGGGTGTTGGAGATACTTCACAGACACCTATGATTTATTTTTCCTAAGGTTTTCCCTATGTTTATTAGTCATTATCCAGTCTCCTATAGTTTAGGGAGAATATTCCTCTAAGAGAATATTCTCTTCAATTCACACTTCAGTTTGATCAGTTGAGTGGAGTCTAGATGCCACATTGGGATTATCACCATGCAACATTGAGATCATCACCAACTAATGTGCATTGTCCTTGGGATCATCACCAGACTAGCACATTAATCATGATTCGTTGATCTCCTCCTCACTTCACTCTATTTTAGTTAGTTAAATGAATACTGAGAGACTAGTTAACTCATACTAGGTGGTAGTTCATTCCCGTAACTTCCTAAGAGACTAGACTAGGTAGTAGTTTACTCCCGTAACTGCTGGTGTGTTTCCATATCACTCTGAACCACCACTATGGTGCATTGGATTCTCCTCCAGTGCACATGAGTTGAGTTTTACAGAGTATATCATGCATAAATTATCATTCATTCATTTGGTTAATGAGAATTACTCCATTCTTTCTCTTCTGCTTCTCTTTTCTCATATTTTCTTTACATCTGTGTATGTCAATTCCCAGATAGATCTATTTTGTGTAGGTTCAACACATTTACAAAATATTTTCCGGGGCACAAGTGTACGGAACAAAAGTTATTTATGGCCATCTCTGAGGATTTTTCTGAAGAAGAGCTTCAGGCCCACCCCATGACAGAGTTACCCGAGCCAACTGATATTACTCCACCCTCGACCAACTAGAAGTAGAACCGGTCATTTCATTGAATCCTCTCACTAGCTTGTCTACTCCCCAAACCCTCAAGCTCATTGGCTACATTAAGAATTGAAAGGTCATCATCTTAATTCATAGTGGTAACACTCATAATTTTATTCACTATCGTATTTTCCAAGAAACCCATTGCTATATACATGCAGTCAACAACTTTCAAAGCATGATTTCCAATGGTGGTTCCATGAAATGTGGGGGGTGTTGTGAAAATGTGTGTCTCCAAATTGGGAAGTACCCCCTGAAATCTCATATGTTTTCTATTAACATGGGTGGTTGTGATATTGTGCTCAGTGCGGAATGGTTACACACTCTTGGTCCCATCCTCATGGATTTTGAGGAATTAACCATGCAATTCCAACAGGTGATACAACAATATAAATTTCAATGAATCACTGTAGGATCCCCTGATATCATCAGTTCCCATCGAATGGAAAATATCCTAAAAAAGGGTCATCTCGACATTATTTCCCAACTCCATTCTATTCAAGCAATTGAGACACCTGTGGTGCATCCTGACCTCCAATGTATCATCTCCAAACACCAAGATTTATTTTCCAATCCCTAATGACTTCCTCCTTCTCGTGGTGTTCATGATCATTCCATTCCTCTCATCCCCGACAATCTTCCTCCCATTGTTCGCCCTTATTGTCATCCATTTTCCCAAACGAATGAAATTGAGAAAATTATTGAAGAATTGCTATCCACATGTGTTATCTACCCTAGTACCATCCCCTATTGTTCCCCTATGGTCACGGTACTCAAAAAATAAGGTACTTGGCGTATGTGTCCTGACTTTTTCTCCCTCAATAAACTCACAATCAAAGAAAAATTCCCCATTCCTATGATTGATGATCTCTTGGATGAATCAAGTGTTACTCATTATTTTACTAAACTTTATCTACATTATGGCTACCACCATATATGTATGCATGAGGAAGACATTCCTAAGACTACTTTTCACACTCATGAGGTGACTATGAATTCTTGGTCATGCCCTTTGGCCTGTGTAATGCTCCCTCCACTTTCCAAAGTCTCATGAATCATGTTTTCCATCATTTTTTCCGTCATTTTGTCCTAGTTTTCTTTGATGATACTCCCATCTATAGTAAAACCTAGGCAGACTATATTACCCATGTGGATCAAGTTCTCAGTCTACTCTCTCAACACCAAATTTTTCTCAATAAATCTAAATGTTCCTTTGGAGATTTGGAAGTGGAGTACTTGGTTCATATTGTTGACAAGGATGGTGTAAGGGTGGATGTTAAGAAAATTGAAGCTATGCAGGATTGGTCGTGCCCAAAAATTCTCAAGATTTTGCGTGGTTTTCTGGGTTTAACAGGATATTATCGCAAGTTTGTTAAGAATTATGGAAACATTACAGCGCCTGTTACTCCTCTCATAAAAAAAATGCTTTCACTTGGACTCCAACAACTGATCAATCATTTCAAGCATTGAAAGAATCCATGTGCACAACTCATGTCTTGTCCCTTCTTGACTTCACAAAGACTTTTGTCCTCGAATGTGATGACTCCGGGAAAGGCATTGGCGCAATACTCATGAAAGAGGGTAGACCCTTGGACTTCACTAGCAAACAAATCTCGGAGCGAAATTTTGGACAATCAATATATGAAAAGGAAATTATGTCTATTATGCATGTTGTGGATCTCTGGCATCCTTATCTCTTGGGGAAACACTTCCAAATTAAAACCGACCATCAGAGCCTCAAGTATTTCCTAGGACAGAGGATTTCATCCCAAGAGAAACAAAAATGGGTGACCAAGCTATTTGGCTATGATTATGAGATAATTTATACGAAGGTAAAATAAAATTTAGTGGTTGATTCTCTGTCTAAAAAGTATGAAGAAGAACGATCCATTTTTTCCCTCTCCTTCATTGTACCAGATTGGCTCCAAATTGTTCACCAGGAATGGCTGCAAGACCCCAAAAATTCTTGACTGATCCAACAATTGCAAGAAAATTCTCTAGTTTCTCCAGCATACTCTTGGTATAATGAAGAGATTCGCTAAAAAGGCCATCTATATTTAAGCCATGAGTCGCAACTTAAATCCATGATGCTTTCTGAGCTTCATGATTCACCCACAACAGGGCATTCTGGGTTTACCAAAACCTATGAATGAGTTAAATGTTCTTTTTTGGGGGATGGTATGAAACAAGACATCTGCACCTTTGTGGATGAATGTGATGTATGCCAATGCAACAAGGGGGAAACTGTCAAAACTCCATGAACACTACAACCACTTCCAATTCCACCAGCTATTTTGAGTGACATTTCTATGGATTTCATTGTGGGCTTACCTAAATCTGGCAATAATTCAGTCATCATGGTGGTAGTTGATCACCTTTCCAAATATGCTCATTTTTGTACTCTTTAACACCCATTCATAGCATCCACAGTGGCTCACATTTTCATGGATCATATTTCCAATCTTCATGGCATGCCTCATTCTATTGTATTTGACAGAGATCCCACTTTCACCAGCAATTTTTAGCAAGAATTATTCATGCTCCAGGGCACACAATCACATCTTAGTACTGCTTATCACCCATAGGCTGATGGCCAAACTGAAGTTGTCAACAAGTGTTTGGAAACATATTTGAGGTGCTTTGCATCTCACTGGCAACATCAATGCGATCAGTGGTTACCCCTAGTTGAATGGTGGTATAACACATCTTACCATACTACTACATGCATGACTCTTTTTGAAGTAGTATATGGACAAAATCCCTCGTCATTTCTTTCCTACATACCAAGGGTCTCGAAGGTTCAGGAGGTTGAAAAAACTCTTACAGTCTGTGCCAACATTCTCCATTCTCTCAAAGAAAATTTGGTCATGGCTTAGAATTATATGAAAAAACAAGGCAGATCAAGGAAGTTCATAATGCTAATTTTCTATAGGATATTAGGTGTTTCTTTGTCTACATCCTTATAAGCAAACTTCACTCAAATTTGAACATTGTTAGAAGCTTTCTCCCAAATTTTATGGTTCTTGTACCATTCTCAAGCGCGTAGGACCAGTGGCCTATCAATTAGCTCTTCCCATTCATTCTTAGATCCATCCTATTTTTCATATCTCATGCTTAAAGAATATGATTGGAAATAAGTGCCAAGCTCAAACCAATCTTCCAGAGTTGGATGTTGAAGGTTCCATATGGTTGCAGCCACATGAAATCTTGGACCAGCATGAACATCGTCTCCATCAGCGCACCATCAAGGAGGTATTAGTGAAATGGAAAGATGCAAATTCAGAAGATGCCACCTGGGATTCGACCACTATTCTCTAAGAATTTACTTATCTCAAGCCTTAAGGACAAGGATGTTCTTCAAGGGGGACGACATGTTAGGGACCTAGACCCCTAACTTATCATATAGTTAGAATAATATATTTCCATGTAATAAAGGTTGATACTAGTTAATAAGGCTTATTTAATAAATGTGAACAATTCAATGTAAGAAAACCTAATAGAAGCTTCTGTTTCCAGAAAGATCTTTCTCTAGAATGTTCGTTAGAAGATATAATTAGTATAAATAAGTGTAGAAGGTATGAGAGGGATTTGTCTTGAGAATTATTGTAATAGAGCTTTGCTCTGTTGGAGGTTGCCCCCTTGAAGAGGAATGTGAACATTGTTTCCTATCAATACGGTATTATTTTGGTGTTGTGGTTCCATATATTTTATTCTTCCACTACTATATTTTTGTTCTCTATTTTTATTCTGCTAGTATTCACTGCAATATTTATGTTTTATGCTATTATAATAGATTTGGTCCTAACAGAATCCAGTAGTGAACCAAGTACTATAAAGTGATCAACATAAGGTTTTACTACATAAAAGGCATCCTCAAGTGTAATATCCATCAATGACTTATGAGGACACCTGCTCAATATGTGCATCATATTATTGCACACTTCCTCCCAAAGGAAATTAGGCATACCAAACTACTCGAACATGCATTGTATAGTTTTGACAATGATCCTATTTTTCCTCTCCATGAGTCTATTCTATTGAGGATTATAAGGAACACAATAATTCCTCTTGATCCCAAATTGCTTGCAAAAGAAAACAAATTAGTTAGACTTTCACTCCCCCATCAATATCACCTCTCAAAATTTTAATGTTATGCCTTATCTACTTTTCTATAGAAGATTTAATTTTGCAAAACCTATCAAACGCTTTTTTCTCATGCTCCACAAAATTTGTATCCAACATTTTCTAGTAACATCATCTATGAAAGTAAGAAAGTAAGAGAATCCAGTTATAGAAGGACTACTCTTGGTCCACACACATCAAAGTGAACAAGGTCAAGAAGATTCTAACCAGTTTTTCATCATTTAAAAAGAAAAGATCCATGTGATATTTTCCCATGGCACATCCATCGCACATCCATCACATAAGCCTCATTTGTGCACTTTAAACTATGGAATAAACTAAGAAAGTAAGAAAATACAATTATAGAAGGACTACTCTAAGTCCACACACATCAAAGTGAACAAGGTCAAGAAGATTGTAACAAGTTTTTCGTCATTTGAAAAGAAATGATCCCTGTGATGTTTTCCCATAGCACAACCATCACATAAGCCTCATTTGCGCACATTAAACTATGTAATACTTCTTACCATAAAGTCCTTACTATTTTTGAGGAATGATAAGATAATGATGGATTATTAAACAAATTCTCAATGCTTTATCCTTTCTTTTGTGACCCCCACGCCATTATCGACTATTCCATATTTTAAATATGATTAATTGCAACCAAGGGTTTCATGAAATACGCAAATAACCTGTGCTAAGATTTGAGAATGACCTATCTAAGAAAACTTTATAATTTCTAAGATTGATAAGGATTTTACAATTATGTACCCCTATGGCATTCTCTTCATTTTCAACTAAGAAAGAGAAATGGTCTTTAAAGTCATTCATAATATTACCAACACTTCCTACATCGCATCATTATTCTTCTCACGATAAAGAGCATTTGGTGTTACTATTCACTCATAATGTGGGAATGCTAGTTTTCAAGCATGTATTAGTGGATAATTTTTAATCCTCCATGTGATGCCATAGGATTGAAAAAACAAATGGTGGCACTTTTGCTTTTCAATATACTATTGGAAATAAAATTGTCATCATAAATGTTCACGATTGATTATTCTAAACTAAATGAAATGAACAAAATGGAAATGTTTATGTTTTTGGGGTTCTTTTTCAACCATGTATCAACAAATAAATTGTAATCCTTAAATTAAAATATCCAACAAATATTTTTTTATATACACTATTGCAAATAAAATTAATAATGTAAACCCAACTAAGTGATTATTCTAAACTAAACCAACTTGAAAAAATAACAAATAATAAATAAGTGATCTTGAATTTTTGTTAATACTTAATAATTTATTGAAAAATAACGAACAATAAATAGGTGTTATTGAATATCCTTGGTAATTCAATGAAGATTGAAAATTATCTTTTAATAATATATTGTTGGAAATTGTTAAAAATAAAAGTCAACAATTTAAACGGTGTATCTTTAATAATATATTATTGGAAATTGTTAGAAATAAAAACCAATAATTTAAACTGTATAATTGTATAATGATAAAATTTAAACGAAAAAAAAAACTCAAATTTAATTACATTAATTTTATATTTTATTTAAAAAATAAATAATCTACCTCTCCTTGTAGATGGCATGGTGGTGCTAATGTGTCATCTAAGTCACAATATCACACTTTTCAAGGGTCAATGGAAGATGGATAGAGGTATTAGCTCAATTTTGGAAAAAAGGTTTGGGGAGAAATCAAATAAAACTATGTGTGGTCTATGTAAGGATTTTAGAAAATAAAAATACCTTCATTGAGAGTTTAGTACCTACAACGAGAATTTATTGAATATTGAATCTATTGAATATTGAATCTATTGAATATTTGACAAATCCTCATATTAAGGCTGCTCTACAAAGATGATTGAGATCTTAAAACTTCAATCAAATAATTGAAGATAAGACCTTTATCAAGAATTTTATTAACCTTCCTCAAAACTTAGATCGAAGGTCTATTGGATATTTGAAAAATCATTAAACTAGGGCTTATTTAAATAGATGACTAAGGTCTTAAAACTTTGATCAAATACTTGAAAATAAGATCTTGATCGAGGATTTAAGTAAACCTCTTCAGAAATCAATGATTTATCTTTTTTCTTCCAAGAAATTATTTACATCCACATTTACAGGGAGTATAACAAGGAAGCATATCGCTTTTCCAAACAAGCATTGCTTGGGCCATCACGCAGATTAACTTATTATTATTGGGAAAATGAAAAGGCTGGCCCACTGAATCACCTTAAGATTTTTTAATTTTCTTCCTCCTACAGTTGGTTGGTCTATTGGTATTGTGTATGCTTTGAGATATTTTGGGTGATTACTCAGGGGAGACCAAAATTTTGTTATGTTGTTTTGGAAGAAAGGGATACACAATTTTGTTTTTTCAGTTTATGTAGTGAAGGACTATTTGTAGTCACCTTCATACTTGTATTATCTCAGTTGAGAATGCTGAGTCATAGCTATTATAGCGCTGGTTGGTGATGTTAAAAGTCTCTGTTTAGTAGGTGACTAGTTGATGTTTTTGGAACTCTGGGATAACCATTACTTTTGGTATGGTTTTGAAGATGTAAATGAAATTATAATCTTAATATAATTTCGAGCAAATTTTCATTGGAAAAGAAAAGTAACATTAAAAATATCAATTATAAAACAAATCTAAATATGCACATAAGAGGGAAAGACTCTTTTAAAATGCATAAATTCATTATCGTTGAAAGTAACAATTTTAATTGGAAATTAATGCAAAGGTTTTCAAAGAAAAATTGATTTTTTTATTTTTTTATTAATTCATAATTATTACATCCCTTAATTTCATCACTATAACCAACAAAGATATAAAACTTGTAGAAATTCAAAGATTGTAAGTTTGTAAGTAACTTACGGTTTATCAGTACCTACAGCCCCAACCATTTCTTACTCATATGGCCTACTCATTGATGCCATAAACAACTAGATGAACTTTCTTCCTTAGATACCATTATTGATTCACTTATTTTAGTGCTCCCTTCCAACTTGTAAATATTCCCAATCTTTGTTGCCTTAATTACCACCAAACTTCCATTGGACATTTTCAATGCTTCATCTTGACCTGTATATTTATACCAACCAGAATCCAAAATACTCGAAGAAAATAAATTCTTTTTAAGTTCGTATAGATGTCTAACTGTTATCAACATTTTCACAATACCATCAAAAATATTAATCTTAATGCTCCCAATCCCAATAGTTTTACAAGAAATATCATTTCAGATAAAAATAACACCATCATCTATAAATTGGTAATAAGAGAACCAACTTCTATGTGAACACATGTGATGGGAAGAACCAAAATATAACAACCATTCTTCTTAGAATGTGAGATACTACAAACAGAGAAAACTTCATGAACCATACATGAGCTTGACTCAACTGGATTTTCTTTCTTACTAGATTCTTCCTTGGATTCTTCTCTCTTCCAACAATATTTCTTAAGATGCCCTGCTTTATTGTATCTCCATCATTTTAGATTACTCTTCTTTTCCTTTGAATTGGATTTAGATGTACCTATTTATTTCTCCCCTCTTTCTTGAGATCAACCTCTAGCCACCATTGCTTTTAGTGTGGAGGTTTATATACTAGATTTCATCCTCACCTCTTCATACAAGAAAGCTCCCATAACTGAGTTATATTCAAGAGTATCAATTGTACTAAAGCTAATGGAAGTGACTAAATGATCCCAAGACTCAGGAAACAAACACAACAACGTCACTACCTTATCTTCCTCATTGATTTTTACATCCATACTAGTTAATTGGCATATGAGAGTATTAAATACATTTAAATGATCAACAATTTTTGTACCTTGTTTCAAATTTAGGTTGTGCAGTTGCCTATTTAAGTAGATTTAGTTGGTCAAGGATTTTTTCATATAGATTCTTTCGATTCTACTCCATAAGCCTGTTGTTTTTTCCTCTCCAATGATATTGAAGAGGACATCGTGTGCCAAACACAACCAAATGGTGTTGAGACACCTTGCATCGAGATATTCCTAGTCATCATCTATCGTACCCATTGGCTTATTTCTATTGTCATCCAATGCTTTGTGCAATCCTTGTTGCACCAAAAAATCCCGCACCTTGAGCTTCCACAACTCAAAGTTGTTCTTTCCATTAAATTTCTCCACCTCGAACGTTGTGTTCGTCATTTTTTCCATTCTCCATAAACAAAAAATAGGGGCGAACCTCTTTTTTTTATATTAAAAATTTTGGAAATATGTATCTTCACTAAAATGCAACCTCCACTATGGTTTCAATCACAAATATTTTATTCTCTCAAGGAAATTGAAAAAAAAATGAAAATTTATGCAGACTCCTCCTTATCTTTTTGAGTACCCTCAGCCATCTTCAAATATTTACGAACTCTACTTCTATGTGCAGACTCTCTTTCTCTGTGAGGATTCTCCTTCTCTATTTCCTTCTCCTTTGCTCACGAAACAGTGCAGTCTCTCCTTCTCTCCATAGAATCTCCTTCTCTGCGCCATTATCTTATACGCACAAAAAAATCATAGATAGAGATACAAACAGTAGATCCTCAAAACCCTTAACTCTTCATTCCTGATGGAAAGAGCTGCAAACCCTTGGCTCTTCATTCCTCATGGGAAGAGCTACAAACCCTTTAATCTTCATTCCTCATGAATATAGTTCCATTCTCGTCTCCTTGACAATAGACTCTTCCTTCTCCTTGGCATCAAACAATGACTATGCGAGTAACCAACGACCATACACTCTAATACCACTTGTTGTAATCGAGCCTCCAAAACAACAATTAAGGAATAGAGAAAGAGAATGATAACACATCATATAGAGAAGACGAACACATGGGAAATATATTTCTTTATTGCTCTGTCAACCACTCGAGAAATGGTTTTCAAGTCTATTGAAGCACCTCACGAGCTTCTACATTTAAACATAAATTTTGCAAGTTTTTTCAAGGATATGGAAATCCAAATGCTTGAGAAACCTCCAATAGAGACAACCACACTTGAGGGAAACCAAAATTAATTGTAACTGAAAAGTATGTAATGTCGCCACCCAACGATCTCTAAAACAATTAGTAGAGACCATCTAAGTAATTTTTGGATTCATGAATGATTAAGAGAGATACAACTCTCATGCAAACTCCATTGTAGTTAAATAGTTTTAGGGTTTAAGTGATTTTTTATCATAAAAGATTTTTTTTTCATTTTTCATGTTTGAAAAATTTAAGGTTAAATTAATTTTAATTTTATATATTAGCAAGTAGTTTACCTACAAGCTGTTTACAAAATTATTTTATAGCAATAGATATGTATTTATATTAAAAAAAATATGATTAAATCATACAATGAGGTATTACATTTAATAAACATAGTTGTTAGACGAGAGAGAACCATGTAGTCTTTTGAGAATTGGGGGTTTTAAAGAACTAAGTTTCATTTTTTTAATACTCTACAGTATCTTTTTAGAGCTCGGTTCACATGAATAGAGGCAAACAAATTAAGATAATAACTAAGTACTAAAATGATACATTTGTAAAAATAGGTTACGATGGTTGTTTTGAGTTATATATGCCATCATCTATTAAGGTAGATTACATTTTTTCTTCTTGACAATTTTTTCCCACTCCTCCCAATGATCTTGTAGTGGGGTGGCATGTTCCTGTTCTTGTAGTGGGGTAGCATGCTCCTGTTGTACCCCTTCATCATGATTGATTGTGTTGATTTCTTATTCTATTAGGTGAGATTACAAAAGTTCCAAGATATATAGATTCACTTCAATTTGCTCCACTTGTTTTGCCTAGTTCACCCAAGTATAGGGAGTGGCTTGTCTAGACTTTTCTTTTTCTATTTCATCAGGATTTTTTGTTGATAGAGATTTTTATTTAGAGAGGAACATGGAGATATGCTTTTCATTTTGGCTTGGGCAGGTTCCACACACAAAGATGGGAGCACCTGCTCAATGGTCTAAGGTGGAATTGGTTGGATGATTGTCAGGAGTCCTTACTACTTAAATTAAACTTTCCCAATGAATCCACTATATCCTTGAGAGAATCATATCCCCAAAAGTGTAGAAAGATATTAGGAAATCATACGAGAGGAAGTCAGAAGCCAAGTCACAAATAGGAGACAAAGGTCTCATGAAAATTCTATATTTGCCCAAAACTAAGGATCTACGTTGAGTATCCTATATTTGTCTTATGTTATATCAAATTCCATATGAAAATCCTTTTGGAACATGGATACATAGTGCCCTATTCATTTATTTCTAGTTTCCATGTGTAAGAGATCCATTAATGAAGGTTTAACAACTTTGGCTAGAGACCATTGGTTCAGTAGGATAACCCATTTTCTTTATGTAATACAGATTGTCATATTGCACCTTCTATTACATCTATGGATGTGATTGACGCTTCATTATCCATTTTGGTGCTAGGGTATTAAGGAGAGGGCCCTCCTAGTTTCCCTTAAAGTATCTCTTCCTTCAAGGAAAGGGCCCTTACAACTAAGGCATAAGTCACAAATAGGAGACAAAGGTCTCATGAAAATTCTATATTTGCCCAAAACTAAGGATCTACGTTGAGTATCCTATATTTGTCTTATGTTATATCAAATTCCACTATGAAAAATCCTTTGGAACATGGATACATGAATGCCTATTCCTTTATTTCTAGTTTCCATGTGTAAGAGATCCATTAATGAAGGTTTAACAACTTTGGCTAGAGACCATTGGTTCAGTAGGATAACCCATTTTCTTTATGTAATACAGATTGTCATATTGCACCTTCTATTACATCTATGGATGTGATTGACGCTTCATTATCCATTTTGGTGCTAGGGTATTAAGGAGAGGGCCCTCCTAGTTTCCCTTAAAGTATCTCTTCCTTCAAGGAAAGGGCCCTTACAACTAAGGCATATGCATTAGATCTTAAAGAGGGTGGAAAATATTCCTTGCATGAGGGACCCGGACCCCACTTGCCTACATGAGAGGAGAGATGAAAATATTTTTGTATAAAGGAAAGGGAGGAAGGGATGAAACTTTGGTGGGAGGATAAAAGATTCATAAGAAACAACTAACAACTAGGGTAAAATCCTAGTCCTTTCCCTTAGGGTTTTGAGGCTCATCATAAATTTACTATGTGCCTACAACTTCGATAGATGGCATTAATAAAGATTTTAGTAATTGGAGTTTATCATCATATAATTAGGATTTAGATTAATTAAGGTTTTTGAATATCCAACAAAAAATAATTAAAATGTGTTTAAGTTTCCCAAATATAATATATAACTAATATTTAATTAATATTTGTTTGAGTTATTAAAATTTATTTTAAAAATATAATTATGAGTTTTGATTTTTTTAATTTTATCAACATTTTATTAAATTTAATTTAACATTTCATTTAATTAATTATAATATATAATTATTATTTAATTAATTTTTTTTATTAATTAAAACATATTAACATACCGTTCAACTTTCTTAACATTAATTCTTAACATTAATTAGATCTACTTGGTGTGTATAATTGAGAGAAAGGGAAAATATCTTGGCTTCCACACTAACATTTCACATGTAAAGAGTTCTCAATCCCAGCGACATATAAAGTGTTTTAAGTCCGAACTATTTTGGTTGGTCATGATTCACTATTATTTTTTT
>SNQJ01S0008325.1:0-13021 GCA_010110895.2 Picea sitchensis | reverse complement strand
ATAGGAAAATGCAACTTCTTTTCTCAGGAAAAGTTCTTCTTCCTTCTCTCTTCAGGAACTCAGGCCACTGTGACCTCTCTAAAGGAAATAGATAGGTTTACATCATTAACGATCATAGGGATGACGAAAATAATGTGTAACAATTGTGATCTCCATGTGTTGATGAATCTTGTATGCACTTAATAAATCAATAAATTAGTAGTAGTTAGTGATTCCAAGAAAGAATTTGGCTTGGGATCATTACATTGGAGTTATGTTGGGCTTCACACTATTCCCTTTTTGCAGTGGTGTCACGTTGTAATACAATGATACTTCATTTTTTGTTCTTCACACAAGAAAAATCCTTCACGATTCACTCTTACACATAGGAAACACCTCTCTTTAGCAACACGCAAGAAAATATCTTCTTTGTACAAAAAAACAATGAACACACACACTCGAAGACTTAGACTTACATAAGCACCCACAAATTTTTATAATAAATGATTATTCACACAACAATCTATTCTACTTATACAACAAATTGACACTCACATATTTCTCATTTTCATGGGCCCTCCCATGAGGGAGTTACACCCATAGCTACCCACTATGATACCAAGAAACATAAATTGCACGCACAAACAATCATACACTTTATATATTATTTCATTTACAAACCTAGATACAATACACTTATATAAGTGTTGTCAGATCCAACTTATTCCAAACTTATAGAGAGGGGTTAAGAGAATATCTCAATGTAATACCCCGAAATTTCAAATTTTAAACTTATTATTTTATTTTGTTCTTTTAGTCTATATAAAAAATTATTGTTTTATCTTTTATTATTTTATTAATAAAAGAAAAAGAGGAAACACACGTGAGGTGGGATTGTTAGAAGAGAATTACCAAGGATCCAAAGAGAACCACCAAGTGACAACAAAAGGGGGACAAGTAGTGAAGATTGGTTGAGTTATCTCAACCAAAGTGAGACAAGATCTCAGGTTGTTTAGGAACATGTGTAAAAATCAGATTGACTGGTGGTCAATGAACAAAAAAAAATATTGACAAGTGATCAATGAGAAGGAGGCTCGAACAAGTGTCAAAGACCTAGGCAAATATTAAAATGAAAGAAAAAAAAAGAGAATGGGATGCCATTCAAATTCAGATGAGAAATATGAGAAGTACTGAAATGACATAGAAAATATTCAGATAAAGCTTGGAACCTTGTACTCTGCAAGAGGTCACTTGGTTGGTTTGGATCGAGATTTAGCTCGGGGGTGATAGAGTGGGCAGAGGTGGTAGCTCTGAACTAAGGTTGGGAGGAACAACCCACCTTACATGTGTTTTCCCCTAAGGAAATTCAGTTACATGTTTTTCTTACAATTTGTTTCTTCCATTCTGTTCTGAATTTGAATATTATTTCTTCAAGATTCTATGGATAAAATATTTCGATTTGCTTAGTGTGGAGATATAAGTTATAGATATTCAATTAGTATTTTAATTATCATTCAATTGAAGTTTATGGATATATAACATTGTTATCATGTATCATTTTACTATACAATTGCCACAATAAATATCAGATATAACGATTTTATCTATATCCGATGTGAAGTGTTTAAATAGACTAAAAGAATAGAGAGAAAAACATACATATGACGAACAAACTAGATACAAATCCAATAGATATTTTGCGGTAAATAAACAAAGAGGAAAATTGTATTATATGCAACAGACAAATTAATATCAAGGATGATAGATCTATTATCATAGAGAACTTTGAAATATACACACAGAAAGGAAATTGAGTACATGCAACAAACATGCGAAATGTACAGACATGGCCATAACGAATTTCTAGAGTAAACATATATAGAGGAGAATCCATACATATAACCCACAAAATAAAGACCAGATGATAATGTCGTTGCTATGGTTGTAATATAACATAATGCTAAAGTTATGTATTTCGTTAAAAATAAAAGATAACGATAAGTTTAACAATAGAACCAAATCGGCTAGCTCTGTAAATCTTGGAAATTTTCCTTTATAAAATAAGTTATCAATAATACAAACTGTGTCAACCCGACTCTATAAGCGATGGGAGAAAAAATCATTTAAATATGTATACAGATTACCCTAATGTAAATTTAAACTCTAATAAAAATTACAAAACCCTCTTTCATACACAAACTACTCGGTTATAGAGAAAACTAGTTATAAACTGAAATGGGTTTAACCGATTTAACCATCTAACTAAATTCAAAGTTGAATGGGGGTATCAACTATTCATTCACAACAAGGGTCTGTAAAGAACCCATCCCCTTAAGTACCCTTTTAAGGGATGGGATATAAAAATTTATCTTTTCTCCATCATCTCAAATCCTCTTCCCGAGATCTCCATCACCTTCTACTCGTCAAGAGCTTTCTAACGACCATTATCATGCTCAAATCCGAGCTTTGGATTGGAAGTTATTCCCTTCTAAATATCTTCAAGCATCATTGATCAAAGGCCATGTGGCACCCACGTGGGTTCACCTCATTCGTATCATCCCACCTAGAACGAACTCGACCAAGGTTGTCATCCTTTAGCGATGACATGGCCACTAGAGAGGCAATTATAGGGGATGTTCCCTATGCCTTCGTGATTATCGATGCTTCGGTCCTTCGTCCCTATTGTCCATGTCTGAAACATTCCCAGAGTCCCGAATTACTGGAGTTCCCTAGCACTCATGCATCTATGGTGGAGATCAATCCACCGTTAAATCCAACGGTTGAGGTTTTCCCTCGTTCAACGCATAGGTTTAATGGATTTCGGCGTTCGATGCTCCGACATTGAATTCCATTTTCTTTATTTGCAAATCCTCCGGAGTTCCGAACCCCATATTTCTGCCACGTGGCTTCGTCCCTTCGACCCTTTTTGTATCTTGCGTCTTAGCACTCCAAACACCTGAAGTTTCAAAGTATCGAGCTATTGAAATAGGTCCCTCTTTCATACATGGTGTTCTGCATGGGTATCCATACTACTATATGCCACCTAGAAGATACGTGGTGATGATCCCACGTTAACATGACGTGGTACCCATCTCTCCAACTCTATACCCTATATGATAAATCAGTAGGACACATGGCTTAGCCATGTGTCGACATGCGATGTCTCTATCACATGGTCGAATTCCACCGTGTACTTTGTCCACGTCATCCACTAAGGTCACTCTTCCCTTCGGCGCTTCGGGGAAACTCCATTCCTTGCATCCTGAATCACCCGAAGTGGAGTTTAGTCGGGGATTCGAATAATCATCGGATGGACCATAATATTCCTTGGTTTGATCCAACGGAAAACATTTGGAAGAAGACAAGGGTGACACATGGACCAATCAATTGGTGAGATGTGTCAAGTTCTATTTGACACATAAGCTCTGTGAAAGTCACGAATCGGGGTGACACATGGCACAACTATTATGGGTCCTCGTCACCCTAGGTGACATCAACATTCCACATCACTTTGGCCTTCGGCACTCTGAGGATATTCTCAATCACCAACATGTCGAACCTCTTGGAGTAGGACTTCATCAGATTACTTTATGTTATCCTTTCATTAGGCTCGATTTAACGATCGATAAGGGTCCCAAAGGATCCTTAGATCCACGGTCTGTGTTACTTCGCGAGTTTGGAGATCAGAGGTTCTAACTGTTAAACACCTTTTCTCTCTTAGAGTAGGTCAACGATGAACTAACCACAGTCTAGATCCAACGGTCAGGAGAGATCCCAAAGCCTCCTCGGATGGACAGTCCTTGTCGCATCACGACTTCGACGTTTGGGGGTTTCACCCATTTAACACTCATTTTCTACTAAAGTAGGTAAACGTCGGACTGACTGCGGTCTAGATCCAATGGTCATGAGAGATACCGAATAGCCTCATATCTACGACTCGTGTTACTTTGCGACTGAGAAGTGGATCGAGGTTTATCAAGGGGATGAATCCCACAATAACGGGTAAATGACCGCATGTTTTCGGTCATCTTTCAATTTACCATTTTGATAGGTCACCTTTGGTGCAATCTGGATGTTATCAGGATTCCAACATATTGAATCTCTAGAACCAGAAGCCCTGAAGCTCAGAAGGATTAGCTCTCGTTGGGCGTAGCGCTGGGTTCCATGGTCGTATGAGGTTTTTTTTGACAAGTTCTGAGGTCTACACACTTAGCTCTCAGCAATGAGCCCACGATTACTTGGACGACTGGTTTGAAGGAAGGGCCCTTCATCTACAGAAATTTAATTTAGTAACCTGCGAAGGTAAATTCGAGGGGTCGACAGGACTGAAGCGTTTCAGCAAAGTCTGCCCTGATTCTTACATTACTAAATCCATTCTTGAGAAAATTCCCTTAAGGATTTTTCAACCAATACAAAAACCATAAACATGTTCCTAGATTCATTTGAAGACCCATGTCTAATAGTTCTCTTGTGGTTAAGCAAAGGCAAACAAAAAACCATTCAAATGCAGGGGTTCATAGGAGAACAATACAAATTTTTAATATTAATCATACAATGCAAATTTTATTCATAGACACAGTCATCCAACCACTCATTTCAATTCTAGTACACATGATATATGAAATACTTATCTATTACAGTTGATTGCCAACCAACTGAATGTGGGTGTTCGCCTTTCACCCAACCGTAGGCTCATAGGATTTCATTCTTAGCGCTCTGTCCACCCCCGTGCCAAGCCATGATATCACTAGGGAACGTTTGCAGTTTCTCAGAGGTTCTTTCTCTATCACAACCTCTTTGAGGTTTATCATATGCTCCCTCAACATCAAACTCGCGACCTCCTACCCAGATCATGTTTTCTGCAAACTCTGAGAGATCCTTTCTCTTGTTCTCTCCAGTAACCAGAACATCTTACTCTTCCATTTATTCTTCTCAATTAGAGATCCCTCACGTGCTCTTATTATTTCTCTCTACATATCCAGGTCACAGACACCCCCCCCTCGTGGGCATGGTCTCTCCCTTGTCTGCTTTTGTGTGTACTCTTGCATGCCCTCCCCCCCGCCCAAGAAGGTTCTTGACCTGTCCTCTTCCTTTTGTCAGAAGGAACTCAGGTCAATATAGGCCTACATANCCCCCCGCCCAGGAAGGTTCTTGACCTGTCCTCTTCCTTTTGTCAGAAGGAACTCAGGTCAATATAGGCCTACATAAAACTGCACTCGGTGGTACTTTCGGCTGACAGTTTTCTATCTCCTCATCCATACTCTCCATGCTTCCATTCATTGGGGTAGTTGATTTTTCAACCACCTCTCCTTCTTTCATTAACTAGTTTTTTCTTTTGGATCAGGATGAGGCTTATTATTTCAGCAAGGATAATTTGGGTCATTTTGACATAATAAACCCTCTCTACAGTTTCCTCACTCTTTCCTCTATTGATATCATGGCCAGTACTTCAATGCTTCACCCCCATAGTTAGTTATTGAAAATCTAAACAATGATACATTTACATAGTTCACATGCCATAGCATGGGAATCATAATTAATGATTAATTCCAAGATGGGGGAAACAGGGGTATTATAGGATCTATGAGAAAAACCAAAGTACATTTTTAAATGTTGAGTACCTTGGCCGAGGAACTGAGCCATTACCTGTCAACAAAGGATGCAATAACTGAAGTTATTATAGTACTCGAGAAAAGCATCTCAGCACAAAAGGAAAATGGTCATTGAAAGAAAGAAATACTTATAGGACTTTCAAATAAATATTTGGTGTAGAAAACCTTCCATTTCTAGTCAAACAACACATGGATTAACCCACAAACAAGTTATAAAATAAAACCCAAACTTACATAGGTAGATGACGAAAGGATAGGGTATGAAAATATTACCAGAAATAACTCAGGTCTGAGTTATATTTCCTATAAAACGCCTCAAGCGACCAACAACAACTCTCTCCTCCATGATGGGTACCCTCAGAAACAACGATGGGCCCATCATTAGATAAACATCCAAATTAAATCTATCATAACAAAGAAATGAGAAACATTAAACGAATTAAGACCAAGTTCCACGCTAGAATACTCTATGGCGTTCTCCATATCTAAAACTCAGAATAGTGTTATGGTAACAACAACTAAATTTTATCTAGAAGAAATAAAATGGGCACAGGACAGTAGGTTTCTCGACAATCCACCACCCTCGACAAATTTCGTAATGGGACTACTAAACCAGGTAAAGACCATAACTCTAAACAAGATTATAACTGATCTTTCAATGACAAAGAAAGTCAGAGCAAAGGGAAATGAACATAAAAGGTGGCATAGGCGACTTAGAGATCCCATGATTATGGTAAAGGAAAACTAAGAACAGAGAACACAAAAACCATAGTGAACCAGAAGGTAACCTCGCCTTCCTCAGGAAGTTTCCTAACAATGAATTGGAAATGTGAAAACTTGGTGGAATGGTCGAGACTTACCCTCCCGACTATTACTCTAAGAAAACCACACTTGGCACATAAAGAGACTGCCAGAAGAGGAATAGGGATAGATGTTATTTATGAGCGTAGGGTACATTCATCCTTAAATTCAATAATTGTCAACAACACCTGCTTTATTATCCCCAAGCATGATTAGCGTTGACTAACAAGCATAATAATAAGTATGATTAATTGTTTTTCACTTATTTTTTCCATGACCAGAGGATCGGGTTAAGTCTCCAGTAATTGTAACTCTATCAATCCACCAACGTGTGTTTCTATCACAAAGGTCGCAACAAAGGTCTCCCTTAGTGCGACCAACGAAGGTCCTTAGCACAAATGTATACATAAGAGTTTCAACCAAAGATTTAATTCACCACCAAGAATTGTAACATAGTTTTAATTTATGACACTGAGACTATGAAGTAGGACATGTAAGTACTTGGTAATTTTTAAGGTAAAATCCTTCAAGGGTAGGAGTGGTCTTGATAATGAGATTTAAATAATTAAGTATTGTTCCTATTAATATGATGACATATAAATAAAAAACAAATAAATAATTGGGTGTGTGACATAATGGATTCAGAGCTTTAGGAACCACACTTGGCCCTATGAGCTCAACTAAAAACACTAATTTACTATTGTTATATTTTTTCTTACCGCTAGGAAGAATATTGTGATTTGTAGGAAGGATAACAGAAGTACCTATTCTACCTGAAGAACGATCACATCAAAATGAACTAGAAAATCCTAAACAAGGAAATATTGGTGAGGAAAATGTATGGGTTTGTTTGAATGAAAGCAAGGATAATAGACACTCAAAATTAATTCATATTGTACAAGGTCTAAGAGATTAACTCAAAAATATTAAAGCAGATAATGAACGAATTATAAAGACAAAAGAATAAATTAATGCAATACTGTTAGACGAGTTATGTAATCATACTTCTAGCAAGAATAAAGGTCAATTTTCCAGTAATTCAAAAAATGATCTACACAAGAAGAAGTCTAGGAAATTTGAACACATTGAATCAACGACATAATCTATTTTTAGCGAAATAGAAACTTCAAGTGAGGACAGTGCCAAATTGGAACAAAGAACTAAAAAGAAACATAAGCATCATGAGGAAATTAGAGGAGAATTTAAGAAATTAAAACCTCCAATTTTTAATGGTGAGATTGATACTGGAGAAGAGGCGTAAGTAAGCATGGATTTTGGGGATGCAAAAATACTTTCATATATATAATTATTCAAGTGAACTTAAAGAAAGAATGACTATCTATAATATGACCGAAAAATCAGATATTTGGTGGAAAGATATAAAACGGGTAAAGAATATTAAGGAACATAAAATCACTTGGAAAACTCTTAAGAGATATTTTAAGAAACAATATCTATCAGAACAATATTATGAAAGTAAGGATAAATAATTTTATGAACTGAAATTGGGAAATTTAACCATGAAGGAATTTTGTAGCCAATTTTTAAGCTTATTACGCTATGTACCATATATTGTGGATGAAAAACCAAAGATACAACGCTTCTTGAGTTTCCTACCCGCCTCATATAAAGACAGGATTGAATTTGACAATCCTAAGAATTTGACAATCCTAAGACTTTAGAGGAAGCTATGTGTAAGGATAAATTGTGTTTTGAACAATATAAAACCAGAAATTAAAATACTAAAAACTGGAAGGGAAAGAAAGTTGAAAAGGTTTGATCCACCAAGAAAAGAAGGAAAGTTTTTAAAGAAGAAATTTGCAAAAGGGTTTCAAGGAAATAACTATAGAAATAACAAGCCTTATAACCCATATGATAGCAAAAATGCAAAACCAACAATGTTTTATAACAAAGAAACTACCCAAAAAGAATTAGTAAAATGTTGGGAGTGTGGTGAACCACATTATTTCAAGGAGTGTTCTCACAGAAAGAATAAAAAAAACAACAATATACATAAAATTCGAGAAGCTACTATAGTTGGTGAAATAGCAGGGAGTTCCCCAAAGATTAGTGCAACCTTGGAGAATAGACGAGAAGATAATCAATCTTCCATGGTGGAAGTAGAAGGTATGTTGAATAATCAACCAATTTCTATTTTGATTGATCCAGGTTCTAGTCTAAGTTATGTTTCACCTAAGATGGTAGAAATGTGTAAGTTACGAAAGGAAATTTTTGGAAAGGCATGGTTATCAAAACTTGCTACAGGAACAAAAAGGAAAACCACAGACCTTGTTAAAGGTTGTGAAATCAATATGAATGGATTTAAAACTCAAGCAGATTTGAATATTTTGAAACTAAGATCATGTGATGTATTAATCGGTATGGACTGGTTAGAAAAATATAAGGTAATCCTAGACTGCTATGATAAAACATTTACTTATGTAGATGACAATGGTGACATTATTAATATCAAAGGAATACCAAGAACCATTAGTATTAGGAAGATCTTATCTCTACATATTAAAATATGTGTTCATAAGGGATGAAAAGTATTTGTTGTTCATGTAATAGATAATGGAAAAGAAGAAAGTAAAAAGGATATAGAAAATATCCCTATGTTGCAGGAACTTCAAGATGTATTTCAAGAAATTCCTAGATTATCTCCTAAGAGAGAGATATATTTCTCAATAGACTTATTACCAGGAGCAAGGCCAACTTCAAAAGCTCCATATTGGATGAATATCTTGGAACTTAATGAACTGAAATATCAACTTCAAGAATTATTAGACAAAAATTATATTTGACCAATTGTATCTCCTTGGGGAGCATCGATACTATTTTTCAAGAATAAAGATGGAACCTTACGACTATGTATAGACTATCAACAACTTAACAAAATGACAATTAAAAACAAATATCCCTTACCCCACATCGATAATCTATTCGATCAAGTACATGGAGCAATGGTTTTTCAAAAAATGATTTACAAACAAGATATGATCAAGTAGAATTAAATACAAAGATATATACAAAACAACTTTTGGAACAAGATATGGGAATTACAAGTTTGTAGTGATACCCTTTCGGTTAACAAACACCCCGACGTCATTCATGTGTCTAATGAATAGTATCCTAAGTAAATACTTAGATAAATTTGTAATTGTCTTTATTGAAGATATACTAATCTATTCAAATAATGAACAAGAGCATGAATAACACTTAAGAATAGTTCTACAAATCTTGAGAGAAAAAAATTTGTATGCTAAATTTAGTAAATGTGATTTTTACAAGCATAAAATTCAATATTTAGGGAACATACTTTCCAAACAAGGAATAACTATGGACCCTGATAAAATAAAAGCAATTATGGATTGGACAATCCCAAAGGATATTTCGAACATCGGGTCATTTATGGGTATAAAAGGTTATTGTCGGAAGTTTATTGAAGGGTTTTCAAAAATTGTTCATCCCATAACATCCCTACAAAGGAAAGGAACAAATTTATATGGTATGAAAAATGAGAAGAAAGTTTTGAAAAATTAAAACATCTCCTACCAACATCTCCAATACTAAAAATAACAGACCCATACAAGGAATTTGTTGTATGCACTGATGCATGCATTGAAGGGTTGGGAGGAGTCCTAATGTAGGATAATCATGTAATTTCCTACAAATCGAGAAATATTAAGGAACAAAAAAAGCATCATGTAACACATGATTTAGATTTAGCTACAATAATACATGCATAAAATATGTGGCGACATTATTTGATAGGACGGAAATTTCTATTAATTTCAGACAATATTGCCTTAAAGTACCTATTTGATAAACACAATCTCAACGCTCGACAAACAAGGTGGTTAGCCTTCTTTAGAGAATATGATTTTGAGATAAGACACATAAAAGGAAAAGAAAATAAGGTAGTTGACACCTTGAGCCGACATTCAAATCTGATTTATACAGTTATGCGAAGTAATTACGAAACTGACTTAGAGGAAAAGGTCAAGATGGAAGTAGAAAAGGATAAAGAATATCAGAGTATTAAAATCTAAATTAACAGAAAATCAAGCAGAAACTGAAAAATAAGATCTCAGACTTTCTAAAACTGGACTATTAATATATAAAAATAGGTTGTATATACTTGAAGTTGAAGAAATTAAATTACTAATACTGAATGAATTACATAAAAAACCATACTCTGGACATCATGGCTATCAGAAACTAAATATTATGTAAGGAAGAAATTTTTTTGGCATAACATGAAAGGAGAAATTGTTGAATATTTAGCGAAGTGCATAGAATGTCAACAAGTTAAGGTTGAATATCGGCAACCAACTAGACTATTACAACCTTTATCGGTACTTGAATGGAAACGGGAAATTATAAGGATGAAATTTATAACAGGTTTTCCTAAAAGTAGCAAACAAAATGATTTTATAATGGTTGTTGTTGATAAATTAAGTAAAGCAACACACTTCATACCAGTTAAATCCACTTATAAAGATATTAAAATAGCAGATATATTTATGAAGGGAATCTTTCGACTACATGGAATTCCTAATACTGTAATCTCAGATAGAGACACAAAATTTACTAGAAACTTTTGGAAATCCCTATTTAAAGGATTAGATACACAATTAAACTTCAACACTTCTTACCATCCTCGGGCAGATGGGAAGACTGAAAGGACTAATCAAATAGTAGAGTATATACTTAGAATGCATGTTATGAATATACCAAACAAATGGGAACAATATCTACATTTGGTTGAATTCGCTTATAATAATCATTACCAAGCTTCAACTAAACTTAGTCCTTTTGAAATTCTTTATGGAAGAAAATTTAACACCCCTGTTTCCTAGAGTAATCTTGTCAATAGATTAATGATAGGACCTAAAATGTTAAAGGAAATGGAACTAAAAATGAAACAAGTACAACATAATTTGAAAGAAGCTCAAGATAGGAAGACAAGTTATGTAGATTCCAAAAGAACTCCAAGAGAGTTCAATATTGGTAACCATGTGTATATAAGAGTAAGGCCTAAAATAAGTTCTTTAAGACTGGGTAGGTATACTAAATTAGCTCCTAGATATTTTGGTCCCTTTGAAGTGCTTTCATGAATATGACATGTAGCCTATCATCTTGCACTTCCAGCCACAGTAAAAGTACATGATGTTTTCCATGTTTCATTTTTAAAGAAATATATACATGATCCTCCTCATGTTGTGGATTGGAACATGATACAGGTGGAACCCAAGCGTGATTTCCCAGTAGAGTCATATCATATTCTCGACAAGAGGGAGTTTACACTCCAAAATCGAGCCATCAAACAGGTAAAGGTGCAGTGGAGGCACCTTAGTCTCGAAGAGGCTACATCTGAAATGGAGGATCATATGCAGAAAGCATACACATTTCTATTCCAGAATGATCCAGATCAACATTGAATAACACTGAGGATGGTGTTAAGCTCTAAGTGGGGTGGATGTAATACCCCGAAATTACGAATTTTAAACTTATTATTTTATTTCATTCTTTTTTTTAAAAGCACATTTTGTTTTATCTTAGTGATCCAACTCAAAAAAATTGTTGTTTTATCTTTATTGATTTATTAATAAAAGAGAAAGAGAAAACACACGTGAGGTAGGATTGTTAGAAGAGAAAATCCAAGAATCCAAAGAGAACCACCAAGTGACAATAGAAGAGGGACAAGTGGCGAAGATTGGTTGAGTTAACTCAACCAAAGTGAGACAAGATCTCAGATTTTTTAGGAACATGTGTAAAAATAGGATTGACAGGTGGTCAATGAACCAAAAAGTAAATTTGACAAGTGGTCAATGAGTAGGAGGCTCGAACAAGTGTTAAATACCTACAGAAATATTAAAATGAAAGAAAAACAAGAGAATGGGACATCGTTCATATTCAGATGAGAAATCTGAGAAGTACTCAAATGACACAAGAAATCTTCAAATACAACTTGGAACCCTATACTCTGTAAGAGGTCACTTGGGTAGTTTGGATCGGGATTTACCTCAGGGATGACAGAGAAGGAAACTTTGATCTAAGGTTGGGAGGAATATCCCAACTTATGTGTTTTTTCCCCTTAGGAAATTCAGTTACAGGTTTTTCTTACAATCTGCTTCTTCCATTCTATTCTGAATTTGAATATTATTTTGTTGGCCCTTGACCAAGTTTTGAGGAAACATTGTTCGTGTTGGACCACTTTTGGTACTTCGACAGGATGGTCAAAGATGGAGTGCCAAGGTGGAGCTGAGATCACGGGATCTCGCTTTTTTTGTGGGCTTGTGGACCCAACAAAGGGTTTTAGGGTTTATGTAACGGGTTATGAGATGTCGGCCCATGGGTTTAGCCATGTTTAGGCCTTTTTGTAAATGTATAAATAAGTAGATAAGTGATGTAAGAAGCACAATGTGTTTGGATATGTGCATAATATGTTAATGTTCTCTTAGTGCAAGAGATTGTAAGTTGCTCAGTGCAACAGACTATGTAATTCTTTGTGCTATTAAGGAGTTCTATTTGTACCTTGATTTAACTTTTGGGAAGGTGGATCTAGCACGTTATGCGCATATCCCTGTCCACTACGGAGTTGGCTCTGTGGCTTTGTGCACAGG
>SNQJ01S0008324.1:150326-164352 GCA_010110895.2 Picea sitchensis | reverse complement strand
CCAAATGAAAATGTCTCCTTGGTATATATAGGAGACTAGGAGGTATAATTACAACTAATGGAATAAAGCTGACATAAATAAAATAACATTACTAATGTAATATGGACCAATTAAGGGGTAATGAGACAATATTAAGGCTTAACATGAAACATGGATTCTTATGTGACATGACACATCATCTCCCTCTTTTCTCGATCGACCATCGAGCATTTCTCTTGACCGACTCGAACACCTCATTGAATCGGATGACGTGCAACCATCGACCCATTGGACCATTGAAAAATATAAAAACCTCACTCATTTGGCCAACACCCGAACACCATCCCATTGGTCATCGACGATTTCTCTTGTTTGATCAAAATACTTCACCAAGTCAGTTGATGCCCGACCATCGACCCATTGACTGTCAACGATTTTCATTGGTGACTGAAAACACTTCGCTAAATCTACCCAAATTGACCATTGGAATATTGGCCATCGAAAATTTCCTTTGGTTGAACCAACATTGACCATCGATTGTTTCTCTTGGCTGAACCAACATCGACCATTGACTGTTTCTCTTGGCAATTTCCCAACACTTAGAAAATTTTAACAAAAAATCAGGTGAATCTAGGTCGTCAATGTCCAAGCCAAGATGATATTAACCATTGATCGGCTCCAACTCCTAAATGAACGAAACTAATATAGATTGTCGATCTAATTCAACTTCTCAACTGCTAAAATTGAATCTCAACCGTTGATTTTCTCAACCTTCAAAATGACTGAAACATTATGATTTTTTTTTAATTTATCAAAGATAATATCGACCGTCGATCTCAAGATCAAACATGTTCTTGGCCATTTATTCTTGAAAATTTTCCCAAAGCTACAGATGACCATTAAAATGAGAATTTCGACCTTTCCAAGTCAATTTTTTCTCTGCCACTTGCATATTTACTTCATTAAATTTATTAAACGGATCTAAGTCACTCAAACTTGATTTTTACTCATGAATTTGGAGATTTCGATTTGATTTTTCTCTGTTTTCCCCCAAATTCGTCACATTGAAATGTGCAACAGTGAATTTTCCCAATTCACAGATGTGTTGGCCCATACAAGCCCAATGTTTGAACTAGACACTATGATACCATAAAGTAACATTCCTTGGCCCAACTGAGGGACATTACGGTGCATAATACTCTTAAAAATGAAATTTCTGCTAGCTAAACAAATTCCTATGGCTTATAGTTATGAAATGAAACTAGATTTAACTACTAAATGTTAAAATTATTTAGATGCATCTACAACATGCTATAACAACATGAAATGCAACTATTGAACTCAATTTCAACAACATATAAATTAGTTTTATACATAGATGTAATGCACACCAATTTAACTCATAAATACAAGACATAAAACTGGTCAAACACTTATATTTTAAATATATTGTGCAACCAAATAATTGGGATGAATGTTTCTCCAAACCATATATTGATTGTTTCAAATTTCAACAACCAGTCACCCCCGAGATGAGGGAAGTAATCCATAAAAGAGGATGGTCTCTCATTGTCCACTCACAACTCATAAAACTCACAACCCACTAGTAATCTCCTACAACTATCCCGATTTTCCACCAAATCTCTTCCTCTTGACCTTCCCAACCCAAGGAATATACCCCTTCACTAATCTCAGTCCCTAGACCATCCCATTCATTTATCAGGGTCTCTCTGACACAAGTATCTCAAAATCTCTCAGTTGGGAACTCAAGGGAACTCATTGGTAGGAAGAATGACCAATAAACAACAAAAAACACTTGTTGTTTTAGAGAAACTCACTCAAGATTTCTCTCTTCAAGCCTGGAAAAATGGTTCTTGAGTCTTCATCTCCAACACGCTCAAAATATGCTCCAACATGCTCTAAAATTCGTCCTCTATGGCTGCACCAGCTCCAAGCTCTGTTTCTTTCTCTCTACTTTCTCCTCTTGCACAAAAAATAATTGTGTAAATTTTTTGTCCCCAATCCATACAAATTTCCTCCCTTTGTCTTTCCTTTCTTGACTCGCACACTTCCCCAAGCTGATTGTATTTAGTCCCCATGTGCCCAATAACTCTGGTATGTGACTTCTCACACCCACCCTCTTATATGTATTCAATGATTGGATTTGGGAACACTCAATCATAAATTAGAAGGTTCATATATCAATAGAAAATTTACGAAAATGGGTTAAAATAATATACATGGGAAATTCCCCTTGGAATTTCTCTTAGGAATTCTCTTAGACCCTCCCCTCTCTTGTGGATTAATTCAACCCCCATCTATGTCCATGTCCCCTTAGCAACTAGCATCACATTTTAGTATTAAAACATTTAGAAATAGAATTTGCATATAGATCGTTTTGGACATAGCCACACATTATATCTACATAATAATTAATGTGTGGGGATATTGCAGGAGAAAGTGCAAAAAGGGAAAATTTGTCATTTCCAGATTGCCATTGTTTTTGAATGGAGCATCAGTTGAAAAATTTAATAGTTTCTGTGAATTCAGTGTTGACACTGTTATCTGTGTCTCTTTGAAAAATTTCCTTGGTTCTTGACATATTTACCTCTGTAAGAGGTGAAAGTTGGAGTTTGAGATTATTTTCCCCATGGATAAAGGTGCAAAAAAGGGGTAAATTGACCATAATATTTTCATTAGTGCTCATAATTGAGAAATAAAGTAGTCATTGGAAGTATATTGGATAGGATAATTTATATATCCACTCATAATTTAGTTTTGATCTTAAAATTTCTCAAGGAATCAAAAGGAAGGTGGCTAGTGGACCTGAAGGACACCATTGAGAAGAATGGGAATTTCAATAAGCCATACATTTTAGCTCATAAATAAGATTGAAGCATGAGTATGGTCATTGGAAAGGTAATCTAGAGGAAAAAATGAAAGAAGGTATAATTTATCTAGGGGAGCATCGAGTTCCTTCATAAAGTTGCAGGAAAAAAATGGAATTGGATTCCATGAACCATGTAACTACTCAATGCAAAGATATATTTCCAAATAATGTTAAATTTTGGAGAAACTTTCCAAGCTGATAGAGGCACATGTAAAAGGTGAGTATTGGAACTCATGATAGTGCCTATGCATAAGTATAGAGGCACATTTTAAGTGCAACAACTTAATAATGGAAAAAAAGGGGTTGAGCTTAATAACATGGAATTGTTAATAAGTAGAGAAGCACTCAAGCAAAGAGTGTTGTGTGAAGGGATTTCTAGCAAGAGGATACTATTCAACAAATGAGGATTGCGTGGGTATGTTCCAGATTAATCATAGGGTCCATTCGACATGGAAGTAGGTGAAATATTGTATAGTTTCTTATGGCATCAAAGGGTTACATACTAGGTAATGAAAGATTGACAAAGGACTCAGGAATATCAGAGAAAGGTTATTATTCAGCTGATACTGATTTGAAATGGATTACAAAGGAAAATCACCAAATATTCTCACATGAAATATGAAGCAAGTAGGTGAATAATGAAGGTAGAAATGTAGAAAAAGAAGAAAATCTTGTTGCAAGAGAAGAGAAAGGATATCATGAGATGAGGTGTGATTCATGGAGTCAATGAATCATCTCTACATGAAAGCATGGGAATGTAGGAACAAGGAATTGCTACATATTATCTAGAAACTTTTATCTTAAAATACTCAAGCAAGAAAGCCAATCATGTTATGAGAGTGCTCAGTGAAAGCTTGGTATAGGTGAAAGGAAGGATGGAATAATGGGGGTTCAATTTCATTTATAAGTATCAATGCAAAATATAACATTCCATTGGAAGCAGTTTAATCTTGAGCAGATGAATACGACTTTGCAAGAAATTGCTATAATTCTAAAGGGTTAAGAAAGTCAGAAACATTGCAGTGTTAGAACATGGAATGATAGAAAATTACATCACTCTAATGTGAGAGAAGAATTCTAGCAGGGTGAAGTTGGGGCATGTTTTCTTGAGTAGGAGTAGTTGCTAATAAGGCATATTGGCTGAAATTATTAATAGTCAAGTTGGACTTGGTTGGAAGGTTTCTTAGCAAGAAGAATAAATGGTGCATAGATGAGTAGAGTGGTAGTGCACAGGGTAGTGAGGATCTACATAAATTCAAGGAAAATCATCTACAACAACACAAAAATAAATAAATAAATAAATAAAGATGAAATAATTATGCATTGTATTGCATAATGGAAGTGATGCATGAGTTCATATAGAAAATATAGAATGCATGTACATGAAATAGGCATGACAAGATTGAATTCTTGATGCATATTGATGTGCATTTGTGCATGTGGACATGTTTGAACATGCATATGGCATGATATTAAACTAAGAGAAGTCTACTGATATATATATATATATATGAAATAATGACAATATGATATTTGAATGTGACTGATGATGGATATTATATCGAAGAAAGTTTTTTATAGCATGGTTGAATATGTTGATGATGCTCCAACATATGAAATCCATATTTTGTCTCATTTACATGCATCCTTCCTAAAACTGGGGGGTTGATGACCCAGGGTTCATCTAGAGTTGACCAAAAAAAACCCAAGGCGTCGAAATATCAATCTTAATTCAAGGACCAAAGGTCTCACTCGAGATGCCATGAGAAACACAAAGACCATCTGGTCTTGTGTCAAATATGAAGGGATAAAAAATACTAGAAACCCACTTAGGCTAACATTAATTCCTTCAATCGCAGTTCATTACCAGATTAACAACATACACCATTATCGCATTCATCCATTAAAATCATAATAAACACAAATAAAATGAGAGAGAACTACAACTTTATATTATCTCCATTAAATGGTAGAAGGCATACATAAATAGATCCACATAGAAATAGGATTAGTGTTGTGCACTCTAATACACTCCATAAATCATGCAATATAATGCACTATGTGCTCTCTGTTCATATTTTTCACATACTACTACACCAAATCCATTACAGACTCTATACATGACTATTTTCTACCTCATACAAACTTGGTTACAAGGACTCATAACATGACTCATGCAAAAATCAGATTGTTATCTCTCCTCTGCAAGCCTTAGAATATTTCCTTTTCCTCTGTTTCTCTGCTCTAAAAATATGTCCCATTTTCCTTTTCTCCACTCACTCTAGTGATTGTCAGTTATGAATGCTTATGTGACCCACATGAAGCCCACATAACCTCCTTGAAGTGTGTCTATCCTAACAAAATTTCCATCTCATCCATATTTTTCCCCACGATCTCTTGTGTTGTCTGCGTTCATTATTCAGGAAGATTCCCAAATATATTATTTGACTCGATGTGCATGCAGTGTCTTTTAGATCTTTAGGACGCATTATAAAACTTTGATTGGTGTGCACGCCTTCTTTCATCCATCACACAACTTTTTTTATGCATGCAAAACTGATGTGCACACGTGCAAAATACCCAAAATGTGGGCGCCAACAGGCACCCAACACTATTAATTTGATCCTCCTCGAGACAATGGAATTATTCATGGTGTGATGGAAACAAGGTATGGAACTATCTTCGTAAGTTCTTGGAGGATCTCCTAGAAGTGGCTATCGGTTTTTTTCAAACTGGCATGTACCTACTGAGTGAGTTGGACCACCTAATTGTGTCGATGGATGTGACCTATGGAACTTGAACATCAATATGATCCATTTTCTCGAGCATAGGGGTGACCACAACCTACACTGCTACAAGTTGTGTGTAGAATATTTGGGCCTTGTTGGTTTCTTCATTGGCTGTCCCAAATATTGTTTGTTGTTTCGTCCGAGTGAAAATGATCTCTCATGTTGCTGGTGATGGATGTCATGGCATCTTGGTGTTGTCCTGAGGGTAAGGAATTCAGGTTTCTCTTCTGTTGGGAGACCTCTATTTCAACAATATAGATCCATTCATTAATAGAGTTGATCTATAGGGGATTCTAAAGGTTATTCTAGAGAGTAAAGGTGTATTCACCCAATTCTGAAAATTCTGTCATCCAAGCTTGACCATTTTAGAGGGATTCCTCAACGATTGCAATCCTTTGTTGCAATTCAATATTTGTTGGTGTAGACTGCTGATGCCTAGTGAAAATATTGATGTTATGTGACTCCAATTCCTGAATGTGCTTTATATCTAATTGAATATTTTGATGAGCCTATATATCAGGTTGTTCCTGCTCAGACGGGCATACTCGTGAGTATGCTTCTTTGATGTAATCGAGGATTTCAACACGATTATCCAAGACAACCTCATGTTTTTCTTTGGTGTCCACATGCACAGTGACCTCAAAAAAATGAATTATTTGAATATCTTGCCATGTAGCCTCGACTTCCTATTGTGCTATCACTTTCTGATGATGCCACGATTGGGTATTCCAATGGGTTGTTCTTTCATGTTCATATTGTTTTCGTAGTTGTTCATGTGCTTGTTGAACTTATGCTTATATTGAGGGGTATTGAATCAATATAAGATATGTTTTACTTTATTTAACCATTCATCAATCATTCATTATCTGGGAAAATTTGAGCACATAGAAACTCAAATCATAATGCACATAGTTTAACATGGAAACCCAATTAGGAGAAAACCATAAACTTATCTTTATAAATTTCTATAGTCACCAAATTAATATTAAAAATATTGTAGGCACCAACCTACTAGAGACACCAAACTCCTTAAATGAGCACCAACTCAACAAGATGTAGGCACAAACCTACTGGAGACACCAATCTCCTCAACTAAGCACCAACTCAACAAGATGTAGGAACCAACCTACTGGATACACTAATATCCTCAAATGAGCACCAAATCAATAAGATATTTGTAGAAACCAATCCAATATCTTCATACACATAGTACTTCCGACTTCATTTGCATGATTCATTCCATAGAAAATCCTTCAAACCCTAGCAAGGCTCATAACATCATTCTCATAATGTAATCACTGATGACAACACCCACTAATGAAAACATCCACTGATTGAAAAATCCACTGAAGACAACATCACAACCTCAAAACAATGCACACAACAACATCACATACCTTCATTCCTTTATAGTGCACCTTGAGAACAAGAAATACCTCAAGAAAATCCCTTAGAATTCTCTTGCACACCTTTAGATCCTAGAAAGACACTCCAACACCTTTATCACACCTTAGATTGCTTTTGTACACCTCAGACTTGATCTCTTTCTCGGTTTCACTACAAATGAGCACATCTATCCTATATTTATAGTAATTTTGTACCCACTTTTAGGGTTGACCTGTAAATATTCTCCCATGCAAGCTAGGCATGTAGGGTAAAACATTATTCAAAGATAGAATATCCAAACTGATAATCAAAAATTCAAAAGTAACACTTTCAATAATCTCCATCTTGCAGTATTTATCTTGGAAATCTTTAGGCTCCCCTTGTCTTTGGCATCAATGAAAAAAATATTTCCAGCAATCTCCCCCTTTGTCATTGATGACAACCCTTATTCAATTCTTATACTCCCCCTGTCTACAAATTTCCTTGTGTCTACAATTCTTACTCTATCCGCAACTTCTCCCCATTTGACATCAATGGGAATGGGCTTCTCCTTCTGAGCTTGTGATTCTCGTTACTGACAAATGAGAGAGATATCACTCTAATACAACATTTTTATCCTTTGACTTTATTGAGTATATATACAAATCTTGAGGTTCTGTTTTCATTTTCCACTAAACTTCTTGAAGCTTCTTTTCTTATCTCATACACTTTATAATGAAATGTGAGGTTGTAACCTTTATCACACATTTGGATGAAACTTAGAAAAATATGCTTTAACCCTTCAACATAAAAGACATTCCATGTCTTAGTATTTCCATTATCAAGACTAATAGTACCTTTTCCAACTATCCTTGCAGAAGCCTTATCTCCAAATGTAACACTGGATCCTTTTTCTTCCTTCAAGGTGATAAACATGGCATGTTCCCCTGTCATGTGTTTTGAACATCCAATGCCAATGTACCATTGGTTCCCTTAATTTTGAGAATAAAGTGCAAGTCCAAATTCTTCCTTCTTCATTTCTTCTTGCTTCCTTTTCCACTRTTGAATATTTGCAAATTTGGGCAAGYCATTCTCCGCAAGAAAGTACAAGAAGACCCATCTACACCATTATAKAATCCACAAGAACAAATTGAATACCCAAGAAGAGAAGTCAACCCCACTAATAAAAGAAAAAAAATAATAAAGTAATTTGAAGACCTAGAATATGAAGTTGGCCCTAGAAAAATGCCCAGATTAGTATAAATACATGATTGGATCATTTCATTTGGACAGTCAGAAATATCCTTCTATAGTGCACACAAGGAAGTTGCAACTGTAATTTTGGTAATTTCTCTATTTCTGGGTTTTTGGTATCTTGATGAGTGTGCCACACTTGGGAAGGATATTCTTGGTTTTTCTTGTTCATCTTATTGAGGCGCTAGGTCTTGGTGATTCTTGCCTTGGGGAGGATCTTCTATGTATGGTATTTTGGCTATTGATGGTGATGTATTGGTAGTATCTTGGACTAAATTCTTCTATAGAAAGGTTGTTGGGTTTTCTCCCAAGGTTGGGTTTCCCAGGATAAACTCTCGTGTTCTTATGTTTACTGTGCATGGTTAATATTTCTAGATCTTGTCATTTTCACCACAGTATTATAATTGAGATTTTCAGTGTATATTTATTCTATGATAACTGTTGTATGAAATTGTATATTCTTATTAATCATAAGGCAATAACTATCAAGATCTGAGAATCATAAAAATCAACATGGTATCAGAGCTAGTTGAAATATTTCAACTGCACAATTTTTGTTTTCCGCTGCACATACCTAAAATTTTCAAGCTCGTTGAGAAAATTATTGGAGGAAGCTAAGTTTAATTGTTTCATAGATCATCTTTCCCTATCCTAACACACCCCTAGTAGTCTTAGATTTCATGTTGGTGAAATTTTAAATTTCACCTAAAACCTTCTACTGCAGTTGCAACAACTTTCTTTGTGAAGCTCCTTGAGAATTTATTGGGCTGAGTTGAGGATAAATTTTTGTATAGAGAAACTCGCTTTTCCCTAGCGCACCTACTGCACTTCTCAGTGTGAATTTATGTCAAAGTTTAAATTTTATGGTTTATTGACATTTTCGTGGACATTGAACTTTCTGCTATCTGTGATTTCCTCGTGTACTGATGGTGTCCAGTTTCAAATTAGAAGACAAGTTGGATGGTGTTACAAATTTCATAGGTATGCATGTATATATGTTTCCAAGTTATATATTTTAGCAGAGTATGAGGGTGTTTGCAGGGGATGTACAAGGGACCTTGTTCAAGAAATGACCTAAAGGGATCATTGGATCTAGTGCATTTAGAGGAATAACAAACCCTCCCTTGCAATTAAGACTCCAGGTTTGCATATCACGTTTGATATTTTTATATTACTGCATCCTAAATGAATATTGTAATCGGAACAAAAATATTTAGAGTTCTATTATTGCCAAGTAATTTTTTCTATCAAATGTTTAGTGACACTTGAATATTGTTAGTACAATAATCATTGTGTAAATGCTCACTGCTTAGTACTAATGATGCACTTGTTTGAAAGAAATAATTGATCTCCTACAAGAGATGTTATTTGTTGTTGTCTTTGTCTTAGTCATGTTACCTTGTAAATTCCATGGAGGTTACCATGGAGATATTCTTGTTTTGTCCCAGGTAGGTCACCACAAAGGAATGATTGGTAGCAACACTAGAGAAGTGTTGTTCTTGTTCTTTGTTTCTTGTTCTTGTTCTTGTTCCACATAGGTCACAGGTGATATCTCTAAGAAAGAGATATAGTGATGATTGTTCATGTTCCTATTTTTTGTTGTTATTGTTTCTATTTCCTATTCATAACAATATTGTTCTTGTCTTGTATTTTTCCCTTGTTATTTCTTTTCTTCCAGGCAGGTCACAAATGGTATCTCTGAGAGGGAGCTATAGTGATGGTTGCATGATGCAACATATTAGATGGTCTCTAGTTTGAGACATGGAACGGACTATATAGACATAGAGTTGTGTACATTATTGTATACATCCATGTATCGAAGGCGAAGAGGATGAAGTTAGAACCTTCTCAAAATAAGGATACTTTTGTGGGATACATAGTGATTCACATGGAGATTGATTGTGACTAGAAAAAGGCTCTGAGGATGACTATACTTATCCCTCTAGTGTAGTTTTTCACTCTTCATATAATCAGGAAGAGTCAGTAGAGACACCTGGTTCAGTGGATCTACCTAGAGAGGTTGCGATAACTAGGAAGAGGCCAACATAGTTCATGATACCTTGCAGGATGCAGTATGGAATGCAACTCCCCATGATAATTTTAGGGAGATAAAACTACCTCAAATATTATTGAGATACATGGAGTCACATCATTGATTCCAAACCTTCCAGTTATGATGAGGTTTATGTGGCTCCACCAGTGCTGAGGCAGGTGGCCCCACCAATTACCAACTTAGAGGGAGCCATAGCTCAGAGGGAGTCATCCCTTAAGATCCAGTAGGGAGGAGCAACCTCCTAGGACAATTAGTTGGATATCAAACTTCGAAGGATAATAACATATGCAAAGAGATAAGATGTCTCCATAGATTGTACATACTCAAAGGGAGTCATGTTTTAGAGGGAGCATGGTACTCTAGGATCGATGGATACTTTATGAGATTGGTTTTAACCAAGAATGATGTAGAATCAGAGTGAGCCTGATCTCAGAGAGATTTAGTTGGCTCATAGGGAGAGATAATCATTCAGAGGGATTTCCCCCTTAGATCCAAGTGAGAGAGAGACATATTCCAGGAATGACAGACATTTGTCATGATTTGAGGAGGCTTCGAGGAGATGTGAGATCTCCTAGGAGGATACACTTGTTTCAATAGATCTTTCTGTTATCACTCCAAGAAACTCCTTAGGGTTGTAGGCTAAGAATGCTTGGTAACTTAAGAAATTGATAAGCAAAGTATGTGGACCAATGGGATAACTCAAGGGCTTAATGAGAAGAACAACTTATTGTTGGTCACTATAATTGCTCAATTAATTTCAAACAACCAAGTGAAACATAAATTATCAACCCAGGGAAGTCTTTTGTTTCAAAGATAGCTGCGCACTATATATGCTCAATTCCAAAAGCACTTAGTGTTGTAGTAAAAGATCATGCATTCGAATGAGGCAGTGCTTTTAGAAACCAATAATCAGATGCATGTTAATGTACTTGGTTATGAAGAACACTATTCTAGATAGCCAAGTACATTAACATGCAAAGATACAGTAATTGAAATGGGATATGAAGAACACTATTCTAGATAACCAAGTACATTAACATGCAGGGTCATACAAGATAGTAAGAGATCATTCAATTCAAATTTATGAGCTAAATAAGAAGATGACAGTTCTTAATAGCTGATCTAAATTGAATCAAATTACAGAGTAATGTAACACATGAGAAAATCGAGCAATGGTAGCAAAAGAAGACCGTTATTCATATCAAGATAAGAGTCTTAGTACATATGCCAAATTGTATCCAAAATGGAACCCCCTAGTGCTCCAAATGTCTTTGGATTTATAGCTTTACAAGATGAAATCTAGATCCTTGAAAGATGGATCAGATTTACTAAAAATAGTCAAATCAAAACATATATAACAAGTGTAGGATGAAATCCTATAAAAATGGATCTAGAATGGAAAATCAAAACAAAATAGGAAAGGTCCTATTTAATGATTTCTAAAAATAGAAGATTGTTGATGAAGTGCAGTTTTAGCCTCCCAAGGCTGTTTGATTTGGTCCTCCAAAGATAGAATTCGAATTGGGTGATGTGTCATTTGATCCCTATCATTTTTCCCTTGAAAATGACCAAATCTAGTCAAAAATTTCCCTTTTGACTTTCATCTCCAAGAATGGCCTTCAGGTTTTGATTTGATAATTCATAACCAGCTTATTGAAGAAGATTTCAAACCATTCAAACCCAAAAAATCTTGATCTAGGAAAAAAATCGACTATTTTGGCCGTGACAGGCTTTCACCAGCTAATTTACCCGAAAATCTACTCCTTAGCTGGTGAAAGGTGGAGCTTTCACCAGCTAACAAGTTATAATTCTGCCTTTTTCACTGGTGAAAGTGCAGAGTTTTTCAAAATCAAATTTCTCAGTCATAGAGAGTATGTTTTGCATACTTAAATAGTCGATTGACATCTACAAATCCTAATCTTTCCAATGGTGCTTTCAAATCTACATTTGGAGTCCGGGAAGCTAGTCAAACATTCCCTACAAGATTAGGCCTCATTCTTTCAAAAATGTCATTGCATTTTTTATCGCTAACATCTGGCTCCAACTGAGATGGATACCTCCCTATGAGGTCTCCAAGAACCTAGCAGACCTTGTGCCTTTAGTATTGGGCATGGAATCATTCAGCCTTTATAATTTATCATCTCCTATTTCTGCATGTGATTAATCTGAGTTTTTACCACTTGAAGCATCACCAAAATGCACAACCATTTCACTTTGCTCTTCCATACCTTTTCCAGTTGGAAATTTCACAATATGATGACCATCAGTCGTAAGTCCACAAAATTCAATGTTTTCAACCAAGGAACTGGGCTTGGCTATGACCTCTAAATTTGCAAGAGAATAAGATATTTCACTTCCCACTAATGTATTTGCGCCATATTTAGCTTTCAAAATGATTTTTGTGCTTTCACCAGCTAACTCGCCTTATGATTCGCTGGTTGGCTGGTGAAAGCGTAGCCTTTCACCAGCTAACTGGTTGTAAAATTTCCCTGTGCGCTGGTGAAAGCTCTGCCTTGTTTAATTTCTTCTCCCACGCTGATAGAAACAAGTAAAACGCACAAGCAACGTGAAAGCATCTCAAATGCACAGATCTAATCTCTCTTTGATGCAATATTCCAACAGATGCGTTTGATAAGGTCATTCATGGTGTTCCATATCTGAAGATCTTCCTCATCTTTCATATATGCTTCAGGCGAAGAGTAGGAAAAATAGCCCCTTGGCTTCAACAACCTGTACAAATCTAGCAGCAATATACCATCCCTCTAAAGCCAATCAATTCTACACCTGTAACAGTGAGCAATTCAAATGGACAGTGTCTTTCATAAGGCTTCATGACCCCCAAATTTAATTTGAGCTCGAGGTGATAAATAAGGTTTCGATCCAAGCATGGAATTAAAACAAGGCAATGAACCTTTCAGCTCCTTCCTATCTGGACCAAATGCTTCGATCCCAAACCCTTTTACATACACATCAACAAAAATATAAGAAACATCTGGCACTGGACATTCCTTTGCCGGGGCAATTACATCATTGACTTGTTTTAAATAACAAAACAAAATGTCCTAGCTTATTGGAAAGGAGATTCATTTGAATCCTAAGACATAAACTAAATCAAAATTAGTTGTAAAGGTTGTCGAATGGTTGAGTTTTCTGATGTCGAATCTCTCTTTAAATCTGGATATGATCTTTATCTGTTGATTAACTACCACATGCTTTTGACTGCCTGATAAAACTCCTTGAAATCTAGAATTCATTTAACTCTGATTTCCACCAGTGTATTTACTTCCACTTGTCTCAGATGCATGATTGATGTTCTAAATTTGACGAGCTATAAGATTCCAATGCATTAAAGCTATAAGATTCATCAACTTCTACCCAAAGACACAGGTTGTGGAAAAATCAAAAGCTCATCCTCTCATATACAAGGAAAATGCCCATCTGATTCATAAAATTTGGTATAGCGTCTTTTATATGATTTTCCGCTAGGAAATATGACTTCTGGACTGTCCCATGCTAATGCAAATGTCACAATCTTCTTTCCATGAGGTGGAACCACTACTGAAACCACAACAACAAAACCAATTGAAGCCCCTTGTTTTGAAGGAGGCGAAGGTGTGCCACAAGCATTTTCATCAAAGACCCATGCTCTTATCTAAAAAAAAAAATCTTCCTAGTCTTCAAAATCTTCGACAGTTG
>SNQJ01S0008324.1:116147-136134 GCA_010110895.2 Picea sitchensis | reverse complement strand
TGCACTCAGATTTTATGGATGATACAAACTCTTGCATATTTGAAGGTAACTTACACTAATCCCATTCCACTTCACTGTAATAACACCAGTGCCATCCGTCTCTCTAAGAATCCTGTACTTCATTCAAAATCTAAGAATATACCAATAAAATACCATTTTCTTAGAGAACAAGTCACAAACAGAGTTGTTCAGCTGAATTATATCCCTTCCATAGAACATATAGCTGATATCTTTACTAAATCGTTAGCAATGACCCCTTTTGGATATCTTCGTCAAAATTTGGGGGTTATAACTTCTTTCATCTAATCTATTCACCTGGTTAGGGGGAGTACTTATTGAATATATGTTGTATTGCTAAGTTGCTCATAGTTGATAGGGGGATTATGTACTGCAACAACTCAGGGGGAGAGTGTCTCTTCTTTGAAATTGATGTCAAAGGGGGAGAAAGTGTGGTAATTTCAAAGATGCTATAGTGGTATAATTGGATGTTCTTCAAGGGGTTTCCATCAATTCCAAAGGGGGATATTGTTGGCATGTTTTCAGATAGAGGCAGAGTATGTGTGTTTGTCATTGATGGCAAAGATCACGACGAACAACACAACGATGATCGCATGGCAAGATCAGAAGCTAAACTCCATTTCGGGTATCAGAAGATAAACTCTATTTCGGAGTTTCAGATACTGGGAGTTGGAAGTGTCGAAACACTTCATCACAGAAATGCCAAAATGCCAAAATGCAAAACGCCAAAATACCAGACCATTGATCTGACTCCATTTCGGATTTTCAGATACCGGGAGTTGGAAGTGTCGAAACACTTCATCACAGGAATGATAAAATCGTGAAATGCGAAACCATGATTTTTCGGATTTTTGGATATCGAGAGTTGGAGGAGTCAAGAGTCAAGACGTTTCATCACAAGAGTCCCGAAGTTGCGAAATGTGAAACATCGAAATCCCGAAATAGGCACATCAATGAAGGCTCGCGAATTTGTGAAATGATCTTGGCCGTTAAAGCCAGAGGACACATAGCGAAATATTGGCATTTCACCGACTGAAAGGTCAAAGAAAGGAGTGCTCTAACCTCTCTAACTCGCAATACATGAAATCGAAAAATAATCCTAGCCGTCATATCGAGGATTGATCTGGACTGTTGATCAGAAACGACAAAGGCCTGTGAAGTTTCAAAATCATGATAAGATCTAGACTGTTGGGTCCATAGGACACATGGTGAAAGATCGTCATTTTGCTGACTAGAAAGTCAAAGGAACGGGGATCCCTAACCTCTCGAACTCGCGATATGTGAAATCACAAAATGCCGAAATGCGAAATTGTGACATGGAGTTTCGGGGATCGCGACATGGAGTTTCAGGGATCGCGACATGGAGCATCAAGATATCTCATCACAAGAATTGTTGAAATCCTGAAATGTCAAAATGCAAAATTGCGACATGGAGTTTCGGGGATTGCGACATGGAGCATCAAGTTATCTCACCACAGGAATGCCAAAATGCGAAATGGNAAATAATCCTAGCCGTCATATCGAGGATTGATCTGGACTGTTGATCAGAAACGACAAAGGCCTGTGAAGTTTCAAAATCATGATAAGATCTAGACTGTTGGGTCCATAGGACACATGGTGAAAGATCGTCATTTTGCTGACTATAAAGTCAAAGGAACGGGGATCCCTAACCTCTCGAACTCGCGATATGTGAAATCACAAAATGCCGAAATGCGAAATTGTGACATGGAGTTTCGGGGATCGCGACATGGAGTTTCAGGGATCACGACATGGAGCATCAAGATATCTCATCACAAGAATTGTTGAAATCCTGAAATGTCAAAATGCAAAATTGCGACATGGAGTTTCGGGGATTGCGACATGGAGCATCAAGTTATCTCACCACAGGAATGCCAAAATGCGAAATGGAGAAATCAATGCGAGACTTTGTGCTTGTAATCCAACGGTGTTGGATACCTGGAAATCTGATCGAAGGGCTATTGTTTCTCTTCATGATTAATTGTTCAGTTACGATCCAGTTAGTAGAACTGAATCATGGTTCTTATACGGTTGACGTTTTAGTTGCTGAATCATTGTTCTAGGGATTTGAGGGGTAACTGAAGGGGGTGTAGTGTATAAAAGTAACACACAGTGACTATGTGTGGTTGGTTGTGTCGAGTGAAAAATGAATTGAATCGTAGAAAGGTAAAATTACAGTATGCGCAGTGGAAAGAAAACACAAAGATGAGGAACATAAGCTAAATATACAGAATAGTGGAAGAGAGCAGAAAGTGCACATATCAAATATTCATATCTGTGAGAAGAAGATAAATCCAAGGTATGCATTTTAAGACAGAGGATAAGATCAGAAAGTTGAAGAGGATGCAAGAAGGGAGACACTGATGCAGGTAGAGAAAAGCGGCATAGCTGAACAGTGATAAGCCTGGTAAGCAAATGAAAACTATTGAATCACTATAATAAATTCACAGAAAGAAAAGTTTAATATTTCAGGGTGGTTGGGAGGTGATAGGGAGGATTGTTGTCCTCAGAGGTTCAAGTGGGTGCTTGAACACAGGGAGTTGTATCTTCCATCTGGTTGCAACCAAAGAAACCAGGGTGTCAGGGTGGTGCAAGGGAGAACAAGTGTTCTCTGTTATACAGGTTGGAGCCTGTGTATCTGGAAGTTGGTGCTTCCATCCAGTTGGTGCTGGAACACTCAGGGAGTTGGTGCTTCCTTCTAGTGGGTGCTAGAGAAACTAGAGATTTGGTGCTCTCAAACAAGTTGGTGCTTGTATAAGTGGAAGTAGGTGATTCCATCTAGTCAGTGTTGGAACACTCAAGGAGTTGGTGCTTCCTTCTAGTGGGTGCTAGAGAAACCAGAGAGTTGGTGATCTCAAACAAGTTGAGCTTGTAAAACAGAGGTATTAGACTCACATTGAGTTGGTGCTCAATTATAGATGATGTACAAAACTTAAAAGACTGCCTATCATTTCAAAGAAGAAGAGGTTTTGTCCCTTTATGGGTTTCCTCATGAAAATCTATCTCTGTGTATATCTTATGTGTGACTAATGCTCATTATTTATGTTGTCCATATGTTGTATAATATTGATGATCACCTGAAGAAAGATTAAGAATGCTTTAATAGCATTAAAATTGTTTAAGCACAATAACAACTGATTCACCCCCCCCTCTCAGTTGTCTTAGTAATTTCAACATCCTCAACTAAGCACCAACTCAATAAGATATGTGTAGACACCAATACAATAAATTCATACACACATTACTTTTGACTTCACCTGCATGCCTCATTCCACAAAAAATCCTTCAAATTATAGCAAGGCTCATATCATCATTCTCATAATGTAATCACTAATGAAAACATCCACTAACAAAAAAATCCACTCACGAAATCATCCACTGATGGAAACATAAAAAAATAAAAATAATGCACTTGAAGAATCACATACCTTAAGTTCTTCAAAGTGCACCTTGAGAACAAGAAATCCTGAAGAAAATCCCTCATACTTCTCTTGCACACCTTTATATCTCAGAATGACACCCCAACACCTTTAGCACACCTCAAATCACTTTTGTGCACCTCATAATTGATATATTTCTTGGTTTCACTAAAATTGTGCACATCTATCCTATATTTATAGTAATTTTGTCCCCACTTTCAGGTCCTACCTGTAAATATTGGTTGATCTGACCTCAATTTTCCAGCTGGGTTGTCGGACAAAAGAATCTTATCTCTACATTCCTAAGGAGTTATAAGGAATTCCATATACCATTGGAAATGTCTCAAAATAATATTTCCAACAATATAACGTGTTCTTCCATTTGAGCTAGGTATTTAGGGTAAAAATTCCTTCAAAGAAAGGGTATCCAAACTGATCATCAAAAATCCAAAAGTAATAGTTTCAACAATCTCCATCTTGCAATCTTCATCTTGGACATATGTAGGCTTATAATATTTATCTTGGACATATGTAGGCCACCCATGTCTTTGAAAGCAATGAAAACAATATTTCCAACAATGCTTGATTGAGAGTCGGGTTCCTATCGCTGAGTTCATTTATGATGGTAGAGATAAAATTATGCAAATATTTGGTAGGTACCTCTGCAATGTCAAGTTTGGCCTCGGTCGATTCGACCATGACAACAACTAAGGGGATCACCTACAACACTCTTTTTTGACTTGTTCCTATAACTTCCTTGGGTTGTTGTTCCCGAGGAGAAGAAACTAGAGGTGAGGGGAGGACCAACTATTGATAGAGGGAATCAAAATTTCCCACGACATCCTTTTGGAAAACCTATTTCCTTGTCAGCTATTTTTGAGTCTCCTTGACCAAATTGGAAAGGATGATTCCTTTCTGGCCTATGGAAAAAATTGACAAATCCAATATGTTGTGGTGAAATTTATCTTTCGTATGATACATCATGACCTTGGAAACTTTCAATCATCACAATGTATCATAGGAAAAATAATTTTCTAGTGCAATACATCACAAGGAATGAAAACTTCAAGAGGTGTGACATGATGACATTTAAAAAAAAAAATTGAAGTCTTCCTATGTTGCAGTGAAAACAAAATTTATTGTGATGTGGTGTATTTCACTAAGACAAATATCAATGCAATACAATGTGACATAAGTAAGGATGAGTGTGAAGAGATAAAGGAATTTTTCACAAGTTTTAAAGGTTGCAAGAAGGGAAAAAATGCTCAAATATTTTAAGGGAAGATATCGAAGTGATTCTCAAAGTGTAGTGAGGTTTAATAAGAGTGTCCAATAATCATTTAATGAAAAATTTCTACATTGACTGATTAGTTCAAATAAAATTCTGTAAAGGATGAAAAGTTTGAAAAATAAAGGAGGGGCCTTTTCCTTGACCACATGATGAAGACAAAAATAGTATGAGGGGGTTGGTACTTTCTCAACAATTGGTGACACACTGAGTGAAACCATAAATCTACAAAAATAAGATTTATGACAATTGTTGATTTTGTTAAGGAAAAAATTGTCTTTGATAAAGTATCCAGGATATGACTAAATGAGATCCCACTATACCTTACACTTTAGATCAACAATGTTCATTTATAGCTTGATCATATTACTGGTCATAAATGTGATGCCAAAATGTGGAGTTCTTTCTTGACTTAGTCCTCCCTTAGATGCTAATGCAGAGGCAGAAGGTCATTTCATATAAGGGATGTTAAATATCCAAGATAATTATTCATGTTCTCTTGGTGTTTCTCCACTACCAGTGAGAATCCATAGCCCTAACAGAGTCACCCAGGCACCATAGGTCTTGCTCCACTACCAAAAAAATTCCATAGCCCTGGTATAGATACTTACATGTCCCGCATGACCTAAAATTTATTTCCCAAGACTTTACCTTTGGATCTCAATTATCCTTTAAAGTATATGTGGGATGGTATCTATTAGTTGGGAACCATTTTAGACATTCTTGTTTTATGATAAACATCTTCCTTGCATGTAACACCTCAGACACTCCATCAACTTATGAGAAAAATGACTGTCATTACTAAATGCATAGGTGGATCTTAAAAGGTAGCCAACAACTTCTCCAAGATTGGGTATAAGTTTCGCATATCCATTTGTTGTTAAATAAATATTCCACCATTGAGTATAAGTCCTAAATGTTAGACTGAGGTAACAAATAGAGCATAAGAACTAGTCTCTTGTCCATTGAGCTTAGTGTAGCCTCCCCATCAACCAACTGGGATATGCCAACAAAACATTTGAACTTTGATACCAAGTTAAAACATACAAATACTCTGCAAATACACGGATTCATACATACATAATAATAATAAAAATACACATGCAACACACACAAGAGAAACCCATAAAAATAAACAAATAAATAATAACGCAACACATAATTTAACACACAATTGACACTTATCTTGGTAAAACGATCACTGATTACATGTAAATCGTCCACGTTCCTCCCAGCCTTAGACCACACTACTCAAAACTCTCAGCAGAGGGTCACCCCTGAGATGGAACTAAACTCCACCTGGGTAAAGGAATTTCTTACTACGCTGATGTATCTCAAACAATAGGAAAAAATGTGTTACATGTGCCAACTCAAACTAATAGCCTACAGTCCCTCATTCCCCACATACCTCTCCCACCCTAGGAATTACTCCCCTTCTATGCTCAACTATCCCTTGGCTGCCCCACTTCCTTTCCAGGCTTCAACAACATGTGGGATAGGAAGTCTCAGAGACATGTAGTTGTAGTTTGAAACCTTTGGGAAATCAATTTACAACAATTCTCTCACCTAGATAGAATTTCTCATGGGCCTGACAACTTGCCTCTTCAATATCCCATGGTCCTAACAACCTGATTCTTCAATCCAACTCCTAAGCTGACCAAGTACAGGTACATGTACATGTATAGGTATAGGTATAGGTACATGTATAGGTATAGGTACAGGTACATGTACATGTATGGGTACAAGTACAATGATAGGAAGGTACAAAGGACAATTGAATGAGTGAGTGAATGATGATGGAATGATGGAAAATGAACTAAGTCCAAACTATATGTATGCATGTTCCCAACTTGACACTTGTCATGTTGAGAACTACCTTGGCCCACTTGTCCCCATCCTTAGAAATTAGGATAAAAATAATTATCCATACTTTATACTTTAAGGAATATTAATATAATATTACTTTTTGGCTTAAGATCCATAACTTAGCCCCTTATCCTTAACTCTTATCCCCCTTTCCCTATCTAGTGGAGTTTATGCCCCCACACCCTTTACATGGTTGGTCTTTCACAATGATGTGTTTTTCATTAATATTTGCATGTGATTTACATTTATAATACAAACATGCTCTACTCTTTGTATCTAGGCTCACCAGACTAAAAAACATGAACATATACACAAAGCCTCTCTGGCCTTAAGATTGCACACTTAAGTTGTTGTGCATGGTATCTTAGGATGTGTGCACTTCTTCTTTTAGTGTGTAGTACATATGAGTGCGATATTATGGAAGGTTCTTACAAAAATAATTCCAAGACTTGATACAAACATCTCGCCAACTTATATACATATGTACATTTACAGTTGGGTTCATCCTAGAGGTATTACATTCATAATGGATTTCCATGATTTTGGTCCATTGCACTCAAGGACCTTAAACGACAAACCAAAGGAAAACTACTTATGTACAAGCCAACTTCCAAGAAGGTAGCTAACTGAAATACCTTTTCATAATTTGAATATTGATAAGAAGGAGATCTAATTCCCCTTCTAGATTTTGTAGTTTGTATGTGTCACACACCCAACCTCATGCTTGTTGAGCTATGCCACACTTAAAATCTTGTGAAACTTCATACATATAAAACTGTAGCATACTTTCCCTTCCAGGCAGACCATACCAACTCCATAAAAACAACAATACCATCTATATATAAGTACCCTTAAACAAACAAAAGCATTATGCCAATATACAGATTCATGCAGAAATAACAGTAAGCCTATACATACAACATATATAGGAAATACGAATAAATATAAAGACATGTACAGATACACAACATGCAATTGGAAACATAATTAATACTTATCTTTTATAGAAGACCACCAAATGCATGGAGACCTTCCATGATCCTCTCAGCCTTAGACCATGCTGCTCATCACTCTTAGCAATGGGTCACCCCCGAGCTGGGACTAAACTCCACCCGGAAAGTGATTCCTAGGATAGGGTGAGACAACATGAAGTTACATAGTTAACATGAAGGATTTCATTCCAGGATTCCAACTCAAACTAACAAGCTACAACCTCTCATTCCCCACATGCTTTTCCCACCTCAGGAAGTGTTTCGCTTCTCTACTAAAAAATCCTTTGAATGCCCCACTTCCCTTCTAGGGCTTCAACAATAGGTTGGATAGGAACTCTCAGAGCACTATAATTGTAGTTGGAATTCCTCAGGAAAATCACTTCCCAACAAACTCTCTCACCTGGAGAGAGTTTCTCACAGGCTTGAAAACCTTCCTCTTAAATCCATGGGCCTGAAAACCTACCTCTTCAAACCCACAAGCCTGACGACCAGCTTCTTCTGTCCATCTCCTAATTCAATCAAGTATGGGAGATGGAAACAACAAAGTTGAGGTATGGAAAAGGTAATGGAAAAAACCACGCTCAGTGAAGGAATTGCATTGGCATAAACAACATTCATGTAAAGAAAAGTACGGGCTCAGGAAAATCATAGGTGTACTATGCTTAACATGAAATGTACGGGATCACTACTGAAGGTGTGCATGAGGAATGGAGAGGTTTGACTAATGGAGTCAATGACTACCTGCATGAATTCTTTGGTGAATGAGGAAGAATGGATCTCTGCGTGAATGGATGAGTGCCTACATGAATGGGGAAAAGATGAGAAAACATACTAATTTCCCAACATATATTTGCATGCACCCCGACTGACACATGGATCTCCAGGAATTCACTTCTCTCCACTTGGGATTTGTGCTCTTTACCACAAGAAATTAGGATAAATGAATTATCCTCACCATAGTCTTTAGGAATAATAATATAATATTCCCTTAGATATATTCCCTATATATTATCCCCTTTCCTAGGATCTTAGCCCCTCCCTTTCCCTTCCTAGTGGATTTTAGTCCCCCATACACTTTTATCATGGTCGGTATACACATAACAATGTATTATATTAGTGATATGAGTGTTTACATATACAAAATTAGGCTCACTGGCCTTTAGCATCTAAGCTCTCTGGCCTAATCAACACATAAGCCTCCTAGCTTATAATCACTTGGCTCACCAGCCTATAAAACATATTTACAATTCAACTGGGTCTCAATTTTTGGGTATTACAATCACCTCCACTTATTTTTGCACTATCCTTAGTGCAATACATATACACCTTTTACACCAATATTTTTGAAAATATACAAAAAGATGCAGGTATTCTTCCCACATAACATCCTCATGCTCCCAAGTCGCATCCTCAACACTGTACTAGGTCCATTGGACCTTTACTAGCTCTATGACTCGACTCCAAAGCTACTAGATATTCTGGTCGGGTATGCACATCAGATGCACTTGAAAAGAACCTTCTTGCTCCACCTGAATCACATTCCAATCAACAACATGATTAGCACCAAGTACATACTTTTTGAGCAATGACACATGGAATACATTATAAATAGCCATAAATTCAGGTAATGCAAGCATGTAAGCTACAAGCCCAATCCTCTCTAGGATTTCAAATGACCCACAATAAAGAGCTTCCAACTTTGAACAATTTATGAACTTCAGGGGACTTTTATTGGCCTTCACTTTCAATAATACATGATCACCCACGTATAATTCCCTGTGAATTCTGCCCTTATCAACATATATATTCTTCCTGTATTGAGCATCCTTTAAATTCTGCTTTATTTTTGACATCTTCTCTTCCATTTCCCTGAGAAACTCTAGCCCAACAACTGCTCTATCTATTGGGTTGTCCAACTTATAGGTGTGTTGCACTTTCTTCCATAAAGTGCCTCAAATAGACTCATATTTAGATATTCTTGGTACCCATTGTTGTAAGAAAACTATACCAAGTGTAGGTAGTCTTCCCATTTTGATGGTTTATCCATCACATACATCCTCAACATATCCTCAATCACTTGATTCATCCATTCTATTTTCTCATCAAATTCTGGATGATAAGCTGTGCTAAAATTCAAATTTCTTCCAAATCCTTTAAATAATCCTTTCCAAAAATTTGAGGTAAAATTTTGATCTATGTTAGACACAATTGTCTTGGGTATACCATGTAATCGAGCAATTTCCGTCATATAAATATCATCAACATTAGTTTCTTTCTGAGTGAGCTTCACTAGAATGAAATGGGCAGCTTTGGTAAGCTTGTCCACCACTACCATGATAGAATCATGCTTCTTTCTTGTTCTAGGTAGTTTGGTGATGAAGTTCATCATTACCACTTCCCATTTCCACTCAGGAATGGTTAATGGTTGTATCAACCCAACTGGGTGTTTATTCTCAGGCTTGAACTTTTGACACTCCAAACATTTATCAATGTACTTAGAAATTTCCTTCTTCATGCCTGGCCAATAATATTGGCTCTTGACTACTACAATTATTTTATGATACCCTGGCTGCCCAACATAAGGTACGTTATGAATTTCCCTCAATATCATATTTTTCAATTCTTAAGAATTGGGTAAATAAATTATGTTTATCTACATGAGAATTTCATCAATTCCCAGCTTGTAATCCTCAAATTTCTGCTGCAAATTATCTTGTTTTAGTTTTGCCACTAATTCCTTGTATTGCAAATATGATTCTGCAGCCTCCAAGATTCCTTCTTTCAGATCATATTGGTACATGTTGATGGTTGTAGCATGCAACTCATGTAATCTTCTGCTAAGTGCATCAACCATCGTGTTCTCTTTCCCTTTGATATGCTTTATATCAAAGTCGTATTCACTGAGAAATTCCAACCACTTACTTTGTCTGGCATTTAGATTTGGTTTTCCAAATAAATATTTAAGACCATGATGGTGTGTCCTTAGCTCGAACTTCTTTCCGATGAGATAGTGCCTCCACTTTTTCAAGGAATGTGCTATGGCTGCCAACTCCAAATCATGAGTGGCATAGTGCCTTTCCTGCTCCTTCAACTTACTTGATTTTTTTTTGTTTGTTAATTTGTGCGGGACCTGTTGGCTACGCGATTAACCTGTGGCTTGAGAAACCATGACTCAGGGGCATCTAAGCCGTCAAAATCACCCGGGGATCACACCCGGCCTGAGCCACACCAACCCTTAACATGGTTGGATTTTTTTTTCCCCGCAGGTTTTGAACCGGTGACTTTAACAACACGGAGTGGCTTAAAAACACACTCCGTCACCGACTGTCCTACACCTCGGGGACCCTTCAACTTACTTGATTCATAACATACAACAAACCCATTTTGCTTGAGGACTTCACCAAGTCCTTCCTTACATGCATATGTGCATGCAATGAAGTATTCATTTAGATCAACAATCCTTAGTATCAGAGCACTCGTTATTAATTGCTTCAAGTGCTGAAAAATCTTTTCACAATCCAATGTCCACTAGAACTTCACTCCCTTATTTTGCAAGGAAGTGATCGGGTGTGCAACCTATTAATGTTGAGTAAATTGTTGTGTTGAATAAATAATCTACAAAGGTAACCTACAAACCAACTTTAAGACTAGAAACTAGCCTTTCCAATCTAGAGAGGGCTCTCTCTGAGACTTGATCTTTGATAGATAGGTTGCTTTAAAAGATGGCTAGATTTTAAACTTTAAGATAATTTTTAAAGGTCCGCTGACAAAATATAATGCTTCTAGGGATATGGAGTCACCCTTGAAAACAAAGAAAACAATGCTTGGTAGATAGAACTCCTCAGAGGAAAAAAGGATAAAAAAGGTGATGAACTTTAGTGTTTAGTTTGATCATGTGGGGTGAAAGAAGAAAGGAAACATACAACAAAATCAGAGCACCACAATGGATGGATTCTGATCTTAGCTGGGAAGATAGACATAATTTAAATCGATTCAGTCTAGAGCACCACTTAGATGAATTTTTTACTTTAAAATTTACCAATTTAAAAATAAGAGAAATGTAAATGAATATGGATACACAATAAATACATACACATAAAGGTACAAGCTTCATATCATCACCATTAGAATGTTTTTCTTAAGGAACTCAGGACATATGCATTTGCATTTCTTTAGATTTAGGAAATTACATAGAGGTTCAAAATATCTATACTTTTTCCTATGCACCCACCTTTTTTACATCAAAATAGTCTCTATATATAGAAATTAAAGTTACACTTAGCTTCTAGGAGTCAAACTACTATCTCCTAGAGTTATGGATCTGGTTGTTTTCAAAGAGAACAACAAAATCTACAAAATTACCACAAATAGGAAAACCGATATAGCAATCATAAACTATCCAAGATGTTATCTACAATCATAAATTATTTTAGCAAATCACAATAATACGGTTTTGATGAATCATCATGTGTATTGTTGGACAACATTGTCACCGTTGCGCAGTAAGTTCTGGTTTCTGTTGCACAACTGTTGGTTGCGAAATCTACGTAGTGATTTCACGCATCGTATCTTCATATTGAGGTTGCACGCACTAATCCAATTGGTAATAGAGAATGTTATCTTTTAGTTTTTCCATAGCTTCCTGTCCAAACACACTTGCAGTTGTGAGGCCCTGTTTGTCCTTCTCAATGACAAATTTTGTCTTTTCAAATTCTTCACCCATATCAACAAAGTCACATTTCTTTTCAATTTTGATTGAGAACCGGAGAGAGATGCACATGCATCATCAATAGTTGGTCTTCATTCCTTGAAATGTTTCATGATTCTTTCCTCTGATATCCTTTTTTCCTCCCTGAGCTCAATGATCACATATTGAGCCTCTCTAAGGTAGGATATCTTTGACCTGCTTGACTCTCTGATGCTAGTGTTTCTACTAGTTTCCTTATCAATTCTCTTTTTTCTTGATAGAATTGGGCTATGACGTGTTGATATTTCCTTAGTTGATGTTTCACCTGCTTAGTATTTGCATCTTCCTCACCTAGCTCCACTTTATTTTCATCAATTCCCTGGTTTACATATTCAACAAACTTTGGCTGAATTTTGGATATGGGAAATCTCCTGACAGAGGACCTAGTGCACGGTTTACTGGGAGCTTGGATCTCCTCAACCTCATCAGTAAATATCAACTTTATTCTCTTCTAGGATATTGGCTAACTAAGTGATGAGTCTTCCATTTCTTTTCCTTTTATTCTTTCAACAATATTTCCTCTTTTCACCTCTGAACTCTGACTTGTTGATTTCTCAGCAGATAAAAAAATGTCTCCTTTAGGGTATCTGGGAATTTTTTCCAAAATCAAAAAGGAATTCTAGTCATTGTTCAAATTTCCCAGATCTTCAACCACCAACATCTTAATTAATGAAAAATATAATAAGTTGTTCTCTGGTTGGTCATCTTTATCTTGGACACTGTCTTCCATCTTTCTTAGGCTTCAACACAAGAAGAAATGTAATTTTAAGGGATTTCTTCCTGTAAAATACATCAATATCCTGATGTGGTATGGATGCACCTTGTCGAATCTTCCCTCACAGGTGAAGTACTTCCTGATTATCTTCAAAATTTTCTCAAAAGGTTCCAGGAGATACTCACTAGGAATGTCGGCTCCAAGTTTCCAATTTCAATTTTAAGGCTTGATGAAATCCATATAACATGAAGTGTCTAATGGTGTACCTTTAAACCATTTTTCTCCTTGCAGAGGGATCTCTGTAGAAACTGACATAACTTCCTTTGTCACTTGGAAAGTGACCCTTGCAATAGTTTCACTAACACCAGTAAAATTGAGGTCAACCTTCTTAGTTAGTTGTGCATTATATCCTTGAATCTTTTCACAGAAACGTATGCATCTGGTTTGTTCGAAGGAGACTCTAATCATCGAGTCTGCATTTATTAGATTTAAATCCCGAGGTTCAAACCTCACGATCCTGTTGCTTCTTGAATTCTTTCTTCTACTTTGATAAGTTGTGATGATGTTGGTATATGTCAATTTCAAGTGTGCATCAATATATTATAATATCCTCTTTGCACAACGATTAAGAATAGTAACCTTTGCACAATGCACAAGAAAAAATATCAACATGAAACTTTGCGCGGAAAACAAATAAGTGGTATAAAATTTGGCATAATGGGAAAATTGACGCAACAGTAAAGTGTGACAAAACATTTTGGCACAACATAAAACTCGGCTTAGCAACAAAAAACAATGGGAAACTTGGCGTAGCGAAAATCTCAGCGCAACAGTGGGTACTAAGAATTTAGTTCGGAAGAAAGGAGACCGACTATGAGAAAAAACAACTCGTTCCAGAAGGTAATTTTCAACGGGCTCCAAGGAAAACTCTTGAACAATGACTGAAAGAAATGGAGGATACACAACAAAATCAAAATAGCATACTTATGTAGCAACTGACAACCAATAGTATTTATGTAGCGAAAGGCTTTGAAGCTTGTTGGAAAAACTATGGACAACACACAAAATTTGAAAGTGATGGAGAAACATGAAGGGTGAGCCATATTTATGATTGAATGGATAAGGAATGAAATTATGGAAAGGGACAAAAAATCCATAGCGATGAGAAGTTTGAAAGAAGGTTAAATATCCACGCAATGAACTCGTGTAGCAGGTACTCCTTTGAAGTGTGCAATAGTACAAATGATATGAAGTTCTATGATTGTTCAATTTTCTAACTTCATGATTAGGTAATGATGCCCCATAATATATTTTGACAAAACCTTTATCCTAACCACTTGACTTAACCTTGGTACCTAAATTCCACCTTTTTGACATGACTCAAAACTTAGGGAAGTAGACCCTTACAATTTAAACATGACGAACCTTAAACCCCTTTTATCGATTTTAGCCAAACTCCTTACTCGGATTTTCAAACCATTCCTTAATTTTTTCATTGATCTCATAAACCTTGATACACCAACTGCGACTTATTCAGGAAAGCTTTGATTTTTACAAAAACCAAGACACAACTCTACAAAATTTTGGACGCAACTTTGACTCTAATTACAAAAAACATCTTGATAACACAATATTTGAGAATCCTACAATAAATATTCTATAGTAGCCTGCAAGGCCCATGAAGGATATGACTTATATCAGATTCTTTTGTGTTGACCATCCTCTAATGACCTCAATCTTTTCAGGGTCCATTTTTATCCCTTATGCAGATATGATATGCCCCAAATAATGAATTTGGTTCTGATAAAATGAGTACTTGCTCAATTTGGCATACAATTGATGCTCCCTTAATGCTTGTAATACAATCTTCAAGTGTTTTTAATGCTCTTCTCCCAAATTGGAATATATAAGAATTCCATCCAAAAAGACAATGACAAACTTATCTAAGTACTCTACAAAAATACCATTCATTAAATACATTAAAACAACTAGTGCATTTCATAACCCAAATGACACCACTATGAACTCATAATTACCATACCTTGTTCTAAAGGCAATCTTGTTGATGTCTTCATCTTTGGTTCTTAGTTGACAATACCCTGATCTGAGATAAATCTTTGAGAATATTTTTTCATTCTTCAAATGATCAAAGAGGTCATCGATCCATGGCAAAGGATACTTATTATTTACAGTTACTTTGTTCAACTTCCTGAAGGAAATACAAAGTCTCAATGTTCCACCCTTTTTCTTCACAAATAAAACTGGGGCACCCCAAGGTGACACACTTGGTCGTATATACCCCTTCTTCATAAGTTATTCAAGTTTCATTTGCAACTCCTTCAGTTTTGGTGTACGCATCCTGGAAGGATTCTTGGATACTGGAGTTGCTCCTGGCATTATATTTATAGAGAAATCAATATCTCTTTTACGGGGCAATCTCGGTATTTCTTTAAACACATCCTCAAATTCCTTTAGGAATGCATAATCTTGAATATTTGACACCTTATTCTTAGGTGTTTCTTCCATGTGGGCTGTAAATATTTGACAGCCCTTTCTGTAACACTTCTTCAGCTGCATTGTAGATATTTCTATGACAATTACTTCCCTGGGAATTCCCTGCACTATCCTTAGGTTCCCTTCCTCATCTAGGCAAGTAAATTCCTTGTTATGACAGTCTAAGAAAACATGGTGTTGGTCCAACCAATATGCCCCAATTAGAAAGTCATAGGAACCTAAAGGTAAGATATTCAAATCTGCGTTGGTTCTCAGCCCATTCATGTCCATTGGGAATTAATTAATCATCTCACTAACTTTTATTTTGGCTCTGGTAGCCAACTGCACCAACCAAGATTTTCCATGCTTACTTCTTAGAAAATTAAATCTTTCCACCATCTTAGGATCTATATAAATATGAATAGCTCCTAAATAAATTAAAATTGCAATGGTTTGGTTGTTGATCATACCTTCCACTTCAATCATGTGTGATTGGAACTCAACTTGCTTGTTGTTCAGGGCTACATAGATCCTGGGTAAAAAATTTCCCATGTCCTCCACTATTTCAACTTGTTGTACATTGTGAACAACTCTCACTTTTTCACTTTTGTGAGGAAAATCTCTATACTTATGGTCTCCTTTACAACCCCAACATTTAATATGTGGCTGACTTGGTCTTTGTCCACCTGTCTCAATCATTCTGGGATCTCTAGAAGTTGGCTGTCCCAGAGTACTATTTCTAAAGAATGGTGGATTATTCCCTTTCTTCCTATGTTCCATGTTGAAATTCTTCTTGTCTTACCAAGTTTTTTAGAAAGTTGGTTTTCATTTATGTTGATCATATAGGAATTTATCTTACCTTATGGTCTCCGCCAAAGTCTTGGGATCATCATAGTGAATATTATCACTAATGAAAGATGGAAACCCACTCAAATACCTCTGAATTTTAACTGTCTCATCCTTGATGAAGGAGACATACTTCAACAGTTCCAAAAACATTATTTCATATTCAATAATGGTCATACTCCCTAGCTTGAGTTCAAAGAAATCCTTCATTTTCTTATCATAATATCTCTTAGTCAAGTATTTCTTTTCAAAATGCTTCTTGAATTCCTTCGAAGTAAATTTTTTCTCTTTAATGTGTTGCACCTGCACAAGATGATCCCACCACATGGATGCCTTTCCATTGAGCTGATAGATAGAAATTATTCCTTCTACATGTGAAGAATAATTATGCAATTGAAAATAATTTCTCATGCCTAGCGGTCATGTCTCAGAATCTTCATCCTTCTTGAGCTCATGATAAAACTTAGGAGGTTTGATTTTGTTAATTTCTCCTCGTAGTTCATCCACCCCAGACTTGTTCTTAAGATTCCTGACAGGGGATGAATTGGAGTTGTTGTGTTCTCTCCTATTGGAATGCCTTGGAGGGTGATGATGATGTCTACTAACACTCCTTGATCTTCCTTTCTCATTAGAAGACCTATGGCTTCATGATTTGCTTGAGCCATTCTCCTTATCCAATTTCTTTTTAATCTTGTCCAGGATTTTCATTAACTTCATGTTGAAGTGTTCCTATTGTTACTTGGATTTCATAAGCTTTTCATTATCATGTTTATGACTTTGGACATATTTCTGCAAATTTTTAATGTTCTTTACCATATTCATGTTTTCATCATTTCCTTCTCCATGTCCATTGGAGATTCTTCCTTCAATACCCACATGGACATCCATCCCTTTGATATCATCTTCCTGGATACAATCCCGGTTTTTCTCTTCCATACCTCTGCACTTTGTGCTGATCCTAGTATGATCTAGTTGTTGTTAACTCTGTAAAATGTGCAGCCAACAAAACTTTGTGAAGCTAACTGACTCATCAATTTCATGAAAAATATGAACCATTCTGGTTCAATAATATATCATACTTCTTTCTTCTGATTTTTTGAGAAATTGACTATTCAAATCAATTTTATGGTTGAACAATTATGTTCTACTATACAAGATATTTCCAATGATTTCTCCCTTGCTCAATTCCGTGTCTTGAGCAGAAAGTTATAGATATTTGAACAATTGTCCTTCCTGGGAGGTAATCCCTATGCAACTGTTCTTCTTTTTCAGAGCCAAATTGGATCTCAGATCTGTGTTGGATATTCTCTTCATATTTAAAAGCCTTATTTAATTATTTAGGTGCAATTCTGTACCAATCGGTACCCCACATACTTCTTCTTTTATCCCCTTTTTGTCCTTGAAAAAATCAATTCGAACACTAACCCTTCTTTATTTCGACTGAAGTCTCATATGACCAAGGGATATATCCAAGTGCTTAGCTGATCTGCACTTATTCAGAGCTTCAGGACTTCAAGGCTCTAGAAATTTGGGCTTCTGAGGTTCTTACTACCTCATGCCTTATTTCTCCTGAATGTCGGACTAACAAACTCTTACACGATACATCTTCGGAGCTTCGGGCCTTCGCTACTTCAGATCTTTGGGATTTCAGAAATTTAGGCTTCGGAAGTTCCTCCTACTCCACACATCCTTCCCTCCAAACAACAAAATAGATAATTCTTGGAGCATCTCTCCACAACTTCATGCTTCGGTGGTTCTTGCATCAATATAATCACATTTGCCCGAACGCCGAATTTTTGAATTCTCGGGTTGGCACTTTGGCGCTTCATTACTCCGACGCTCCCCTACTTTGGGATTTGAAATATATTGCAAAAACATACACACATTCCCCTGAAAACTAAATTGGTGAACTCTTAGAGTCTCATTAGAAATCGCGCATCAAGGGGGAACTATGTGGAAGAAATGTAGAGACGACACGTGGCCCAATCTCCCGGGTGACACGTTTGAAGTTCTAACTAGCACAAAAGGTATTTGAAAAGAACAAAAAAATATGAAATGTGGCAAGCATCAAGTGTGTCCACATCACCCTAGGTGAAATTAGTAGGTCACATCACTCTTGTGCTTTGTGACTTCATAGCTCCGAGCTTTGGAGGTTTCTTCTACAACACCCTTCAAAACTCCTAAATGCCAAACTTTTGAATAGGTCCACACCACTCTAGGTGATGTCATCATGCCATGTCACTCCTACATTCCAGGACTTTGACACTTCAAGCTTTAGAATATTTCACATCCACATACTTGATAACTCCTGAATGTCGAACTTCCCAATAGTTGTTCCCAAGAGCTTCAGAACTTCGAGGCTCTGGAACTTCAGAAAACTTCTCATCTTCACACTTTAAAAATCCTGATCATCGAGATTTTGAACTCTCGATCAGGTCCACGTCACTCCAGGTGACATCATCATGTCACACCAATCCGATACTCTCAAACTTCAAGACTTCAGGGAATCCCACACTAGAGCACATCAAAACACCCGAATGCTATACTTATGAATAGGTGTTCCCTAGAGCTTTGGAAATTAGGGGCTCCGAGACTTCATAACTTCGATATTTGAAATAGTTCACTGGTGAACACCACCCCACCCCCAAACTGTTATACAATGAAATTTTGAAAAACTGCTAAAATTCAGACACATGTCCCCAAACATAAACAGTCGTGATTGGTTCCAAACTTCAGGACTTCAAGGAAAAATCCACTCGGCGCATCCATAACTAGATTTTCCCGAATGTCAAATTGTCAAACCACTTGGGGAATCCAATGGTACACCTTAACCCAGATGATATAGGGTGTATATTCACTCCATGACTTTCGAGCTTCGGGGATTTTGCCTCCATTTTGTCAAAGTATTAAAAATTGTTGAAGAAATTAAGTCTGAAGGAATGTAGGGTTTAATCGTTGCTACTTCCCTAGATCTGTGAACTGTGAGGGATATTCCTTCTCTCGAACAGATCCAACATCCCAAATCTAAACTTTGTGGCCCCAAAACCATGGTTGTCACGATTTCTTCCTCTTTTGGCTTTCTCGAATCGATAAACCTCTTGAGCTTTCAAACATGGCTAAAGTGTTCTCTTAATGCCCTCTTGGAACTCATGGATGTTGTGAAACTTAAATTATTTCCATTTTGAAAACAATTCACTCTGAAATTTTTTCTTCAATTTCCACTTACACTGCCCAATCTAGGGTTAGTGTTGAAAACTAGAGCTTTGATACCATATTGTCACACACCCATCCTCATACCTGCAGGGCTATGCCTGTTGGTACTGAGAGGGGGGTGAATCAGTATCAAGTACAATTTAAAACCTTTTTCAAATTATACTTAAACCATTCAACTATATCCAATGAGTAATGAACAATAGTATAAGAGTTACACCAATACACCACAATACACCATGCACAAAATATGAGAAATAATCAATAGTTATTGTTCAAGGGGAGTAATGACTTCCAAAGGTAGCTACAACTTCCAAATGTAAAGGGAGGGATAAACCTCCAAGAGAAAGATACAATCCTCCAATATCAAGAGAG
>SNQJ01S0008324.1:82852-111759 GCA_010110895.2 Picea sitchensis | reverse complement strand
ACCTTTATCAATCTTGCAGTCCAAAACCCATGACTAGGGTTGACATCAATGACAACAACCAGTCTTCCAACAATGCCACACTTAAACTCTTGCAGAAATTCATACATATAAAACTGTAGCATACCCAACCTTCCAGGCCAGCCATACCAACTCCATAAAAACAAAAATTCCATCTATATATATGTAACTTTAAATAGACAACAAAATTATGCCAATATACAGATTCATGCATAAATAAAAGTAAGCCTATACATACAACATAAACAGGAAATACACATAAATATAAATACATGTATAGATACACAACATGCAATTGGACACATAATTGATACTTATCTTTTTATAGAAGACCACCAACTGCATGCAGACCTTGAACGATCCTTCCATCCTTAGACCACGTTGTTCATCACTCTCAACAATGGGTCACCCCCGAGCTGGGACTAAACTCTATTCTAGTAAAGGGATTCCTAAGGTAGGCTGAGACAACAGGAAGTTACAGAATCAACAGGAAGGACTTTGTTCTAGGATGTCAACTCAAACTAACAACCTACAACCTCTCATTCCCCACATTCCTATCCCACCTTAGGAAGTGTGCCCCTTCTCTGCTAAACAATCCTTCAAATGCCCCACTTCTCTTCGAGGGCTTCAACATCAGGCTGGACATGAATTCTCAATGCACTATAGCTACATTTGGGTTTCCTTAGGAAAATAACTTCTCTAACAAACTCTCTCACCGGGAGACAATTTCTCATGGGCCTAACAACTCACCTCTTCAATCCACGGGCTTGAAAAACTGCCTCTTGAAACCAATAGGCATGACAACTTGCTTCTTCTTCCTAGCTCCTAAGTCAATCAAGTAATGGAGATGACAGAAACAAATTTTGGGTATGGAATAGGTAATGGAAGCAACCACGCTCAATCAAAGAATTGTGTTGGCAACAACAACATTCAGGAAAATTACATTATAGGCTCATGAAAAGTACATGTGCACTATGCTTAACAAGAAATGTACAAGATCACTACTAAAGGTGTGCATGAGGCATGGAGAGGTTCGAATAATGGAGTCAATGGATTCCTACATGAATTCTTTGATGAATGGTGAAGAATGGCTCCCTACAAGAATGGTTGAGTGCCTGCATGAATGGGGAAAATATGGGAAAACATATTAGTTTCCCCACATATATTTTCATCTCCCCAATTGACACATGGCTCTCTAGGAGTTATATTCCTTCCACTAGGGATTCATGTTATTTCCCACAAGAACTTAGGACAAATTAATTATCCTCACCATAGTATTTAGGAATAATAATATAATATTCCCTTAGAGATAATCCCTCTAGCTTAGGCCCTTTCCTGGGCTCTTAGCCCCTCCCTTTCCCTTCCTAGTGGATTTTAGTTCCCCATACTCTTTTATCTTGGTTGGTATACGCAAAACGATGTACTATATTAATGATATGACTRTTTACATATACAAAATTAGGCTCTCTAGCCTTTATCATCTGGGCTATCCAACCTAATCAACACATAAGCCTCCTAGCTTATAATCACTTGGCTCACCAACCTATAAAACATATTTACAATTCAAGTGGGRCTCGGTCTTGGGGTATTACAATATGTGCGTAGGCCAAGTTTCTCCACTACCAATTAAGAAACAAGCCATAATTGTTTAAATTTAGAATGTTTACCTTTCTCTTCATGAGTCTTTTCCTATTTTAAAACAAGGTCTCCCACCTGGAAGTCATTTTATTTTGCAGACTTCTTATCAAAGTATCTCTTAATCGTCTATTGGTGAACAACAAATTTATTCTTTTCTTTCTCTCTCTCTTCTTCAAGTTTGAGAAGGGTGTGAACCCTTCTTTGGACGATTGGGTAATTCTTCCCTTGTGAGGTCTAAGATAGTTGAATACATGGTAATAAAATATTTGAGGGAAGGATAAATTATTTCCCATAGACTAATAATTAAGGAGATGTTCCTAGAGAGGGTTTTAGGGTTACTTTATCATCCCATAGAGCATTTGGTAAGGCATTGTGAAAATTCCTCTGGTGGTCAACTATAATTCATTTCAAGATGAAAAATAGATATTTATTAATAGATTCATATACACCATTACCTTGGGGGTATTAGTTAGTTGAATATTTTAAGGTAATCCCTTTATCTAAATAAAAATTAGTCAAATTCAAATAAGAAAAATATGTAGCATTGTTAGAAACAAGAGTGGTTGGAATGTCGAAACTGGTGATTAGATGATGTTCTAGGAAATGAATCACAACCTCTTCATTTACCTTAGTCATGGGTACAACTTCTATCCATCATGTGAAGTAGTTCATTGAAATTAGAAAATATCTATGTTGCTTGGAAGAGTGTGGATTTATCTCACTAATAATGTCTAGATCCCATTGCTCAAATGGTTCTTCAATAGCCCTGAGCTGCAAAGGAACTCTTGGTTTCTTATCCCTTCCAACACACTTCTTACATGTCATTCATTTCTGAACATAATCATGTACATATTTGAAAACTGTTGGCCAATTATATCTAGCTCTCAGTGAAACATCCCGATTTTTAATCCCCACAAATTATAATGTAATTGTGCAAATGTGATTTAGGTTGGTGAGATGATATGTTTTAGGCCGAAGATCTTGTTTGGATTAATATGGCCAAGGGACAAGATATTTAAGTTTTACACTGTAATTATTATTGAAAAACAAATTGTTGGTTGTGATACTAGAGGACGATAATGATGGGGGGCTATAATTCCACAAGAGAGGGGGGTAAAGGGGGGTCCATGGGGTTACCCATTTCTATTAATCCAAGCCATTTCACATTAATGTTTACTTCGTTTGAAATGTGGAAATAGATATTGAATGATGTAAGAGTACTAGGTGGGAAAATTATTCTCACTAATTTTTGACAACATGGGCTGTGTACAACCACTTTTTGGGAAATGTGAGAGTCAAACTTGCATGAGAAGAAAATGAAATTTTAGTTCCTTTTTGGGATAGTTTTTACATTCTATTTTTTGGACAACAAGAGAGGACTTGGGTGATGGGAAAGAGCACCATCCATTCTAGGTTTGAAAATAGCCTTATTGGTCTGAGTTTTTACATTGGAAATGTGGGTTGTATTCCTGAAAGTGGGGTTTCCTGTTAAGGAAACTACTCAAGATCCTTGAGAAGGATATTGTGAACACTCCTAGAATAGTTGATAATTCCTAGATTTTGTAGCTAAGAGATTTCCTAGTCAACCATGTGCACTGGAGCCTTAGAGGGAAGTGGGAGGGCTCGAGGGTCTGCGTGACATAGAAGGGGGGTCCCACTCCTTAGGTTGTGCCTGAGGGGAAAGAGAGATAGAGGATTGAAATTTATATTGGAGTAGAAACATGAGAATTGGGGTACTGAGTGTGTGGATAGTGGAAAACAGATATATACCTCCTTGTGAACTCATATCCTTAGCTCAGGGTTGGCTTGGTGTTGAAAAAAAATTAATAGAAATCCTATGGATGGGAGGAAAGTCCTTTGTACAAAGCTAGTTGGTTCATTTATTTAACGATACATTTTCGGTTATCTTTTATCATGTTTATTGTCTCTATGTATATGAGTTATAAAATGTTGTGTTGTCATATGGATGAATTCATGATTTTATAAATTTGCTGGTAATGCATGAGTAAATTTTGTGCCTACTACCCGTGTAAAATTTCATTTGCATTAGGGCATATTAATCTATTTCTAGCATGTGGTTTCATTACACTCAAGATCTTATGGGCCATTTTCTCACCAACAAAGTTCTTTTTAGTGGGTCTATCATGCAGTTCTGTGAGGACTTTATTAGCATCCTACTTCTTGAGACACCTACGAAAAACAACATAACAACTCTTTGAGAATAAGATGTTGTTGATGAGCTAGGATTGAGAAGGTCAAAGCCTTATGTCTCTTTTCTTCCTAGAGTTCATATGGCTAGGGGAATTACCATGCTAAAGATATTGCTTGAGATTGATGTACGAGGAGTCATTCTAGGTAGGAACATAGAGAACTTCTTGCATGTAGAGCGACAACTCATTTTCCAAACCTTCTTCTCATGACTCATCTTGGTATAATGCTCCAGTTTCCAACTTGCATAGGCATTGAAATATGACTATGGAAGCAAGTTTGAACTCCAAATCCTATTCTTTGATGGTGTTAATCCAATTTCCTCTTCATTCACAAAGTTCTTTTTGCACAAATAGTGACCTCACTGTTGGTTCGGGTACTATCACATTAGTGTGGTTCTTCAAAATATAGTGTCTAAATTTCTTGACTACCTCGAAAACAACAAAGACATGTTTATCAATTATTGGATAATTTAATTTAGTTTGTTGTACACCAATGTTCATGAATGAAATTGAGCACTCATTCCCTTTCTCATCTTTCTAGGTGAGCACTGTTTAAAGGGAGTGGTCAGATGTGAAAGTGTATAATGATAAGTACTTATCTAAGTATGGCCTATGTAATGCTAGAGCTATAGCTATGGTATCTTTCACTTTGTCAAAATATTCATTCTCAACATAGGTCCATTTGAATTGTTCATCCTTTTTTATCATTCATTGAAGAGGATTGGTGATTTCAATGAAGAATATTCATACAAATATTTCCAAAGAAAGATTGCATAGACTTATCACTATTGAGAATGGGGATCTAGATTATGGATTTGATTCTTTCTAGATGCAAAGAAATCCCAGTCTTGGAGATAAAATTCCCAAGTATTTTTCCTTCTAAAACAATGATGATGATTTTCTTGGGGTTCAAATTTATATTGTAATTTCTGCATCTCTCAAAGATTTATTTCATATGGTGTGGGTGATGTAAACTCTTCTCGGAATAAACCATGATGTAATTGAGATATACCATGATACTTTGACTGATTAATCCCTTAAAGGAAATGTCCATAGCATGTTAGAACACCGTGCTCATGTTTATTAGTCCAATAGGAATTTTGTGGTAGGTGTATGTTCCCCACTTCATGAAAAAGGTAGTTTTCAACCATTTATATTCAACTATTGAAATCTAATTGTAGCCAGAGAAACTATTTAGTAAAAAAAACATTTTAGAACCAGAGACAAGTTGGAGAATATTTTCCATTTGGGGAATACAACATATGTCTTTTTTAGATGCCTGATTCAAATTATAGAAATATACCTAAAGTATGATTTCCACTGACTTATTTCTCATAGGCACTAGATTCGACACCCATGTTGAATGGTGAACTTTAAATATGATATGAGCATCTAAAAGTTTCTTTAATTTCTTTTGTATTAATGGTTCCAATGTTAGATGAACCTTAAAATTATTTTGTTGATAAGGCTTCACACCTTCCTTGAGGGGAATGATGTGTTGTATAATATTGGTGTCATACATTTTGAGATCTCCATAAGTCCAAGAAAATACATATTTTTACTTTGGGAATAGTTGTGTGAAGGCCTACTTCTCAATTTTAGTGCAGCTATAACACACCCAACCCCCTTAATCTCTCTTAGGCTGGTGGGATGTTCATTTTTTCCTCTATCATCGGGGTAAGAGTCTAGTTCTTCAATGTTTTAATGAGAAATTATCTTATCAGAAGGTCACTATATTAAAATTCTACATGTTTCAACCCCAATATCAATGGAATCCCTCTATAGAGTTCGTTGCTAACAAGGGATCCATACACCCTCAATTAGATGGTTAGAATCACTCCCTGTCTCTAGATCAATGGTATATATTGACTTAGACTCTTCCCATTGGAGCAGTCAAGTCATAGACATTAGGTTCCATTTCGACAGTTCCATTCCAATGGATCTTCCTTATAGACCCCAAGTTTCTCAGACTCATATATCAATGGCATTGATATTGTTTTACTTGCAATTCACCCAACGGTTATCATCTATCTCTTCAACTACCTAACAAACAAAAGTTGGGACCCTCGAAAAATCTACGACTAAGAACATATCACCCATCCATTCATCAATCCTTGGTCCACATTCACTCTTGGATTCTTTGTCTTCATAGCATATCCACTTCATGCATTGAGGGCCTCTCTGACTGGTTCACTCTGATGACATTCTCCGACAAATCCAATGGTCCTCATGTCACCTCGACCAATGGTCAATTTCACTTTGGGTTTATATCTATACGTTAGTTAGGATTCCTAAATATTACCCCTAAACATGGACCACAAAAGATCCAATGGTTATAACGTACTATAATTTCATCCAACCAATCGATAGTCCTCAGACCATCTCATCATCTGAACCTCATCTCATCTCATCCCTTCTTCTTGGAAATTTGGCAGTCTGCCTCTTGATGAATTTACTCATGACATCAACAATCATGATATAGCCCCTAATACTTTGATAGATCAAAGGCCCAAAACTTTCAATTAACACTCTCTGATAGATCAATGGTCATCGTTAACTTGGAGTCCCTCTCATCATCAAATTCCATGCAATATTTCACTTGGTCACTCTGATGACCACACTCTACAACCAATGGTTGGGATATACTTACTACGGCGAATCAACGATTGTGATTTCCTTCAACTCAAACACAAGATTTCATCCAACTAACAATATGATTTGAGACTAAACCAATTCAGGGTTTCTCCTAGGATAGTTCTAAGATTTTTACAAGGCCCTTGGCCTCTCTCCTTTGCTCCAAAAATAACTAAGGAAATTCCATCTCTAAGATCAGATGAATATTTTCATATCCTAAAAACTTTCCATTTAAAATGAAGGGAAATTCGCAGGGCTTAAGGATCCCTAACTACTCAGAAACTCCCCATAGGCTTCACAACAGTCATGCCAATTCAGATAAAGATTGTATTCATGTCTTGCAAGATTTCCACTCGAAAACTTATACAATTCACATGGATACACCCCTCCTTGCACATCTTACTGGGTTACATATAATAATCAGGTTATTGGTGAAAACAAACATACACAATCCATTTTACTCATGAATTTAACCATTCCTTCATACATTTCATAATTATCATTTAAACCATAAAACACCACATGTTTCATTACTAAACATGCATTACACTTATCTGTTCATGGAATATTAACCAACCAACTGACTGAGAGAGGATTCCTTTCCTCCCAACCTTAGGATATGTTACATAGTGTCGTCCTAGAACATGTCACCCCCGTGCCAACCCATGATATCACAAGGGGATTGAGTTAGATGTCTATCTAACCAGAAAAATGCTCGAGGAATGATCCAGATTTTATGAGCAGAATGAAATGATTACATATTATTAACAGGTGCTTAACAAAAAATAATAGAGATACAATAAAACTAGTTTTCTATTCAATAACGAAATAAGTTGAAACTGTAAAATGCAGTGGAAACAAGCTTGCTGGAATGGTGGCGGCTTATCTCTGAGAAGAGATGTGACGGTTGCGCTCATTCACAAGAAGATGATTAAAATGAGGCTCTAAAGAAATTTTTACAATAAGAAGGAATTTCAAAAACCCTATACATCCAAAAACCGAACCCTAGGAGATGAAGCACCAAAAGTCATGTGGGCCCCATTTGGGTAAGTTAGTACATCAACTTCCTGGGGTCGTAACTTTTGCATACAATATCCGTTTTAGGCGTATGATAGCCCGTTGGAAAGGTATAGTTGAGGAGATTCATTTTGGGTGAAATATGAAAGGAAATTTAATATTGAAAACCTGTTTTCCCAAAAAACATTGTTTAGGGCCTCAAAATGGCTCTAGAAGTGAAAACTGCTAAAAATAGTAAATTACCAAAATTGCGAGAAAACTGTTTTGAGCTAGTTGGAAAAGGTGGGTGACCACCGATATCCACCTGGATCAAGGAAGGTTACCGTCCTCAACTCTATTGGTATTAGTATAATTTTCCCTCTTCCCACTAATCTCAGGACCTCCACGGGTTTATTAGGAACCCTCCCAACTGGATTTCCTCTGCACAAGTGAGTCCCTTGTCTACTACATAGTCCCTTAGAGACCTCCCTTTCTAGTGTTTGTTTATTTCGAGTAAGTGCCAAGCTGGAGTACCCTATTGCTCCAGTCTATATATGGATCTTCTTTGTTCTAGGTTGACCATTAATATTTTAGGTAACATTTCTAGTTTCATAAAAAAAACTTCCCAACTTCTTCGTTGATTAGAGCAAAGAATGTGAGTCTCCTCCTCACCACTTCATCCAACCATGAGTCTACAACTCGTTGTGTTCTCTATGGTTCTTTGTGAGAACCCATTCACAACTACTTGAACCTCTATAATTCCCTTGAGCACATTCTCTCACTCTCTTTGTCTCTACTTGTTTTCTACTTGTTTTCTTACTTCTATTCCTCCTCTTACTTGACTGATCTAGTAGTGATGTTTTTCCACCTTTGGCCTCTTCTTGCACCAACTCCTTGGGATTATCATGGATGTGTTTAGATGCAACCTCCAGTCAAGTTTACCCAAATTTGAAGGGGGAATATAAGGGTGTCCTTAGTTTTTCACTAAATTTTGAAGGGGAATATATGGTAACCTAGGTAAGGTTTTCGCTGACCTCTTCAAGAAATCAAATCTATGTTAGCAGTTATAATTGCTCAAACCACCAATCCTTCTCTCCCATAAATGATCATGTGGTTGCATGCATGTATAAGTACGCTGGCATGTGTGTATTTATGTATTGCATGTATAGGATGGTTTGTTGAGAAAGATTTCTATTTCTTCACTAAAACCTCTCAATTCCACCTCGCCAATCCACTTCATCACTTCTCACCTGTGATATCATGGCTAGTACTCAAGGCATTTTCCATCTCACTCAACTATATTATGTTTTATATTAATCAATAGCATAATTACATGCTTCATAATCACATTATATGCATTTTTAGCATAATTACAACTATGGGGGAAAATAGGGTGTTACATTTCCATCCCCCTTAAAGAAACATTGTCCCGAGTGTTTAAAACACCATATATATATAATTGTGCATAAAAGAATGGGTATTCCACCGTCATGGCATCCTCTATCTCCCAAGTAGCCTAATATGCTCCAAAGTGCTTCCATTACACCTTGACCTGCATGATGGGTCGGTTCTAGAGCATTGTTTCTCTCTTGTCTAGGATGAATTGAGGTTCGAGTTGGAAATATCCCTCTAGTTCCACCTGTATCACAGTCCAATAAATATAAATATTATAATCATGAGCATACTTATTTAATAAAGATACATGGAACACATTTTGAGCTCTAACAGTAGGTGGTAAAGCAAGTCTATATGCTCACTTTATTGTTTTAAATCCTTAGGGAAACCCTCTTATATTTCACCCTAAGATACACATGATCTCCCACCTTGAATTATTCATGAGTTATATTGTTGTCTAGATATATATTTTTCCTATCCTGAGCTATTTTCAAAATTTTCTTTATCCTGATCATAGCCTATTCCATTTCCTTCAACAATTCTGGTCCAAGTGTAAGCTTGTCCACTAGGTTGTCCCAACTAATTGGAACTTTGCATTTCCCACCATACAAAACCTCAAATATGCTCATATTCAAGGATTATTGATAATAGTGGTTATAGGAAACTCCACCAGTGGTAGATATTATTCCCATTGCTTGGGATGATGCATAACATGCATCCTCAACATGTCCTCTAGCACTTTGTTTACTCTCTCGATATGACCATGTGTTTGAGGATGGTAGGTCATGATAAGAGTTAATTGTGTTCCCAATCCTGGAAAAATATCTTCCAAAAAATTGAATTGAACTTAGTATCTCTGTCAAACATTATGGTCTTGGTTAGACCATGCAATTTGAAAATTTCCTTCATAAAAGATTTATCAACATATATGTATTTTAAAGTAGATTTAAGGGGAATAAAATGAGCTTCCTTGATCAACTTATCCACCACTACTATGATTGCATCATGTTGTCTATATTTTCTTGGAAAACTGGTAATGAAATCCATGGAGATTGTGTTTTATTTCCACTTGGGAATTGGGAATGACTACAATAATCCTGTGGGGTGTTTATGTTCAACTTTCACCTGGTAACAATCCAAACATTTGGAAATGTATTTGATAATGTCCTTCTTCATTCTTGGCCAATAGTACAACTTCCTTACTATTGTTACCATTTTTTGGTAATCAGGATGAACTACATAGGGTATCTTGTGAAATTCATCTGTGATAAGGTGTCTCAACTCTGCTAAATTAGGAACATATAGCATGTTGTTGTACAAAAACATATTATTAGTCGTAAGATGATATCCTTCATACCTTCTCTTTTTGGGATCTTATTGCAACACTTCTCTCACCTGATTGAATAATCCATATTACCGTGAGATGGTTTTGATGCTCTACTGGATGTCAGACTCTATCACACTCATTGTTGCTAAGTGTATTGTCCGTACAGTTCGAATGGGTTCATATAGCACTCTATTTTCCTTTCCTTTTATTTATTTTATTTCAAAATCAAATTCAATGATCAAGGCCATCCATCTGGTCTATATAGCATTCAACATTGTCTAGTCAAACAAATACTTCAAACCACAATGGTCTATCATCAAGAAAAAACTCCTTTCGAGAAAGTAATGCATCCATATCTTCAACACATGCACAATTGTTGCAAGCTCTAGATCATGGGTGACATACTTCTTCTCATGCTCGTTTATCTTTCATGAATAATAACTGATAACTTTCCCTTCCTATATAGGAAATCCATATAGTCCCTCTTTGAAAGAATCATTACAAACCAAGAAATCCTTTTCAAGGTCTATAATATTCAAAACAAGGGAATTGGTCAAAAGATGCTTTACATATTGGAAGTTGGCTTCACACTATGTTGACCATATAAATTTATTCCCCTTCCCTTGTAATGGAGTAATGGGATGACCAATATTGGAAAATCCCTTAATGAACCTTCTATAATATCCAGATAACCCCATGAATGACCTTACCTATTCACATTCTAAGGGCTAGGCTAATCCATGAGTTTCTTGATCTTTTTCAGGATCTATTGCTACTCTTACATGGATTGTGTGGCCTAGGTATTGGATTTATTTTTGAAAGAAGTCACACTTTATTAACTTAGAATACAAATGATGAACCATCAACACTTGTAACACCATTATAAGATGTTATTCATGTTATTCTTTGGTCTTGGAATACAAAAAATATCATCAATAAACACTGAGACAAATGTGTCCAAGTACTTGTTGAGAACATTATTCATTAAGCACATGAATGTGGTTGGTGCATTGGTAATCCCAAATGGAACTACCAAAAACACATATGAAGGGAGGACTATAGGTTACGTCTGTAGGACACTGTAGAGATCCCGAGGGGATGGAGAAGAAGACCAAGGAAGGAAAAATGCAATGTGCACATGATGAGAGGGTATGGAAAAACACAAAAACACAGAGGAAGGTAAGGTGATAGGAAGAGAGACCCTGTGAATGAAGATGGCACCCAGGGACTGAGAAATGAAACAAAAGAACAAACAAGAAAAAGTCTTTGTTGGTCAACAAAGAACAACAATTGGTCAACAAAGAACAACAAATACCAACAATTGTTTATCTAAAGAGATCATGATCTTTGATCGGTGGGATGTTTAGATTCATTGCATCAGAGAGATCCCTAGAACGTCATGGAAGGAATCCAGATGAGAGACACTGAACAAACCTTTCGAAGTAAGGCCTTCAGAAGGAAATCTCATGTGTTGTGGGAATAACACCAAAGGAAAGACCCTGAAGTCGAGCCAGTGTGACCCATAAATATGGAAGAAGGATCGATGTATTCCTAGTCATTGATTGCTACAGGTCCCACTTAGTAAGTCAGAAGGATGAGAGTTGATGGGGAGTGTCAATGTGAAGAGGCATGTCAATAGTTCATTAAGCGACTAGATTGAGTACAACTAGAGTTGGCCCAAGGTTGATTTTTTTTTGGGTACAACTTCAAATAATTTAGACTAATGCTCTGATGGATTAGGAGTGTGAGTCCTATAGAGGGAATATATCAACTGTAAGTCAGGGAAAGAAGGTATGGTTTGATGGAAATTGATCTACTATGAGTCCCATCTACGTCAAATAATTCATCCCCCATGTCATTCCATCAAGGTAGACAAAGTGAATTTAGAGCGACGGGAGTGACTCACCCATCAATGGATGAGTCAAGCATAGTCAACGAGGCTGGAAAACCTTAGACCCCGATTAGATCTCACCGTCTATCAGGATATTGCAACTTGCATCCACGTCCATCCATCAAGGAGAGGGTTATATTCCTTGATACGTTGATTTTGGAGCAGTGAAACTGCTCAAGTTGTTCTAGCTTGGAACAGATGGAATCGAAAGGGATTATCCTTCGATAATGTATCCGTTAGAGGTGAGTGATGAGGGTACTAGTAGATATTCTAATCGATAACAATGATAGACTCACATAGATCAAAATATCCTCATGGAAGGATTGCCAAGCACCACAGAGGTGAAATATTGTGGCCATGTCAGATGGAAAGTGTGATGAGGCGTCACTTGGATGCCATGCGTTAGTGGTATAGAGGTTTAAATCCAATAATTTTGGAAGGCCAAAACCTTCGATCTAGAGCTCATTTTTTAGTGAAATTTCCACCGTTGGGAGGATCTTGACGAGAACAAGATGATGGAGTTGAAAAAGAGAGCATTTGAGATAGTTAAGAAAAGTGGAAAATCCTAATATCCATACTCGTATGGGTTGGGTATGTTACAAAGTATAACATMTTCATGTAGCTCATCCAAATATTTTGGAGCAAAATCATCAACTGTTGGACCCTGAATACTTTCATCTTCATCCATATTCATAGGAGGCTCATAAAGATTAAAATTCTCAACATTTACCATTGAATACATTTTCATGTAGGTTGGTAGATCTAAACAAAAGGCATCAGTACCAATCTTAGCCAATATCTTGAATGGACCATATTGGATTGGCCTTAAATTTTTACCTTCACCTTTCATTCTATATTTTCTTATATGTAACCATACTTGATCACCGACTTCAAATAGATGATCAACCCAATGTTTATCATGCATTGCCTTGTACTTGGATTGCATTTTCTCCAATTGTTCCTATATTGCTTGATGTACCTGTTGTTATACCACAATTTGCCTCACCATTTTCATTGTGAGATGGCCTAACCCTTGTCCCTAAATTGCAACTTAAATCCCAAGTTACCTCATCAATATCACTTAAAATTTTATTTTTTTATGTATATCTGGAGGTTTCCTTGGTGCAACACACGGACATTCGTGCCTTTCTAGTGTAAAACCCACAATTTCCCTTAAAAAATGTGAAAAATAACATAATTCCACATTTTTGGGTGGGGTATTCGGTTGGGCTCGTTTCCCAACCTCCCTGAGCCTATTCTAAATAAAATTAAACCTCCTTAACCACTTGAGGAGGGTATAAAGGCACCTTTGGGGGCATGGATGAGGAGGGAAACCTAGGTGAAAATTTATGCTGAAGAAATTACAAGTTTCCCTATTCTTTTCTATCCTCTGAGTATCATCCCTATAACCTAGAACCCTTGTTCCAACTTTTCTTTATTTTCACTATATGGTCATAAGGTGTATTACTATCCTTATTGGGTTATCCAAGGAAGGGAAAGCTTGTCGAGTGATGCTTGAAGGACATTTTGGAGGAACTTGGGTGGTTGGCTTCGAGGTAGTGCCAACGATTGGAGTCAGGTTGTAACTACCTCTTTTATCGTTGTTAATAAAGAGTTCACTTTTCCCCATACTTGTGTAGTACTGATTCAATGTGTTTATGTATGTGTATTCATTCTCCATATTTCAATCTACTATCAGTTACTAGTATGATTATATGATATAAATACCATGTTGTAGGACTTTATTAATATTTTTTTACATGTTAACTCAAGAAGGAGTCAAGAGAAGCACCGGGGTCGAGAGCGAGGAACTACATCGACCGTCAGGATACAAGGTGTGAAACTGTTGGCTTCCCACAATAACCCCCTTATTTTTCTTTAATCAAAATCTAGGGTCCCTCTAAATTCTACTTGGATTCTTCATTTGTTTCCCTTTGACTTGATTGGAGTGGTATTGGTTTGCTTTATTTCGAGGTTAGTTTGAGTTTATATTCTTTTCTTTTGTTAGGTTTGAATTTCATGAAATTCAAATGCCATTTTGTTTTGTTTTCTACAGAGTTTTGATGTTGATGGATGAGCTTCATAATTTGAGAGTTTGTTATTAACTCTTCCTTATTGAATTTATCTTCTATGAGAATGACTGGTTGAAGACATGGATTAATAACAATGATTTTATAGGAAGAAAGCTTTTTTTTTTAATTAAAAAGGCGGAACCTATTATATTATAGCTTCAAAAAAAGGAGTACACATGACACGCAGGTGCCAATTGTCTTGCCTATGCAGGAAACCAAGACAGCTAGCCTACGCACAGTAGCATGCAAAATCAAAGGGTTCATTGCGCCACCCTGCCCGAAGGAAACCAGGGTATACATCCATAATTAACAGCAGTACAGTGCAGTCTGTTCTAAGTCTAGCCAAGCTAACAAATAAAGAGCTACATCTTTGGTAAACTACTACAGAAAAAGATTTTAAAATCATGCAAGACAGAAGAACCTATTCCCCGAAGTCCTTGTGAGCATCCGTCGCCTTTCCACCACTAGCTGGGATGACATAAGGCTAAGCACAGGTTGGGCATTGTCACCGAGGCGTGGCACTGGAGTAGGCCTCATAGAGCATGTCTAGGCGTTGGCTGATGCAGACTGCTCTGAAAATCTGATCATCCACTAGGCTTCGAACCTCAAAACTCAGTTGCAGATGCTCCGGGTGCAGGAGTGGTGTCGAGGGCGGCGTCTGTGACTTGTCGTCCATTTCCTTATGTCCCGACTGTTCTCTGGTTGGCTGTGGTTCTGTGGTACCTGTCGGTGGCTCCTCCTCTACCAAGAAAGTGGTGGCCTCTTCGTCAATTGCTTCGCAGAGACCTGAAGTGTTTCTTGAGCGGGGCGGCGCATCTGCGTCTGCGATACATGTCGGGGGGTTCCAATTATCCGGAACAGTAAACATCTTGCTCTCTAAAAAGTCCGGTGGAAGCTCCATGTTCGGGACTTCCTCTACAAAGTTTTTGGGGGGCGAGATTTCAGTCGTGTTTACCCGACGTCGCCTCTGCTCGGCCATGATCATGTCCTTCTCAAATTTCCTGTGTCACTTTCTCCTAGATTCTGCCACGTACCAGCCGGCTCCCCTGCGAGGCTTCCCTCTCACCCTCGGCATGGAAAGAGCAAGGATCAGTGCCAGGGCACCGAGAACGCTGCTTCTACCCCTCTGCTCGGCAAGCTTCAAACGCACATTAAGATTTCCGGTGAGGCGGGCTAAGGCATAAAGTATGGTGGTTTCCATTAAAGACGAGAGCTTAATGCTCTGGCTGGCCGGCCTGTAATCACTTGTGAGAGGCCCCATCGTTAAACAAAGACCGACGATGGTAAGGACCCTGATTAATAGTTGAGTGTGTGGTGAGAGGAATTGTAAATGGCCTCTCCCAGCTCACCACCACGTACCTCCCCTATACCGCATGTCACCCCATCCAGGGCTGGGAAATCTTTGTTGGTCAGGAGTTGACAATGATTGTATAGATCGAAAGCTTCAGTGTTGTTGGTGTCCCAGATTATTTGTTTCGTTCCCCTTTGTACTCCCTCATTTGCTAGATAATCAGCCACTCCATTTGCCTCCCTTTTGACATGTGAGGGAATGACGCTGATGTTGTGCCCAAGTAGGTTTTTGAAGTCTTCGAGCAATCCTGCAAGGCGCCAACTGGGAGAGATTTTTTGTGGATCTCCCCCATGCAAGATCTTAGTGATTAGTTGGATGACAATCTGTGAGTCCCCTTCCAGGATGACTTTTTGGCTGGCCCGGGTTACCACATGTCGAAGGCCCTGTAGTAGGCCCGTTAATTCTGCTACATTGTTTGTGGTCTCTTCCAAATATCCCGCAGTCAGCGTCAAAATTTCCCCTTTGGGGTTTCTGATCGCAGCTCCGTATCCTGCGGGTCTGGGATTGCATTTGAAGCTCCATCAAAGTTAATTTTTGTGAATCCATTTGGACGGGGGGTCCAGGTGGTTGGGCTGGGGAATCGAACCTTGGGAGCTCCGTTTTCCACTGAGTCTTTTAAATTAAGTTTCCAACTTTGGAGGATTAGTGAATCTTCCTGGCTACAATCCTTGTCCTTGGCTTGCTAGTGCTTACTTCTGATTGTTTCTTTGATGAGTGTGGCAACTTTGTTCCAGGTTGACTCTGCAGGGGAGTCCTTGGAGTGGAATATGCGTTTGTTTCTCTCCTTCCATATCTGCCATAGAATGAAGCCTGGGAGGAGTTTCCAAATGTAGTTCAGAATGGGATTGTTATAAGTGATTGTGTCCCAATTTTCAATGGTGTCCCTGATGCTTCCTCTGTTTTGATTGGATCTGTGCATGATTTGCACCCCCTGGTCCCAGACGGCTTGACCATAATGAAAACCATTGAAGAGATGCTCCTTGGTTTCTTCTTGGGATTGACATAAAACACACATGGAAGGCCCAATGAATCCCCTCTTTCTGAGGTTATCCTAGGTTAATATTCTGTTATGGATGATTAGCCAGAGGAAAGTAGAGACCTTAGGCCAGAGCGCTTTGCTCCAAATCTTGCTCCAGATGTTATCCGCCTCTTGATTGTGATAGTTGTTGTGTATGCGGTAGGATTCCTTTACCGAGAAGTTACCTGAAGCTGAATGTCCCCATCTGAGGATGTCGGACCCCTCCTTTCTAGGGATTTTCTTGCGCCCTGCTTCATGATGCCAGGCGGACAAGTTTAAGTCGGGGGGGGTGCCTAGTTCGTGGTTGGAGGTATTCCATTACCGCCAAGTCTGCCTCGCATCTGTGGGTTTCCAGAGTTCCTTTACCTTCAGTGAAGGGGCTTGATTAAGGGCTAGTTGGAGGGGTGTGAGATCTGCTAGATACTTTAGAGGTTTGAGTTGTTGCCACGAATCTTGCCAGAACCTTGCACTGTCTCCATTGCATATTTCCCATAAAGCATGTCTCTGTATTATGTCTTTGTTTTTCCAAGATGCATTCCAGATGTTTGAACCTTGGATTTTAACGTTGTGTCTAATCAACTGATCTGCCTGCATGGAGGGAGTGTATTTGTTCTTCCAGATTTGTTCCCATAACGCATCTGGTGTTTTCATCCACCTCCACCATATCTTGGCCCCCATTATCTGGTTGAGCTTTCCCAGATCCTGAATCCCTAGGCCTCCCCTGCTTTTTGGTGTACATACCTTGTCCTAGCTTACCAGAGCCCATTTCTTGTTGGCCTGCAGACCTTGCTAGAGGAAGTTCCTTTGAATGTTTCTGATCGCTCTAATGATATGCTTGGGATCAACTAAGGCAGTGAAGAGATAGGTGGGTAGAGTTTGAAGAACTGATTTTAGTAGGACTAATCTGGCTGCAATGTTTAAAGGTCTGAAGGTCCAGTTGGCTAGCCTGTTAGAGATAGAGATGAGGAGGCTGTCCCAAGAAATGGATTTGGCTGACGCTCCTGTGAGGGGAATACCCAAGTAGTTGGATGGAAGGGAGCTCCTAGGGATGCCCATGATTTTGGAAATGTGTAGTTGAACTGCCGCGGGAGTGTTGAAAAAGAAAAGCTTGGATTTATCAAGGTTCAGAGTCAAGCCCGAGGCTTAAGTGAAGTCAGAGAGAATAGAGTTGAGTTTGAGGGCTTCGCGCATCGTGGGGGAGTTCATGAGTAGGGTGTCATCGATGAACTGGCTATGACATGGGGCAGGCCAAATATTATGTAGGGGTAGGCCTTTGAGGTCACCTTCCAGCACCGCTGATTTGATGTAGCGACCCAGGCCTTCCGCCATTAGAACAAAAAGAAAGGGTGAGAGCGGATCCCCTTGCCTTATGCCTCTGGATGCTGAGAAGGGACACGATGGAACTCCATTGACTAGGATTGAGAAGAAAGCCGAAGAAGTGAGGTTCAAAATCCAGTTTACCCAGTCTTCATCAAAGCCAGAGGAGTTTAGGATAGTTCTGAGGTACTGCCAACTGGATTTATCAAAATCTTTTGAGAGATAAAGTTTGATTAACACACCTGGGGTTTTCGTTGATTTGAGAGAGCTGACCACCTCATGCGCCAATATGACGTTGTCCATGATCTATCTTCCTTCCACATATCCATCTTGTTCTTTGGAGATGACAAATGGTAGAATTGGCTTGAGTCGATTTGCAATCACCTTGGTGACGATCTTGTAGATGACATTGCATAAGGCAATGGGTCTGAACTGTTTGGGGTTCATGACTCTTTCTTCCTTTGGGATGAGGGTGAGGAAGGTGGTGTTGAAAGCTTGGAGAACTTGGCCCGATGTTCTTGATTCCTCGACAACCTCCCATACATCCTTACCTATGATATCCCAGCAGTGGTGGAAGAAGTCTGTAGTGAAACCATCAGGGCCTGGGGATTTTCCTGGGGGCATATCTTTTACAGCCTGGTCCACCTCTTCTTTAGTTATTGGCCTTTTAAGAGAGACATTCTGTTCCGGTGTGATTAGCTTGGCAATGTATCTGGTAACTCGGGTGATGGCCTCACTTCGGTCCACTTTGCTTTCCGTGAGGAGGGTCTGGTAGTATCTGTTGAGATCCTCTTCAATGTGTGCATGTTCTCTTATCAAATGTCCCTACTCATCTTCTAGATGTGTTATTCTATTAATGTGTCTCCGGTGTATCATAGTTCTGTGGAAGAATTTGGTGTTCTTTTCCCCTTCTTTGAGCCATTGCACCCTGGATTTCTGCCTCTATAGGATTTCTTCTTGCTTTCTTCTTTGCTCTAGTTGCATCTGTAGTTGCTCCTCTTCCGCCATGAGCTCAGCGGTGCGAGCTCCCAATATAAATATTTTTTGTATCTCGGCCAGTCTGTGCTCTGCGTCTTTGATGCCTTGAAAAATATTGCCGAAGGTGGTTTTGTTCCAGTGTTTGAGCCTTTGCTTGAAGTTTTTGAGCCTTTGTTGGAATCTATACATCTTGGTGCCCTGATCTATCTCAGACTGATTCCACCTTTTTTGAGCCAACTGTTGGAAATCTGGGTGTGTGAGCCAGAATTTTTCAAACCTGAAAGGTTTAAATTTCGGTGTTGCTTCTATAGCTATCTKGAGAGCGATTGGCTAGTGATCAGAATCTGTTTTGGGAAGGATCAAGCTTTCTATGCAGAGGTCTCTCTCAATCAAATATTCTGTTACGAGAAAGCGATCGARTCTGCATGCTACATGCTGACTACCTGATCTGCGGTTTGACCAGGTGAAGGTGCAATTGCTATTCTCTATGTCTACTAACTTTAACTGTTCATGGAGGGTTTTGAACTTACCGCTGTCTTGATCTAGTCATTTKCTTCCGCCTGTTTTTTCCTCCAGTGACATGATCATATTAAAGTCACCTCCTAGGATCCAGTTGGGCATGTTAACCAGTGCTTTAACTTGAGTTAGCTTTTCCAAAAAAGTTGTTTTTTTCCTGTTGTCCTTGTGGGCCGTAGACATTGGTGATGGTCCCCTCCTGATCCGAGCCTATGACTTCAAAATGAGCTGACAAGGTGCCTGCTGTGGAGAAGGGTCCATTAAGGATCATGTGGGTAGGGTTCCACAATATTGCTAGACCGCCTGATGCCCCCATAGAATCYGTATAGACGTATTTGCAACCTTTCCATATACGTTGGAAGATGGTTTCAKCTTCCATTCCTGCACATTTAGTTTCTTGTAACATTAGAATGTYCGGGCTCTCCTCCTTGACGCAATCCCTGAGGATCCTTTGCTTGGATCATCCATTGAGTCCTCTAATGTTCCAAGTGATGATCTTCATCATTAAGAGGAGGGGTGTGGGTGGAGGTATCCCTCTGAGAGCTTCTGTATCTGTCCTGAGTTAATCATCAGATGTCCAGCTTCTTTAATCAGCTGATGTACTGATTTCCTTCCTCTTCTTTTATTCTCGCGTGGTATTTTTTTTGAGCCAGAGCTGGATTTTGTTGCAATGCCAAGGCGCGCTGTGGATCTCGTTGTTGAATCGAGGAAGACCTTGTGCACCTTTCGAAGTTGTTCTTCTGGAAGGCCTTGCAGGTCTTTCTGATTGAGGGTTTCCTCTAGTTTCTCCAGATCGATGCCTGCCAGGTCTTGGGCGTCCATTTGCATTAGAGTATCTCCATCGACATCTCCTTTTTCTTCTATATTGATTTCCTTATTCGGGTCGGAGGGGGGGGATGCAGGGTTCTGGGCTTTGCCTTTCTGTGAGCCAGCATGCGGATCTTGGATTTCCTCATCCTCAGGTAACTGGCTTAGTATATCATAAGCATTCCTGGATTGGATCCTGGGTCTGGGGTCAGCTGCTTGTTTTCAAGTGGGATATTTCTTCCTCATCTGGATCATGGTGAAACCATGTTTCTGCAGGTTCTGGCTGACTTTTCGAGCTTGCTGGTTGAGGGGGCAGTCCCGAAACAGATGACCGTGTTCATGACATTTTCTACATCTGAATGGGATATGCTCATAGTCGAGGGTTTGTGACCAGTATTCATCCTAGTATTCCAGTATTACCACTCCTAGTAAATCTTTGGCTATGTTCATGTAGACACATATACGGGCATATGAGGTGTACTTGCGTTGCTTTGTGGCCTCAGAGGCTTTCACGTATTGACCTATGGTATTTCCTATGCCCATGAGGATCTCCTCCAGCCAGAACTCTTGTGGGAGGGAATAAAGGCGAATCCAGACGGGTGCCATGGTAAAGTCTTCCTTGTCCAGGCTGAAGTGCTCTGTCCAGTACCTTAGGAATAACCCTGTTGAGTTGAAGAAGTAAGGGTCATTCTCGAAGATGTGATCTTTATCTTCTAGGTTGTATAGTATGATGGTGAAGAAGCCTTTTGAGCTAAGCTGGACCTCATAGTCTCCTTTGGGGTTCCACCAGTGTTTGATCCATTTGTTCATATCCCTTTCTGATGGCCAGAGCCCCAAAATTTTTCCAATGAGGGCATGTTCTTGCATGAATTGTGTGTGCTCCCCCACCCTTGCAGAACTGATGAGATACCTGGGCGCTTTTTCCATTTGTGGGATGCATTTCCCAGGTTCCCAGCTACGGGGTGCTCCAGTTTGAGACGTGCTGGCTTCTGTTTCCATTTCCTTTCATAGGCCCTGTTCCTTGGCGAGTAGCTACTCCCGGATTTGTTGTGGCGGCTCGAATGCTGGTCGCTTTTCCCTCATCCCAGATCTGTTGTTGGCCATTATGTTACTGTATGAGGGGGGTTTYCCCCCCTCTTCGGTGCCCATGGCTATGGATCAGAGCCGGTAGGGGTTCGTGCTAAAGCTATAGGGTTTCGTGGCCACAGAGAGTACTGTGTCGATTAGGCAGAGGTTCGCATGGGCGGAGCGCTAGGGTTTCAATTCCATCCTCTGCTCAAAACAAAGCCTCATTATAGGAAGAAAGATTACTGCGACACATCTTTTCTATGATATTTTTTCACATTTGATCAAATTTGAATGAATGAGAGACGAGCATAGAAATATTAATTATTTAAACGAAAAACATCAATTTTTATCAACTGCTTAATTTCGTTTGAATTATGATTATGTTTTCATCTTTTGCTCATTAACAAGTTTGATTATTCTGAATAATGGGTTCAATACATCATCAAATAATATCTTGGTTGGTTTCTCATTTTCACAAAACCATTTGGTGGGTTTAATTAATTAATTGCTTTTGTTATTTTGCATCTAATTTCAAAATAAAATCAAAATAAAAAAATAATTATCTATCATTTGTTTGATTTTGTGGAAACCCAAAATTAATATTTTTCTCCTCTCCATCAACTTGAAGNTTCTAGAATTTTAAGATCATATTTGAAAGGAAAATATAAACAATATTTGTTTACAACTTATAGTTAGTTTAGATTCATTTTAATTTTATTGTTCTTGATTTTGTTTTATTCACAATTTTTAGGTTATTAATTTGGTTTCTTTTTGTTTCACAGGTTTCTATTATTAGTTATTTGGTATGGATCTGATCATGTCTTGATTTTATTATCTAAATACGTTCAAGATAATTGATCCAAAAATAACATTGGATTGTTGCAAATAATTTATGAGAAACAATAGATAAGATTTGGAAATGCGTTCAACAACAGACATACAATTTTGAGGGACTGATTTCAGCCAAACCATGAGGAATCTGAAGAAATGGTTGAAAACCCATCTCCAGAATGGACCCATTTAGCTTACTTGTGAAATTTTTCCCAAACAAATGTGTGATTTGAGAGAGATTGTTGTTTCTTTACAAGGAAAATTTCAGGTGGCATAAATTATTAGTGACGCCCAGACTGTTCATTCATTGCATAAATATATGAGAAAGTTCAGAACCTGCAAATCCAAGAAATTCAGAGGATGATTTTTACCCTTTGTTTTTTTGCATATTATTTATTTTGTAAACTTTTTCTTTTCAAATGGAGCAACGAAAGGTTGGGATTTTGGGAGAATGGATGAGTACTTTTGAAGAAGAATATGGAATTCCATATTACTTAATGGATTTTGTCCTGTGAGTACAAGGGTTTTGTTTTCATTATAATATCTTCATATTCTTTGAGTAATTGACTATGGATTGATTTAAATTAACTTTAGTTTGCTTTATTAATACATGGTTAATTTCTATCATTTATGTATTAATTTTGTCAATCTTTAACGATCTATTATCCCAATTATCTTAGTGTTGGTGATTTTATTATGTTGATACAAATCTTGTATTATATTGAGTTTATTCATGTAATTCGGATTTGTAAAGATACAATTGTTCAATTGAGGTTTTTCTTATTATCGATTAATCTATTATATCTTCAGTAAGGATCATGATTTGAAAGTTGTTCTTTCTTCATTTTAAATTGTCAGTCAAAATGATTTTTATCCTGACACTGTCACAATCTTAGAATTATACAACCTTCTGCTATAGATTTATGTTAACAGACAGGTTGTTGAAGCAACGTTATACAAGAAGGCATAACCAAAAGTTCTCCTTAAATACTGGCCAGTTATAGGTTAATGATTTTCTTTTTGTTTTGATTTGTATTTTGTGAATGTAAATTAATGTTTAATCTTAAATACTTTGTTTATTTAAGTTAAAACATTATTATTTACATTTATTTATTTTCCTTTTTTTAGTTTCAAGATTAAAATTAGATTAATAGTATGTTCTAGATCTATTTAATTTTTCCTGAGATTTGGTTCTCTTGTACAACCTTAGTTTACAAGGTTTCGCGTAAATCTTGCACCTATTTATTTGTATATGTTGTATATAAAAGTGAGAATAGTGAATGTATATAGTAGATCTTCGTTAATTAATATTTAGTTATTTTATTTTTGTAGTTTAGATTGGATCACTTTATCGGCTAACAGAGTGGTTAAACCCGTCAGGGGTAGTTATTCCAATCAGATTGGGTTATTTAGACAACCTCGGACCAGACTATTCTCTTCCAGTTGATGGTGTGTCATAAACGTCCATCAACAAGGCTAACCACAACAACCCCTTATTTTTCTTTAATCAAAATCTAGGGTCCCTCTAAATTCTACTTGGATTCTTCGTTTGTTTCCCTTTGACTTGATTGGAGTGGTATTGGTTTGTTTTGTTTCAAGGTTGGTTTGAGTTTATATTCTTTTCTTTTGTTTGGTTTGAATTTCATTAAATTCAAATGCCATTTCGTTTTGTTTTCTATAGAGTTTTTATGTCGATGGACGAGCTTCATAATTTGAAAGTTTTTTATTACCTCTTCCTTATTGAATTTATCTTCTATGATAATGGTTTGGTTGAAGACATGGATTAATAACAATGATTTTACAGGAAGAAAGATTATTGCAACACATATTTTCTATGGCATTTTTTCACAATTGATAAAATTTGAATGAAGGAGAGACGAGCTTAGAAATATTAATTATTTAAAGGAAAACATCAATTTTTATCAGCTACTTACTTTCATGTAAATTATGATTATGTTTTCATCTTTTATTAATTAGCAAGTTTGATTATTCTGAATAATGGGTTCAATACATCATCAAATAATATCTTGGTTGATTTCTCATTTTCCCAAAATCATTTGGTGGGTTCAATTAATTAAATTCTTTTGTCATTTTGCATCTCATTTCAAAAAAAAAAAAAAAAGAGTTATCTATCATTTGTTTGATTTTGTAGAAACCCAAAATTAATATTTTTCTCCTCTCCATCAACTTGAAGATTCTAGAATTTTAAGATCATATTTGAAAGGAAAATAGAAACAATATTTGTTTACAACTTATAGTTAGTTCAAATTCATTTTAATTTTATTGTTCTTGATTTTGTTTTATTCACAATTTTTAGGTTATTAATTTGGTTTTTTTTTTGTTTCACTTCTATTATTAATTATTTTGTACGGATCTGATCATGGCTTGATTTTCTTATCTAAATACGTTCAATATAATTGATCCAAAAATAACATTGGATTGCTGCAAATAATTTATGAGCAACAATAGATAAGATTTGGAAATGCGTTGAAGAACAGACATGAAATTTTGAGGGACTGATTTTAGCCAAACCATGAGGCATTTGAAGAAACATTTGAAAACTCATCTGCATAATTGACCCATTTATCTTAATCGCGATATTTTTTCGAAACAAATATGTGATTTGAGAGATATTTTTGTTTCTTTACGAGGAAAATTTCAGGTGGCAGAAATTATTAGTGGCGCCCAAACTTTTCATTCATTGCATATATATATGAGAAAGTTCAGAGCCTGCAGATCCAAGAAATTTAGAGGAGGATTTTTATCCTTTCTTTTTTGTATATTATTTATTTTGTAAACTTTTTCTTTTCAAATGGAGTAATGGATGGTTGGAATTTTAGGAGAATGTACATATACTTTCGAAGAAGAATATGGAATTCTAGATTGCTTAATGGATTGTGTCATGTGAGTAAAAGGGTTTTGTTTTCATTATAATATCTTCATATTCTTTAAGTAATTCACTATGCATTGATTTAAATTAACTTTAGTTTGTTTTATCAATGCATGGTTAATTGCTATCATTTATGTATTAATTATGTCAATCTTTAAGAGTCTATTATCCCAATTATCTTAGTCTTGGTGATTGCATTATTTTGATACAAATATTGTATTATATTGAGTTTATTCATGTAATTCAGATTTGTAAATATATAATTGTTCAATTGAGATTTCTCTTATTGTCGATTAATCTAATTTTCGGATGATGATTTGAAGGTTGTACTTTCTGCATTTTAAATAAGATTTAAATTGTCAGTCAAAGTGATTTTTATCTTGACACTATCACAATCTTAGAATTATAAAACCTTCTTCTATAGATTTCTCTTAACAAACAGGTTGTTGGAGCAGCGTTATACAGGAAGGCACAACCAAAAGTTCTCTTTAAATACCGGCCAATTATATGTTAATGATTTTCTTTTTATTTTGATTTATATTTTGTGAATGTAAATTAACATTTAAGCTTAAATACTTTGTTTATTTAAGTTAAAATATTATTATTTACATTCATTTATTTTCCTTTTTTTAGTTTCAAGATTAAAATTAGATTAATAGTATGTTCTAGATCTATTTAATTTTTCCTGAGATTCAGTTCTCTTGTACAACCTTAGCTTACAAGGTTTCTCGTAAATCATGCACCTATTGATTTGTATATGTTGTATATAAAAGTGAGAATAGTGAATGTATATAGTAGATCTTCGTTAATTCATATTTAGTTATTTTATTTTCGTAATTTAGATTAGATCCCTTTATCAACTAATAGAGTCGTTAAACCCGTCAGGGGTAGTTATTCCAAACAAATTTTGTTATTTAGACAACCTCAAACTAGACTATTCCCTTCCAATTGGCAGTGTGTAATAAACGCCCGTCAACAAGACTGACCACAACAACCCCCTTATTTATTTTTAATCAAAATATAGGGTCCCTCTAAATTCTACTTGGATTCTTCATTTGTTTCCCTTTGACTTGATTGGAGTGGTATTGGTTTTCTTTCTTTCGAGGTTGGTTTGAGTTTATATTCTTTTCTTTTCTTTGGTTTTAATTTCATGAAATTCAAATTCCATTTCATTTTATTTTCTACAAAGGTTTGATGTTGATGGACGAGCTTCATAATTTGGGAGTTTGTTATTATCTCTTCCTTCTTGAATTTATCTTCTATGAGAATGGCTTGGTTGAAGACATGAATTAATAACAATGATTTCACAGGAAGAAAGCTTATTGTGACACATATTTTCTATGACATTTTTTCACATTTGATCAAATTTAATGAAGGAGAGATGAGCATAGAAATCTTAATTATTTAAACGAAAAACATCAATTTTTATCAACTGTTTACTTTTGTTTAAATTATGATTATGTTTTCGTCTTTTTCTCATTAGCAAGTTTGATTGCTCTGAATAATGGGTTCAATACATCATCAAATAATATCTTGGTTGGTTTCTATTTTTCACAAAATCATTTGGTGGGTTTAATTAATAAATTCTTTTGTCATTTTGCATCTCATTTCAAAATAAAATAAAAATAAAAAAAATAATTATCTATTATTTGTTTGAATTTGTGGAAACCTAAAATTAATATTTTTCTCCTCTCCATCAACTTAAGGCTTCTAGAATTTTAAGATCATATTTGAAAGGAAAATATAAACAATATTTGTTTACAACTTATAGTTGTTTAAATTCATTTTAATTTTATTGTTCTTGATTTTGTTTTATTCACAATTTTTAGGTTATTAATTTGGTTTCTTTTTGTTTCACAGGTTTCTATTATTAGTTATTTGGTATGGATTTGATCATGGCTTGATTTTCTTATTTAAATATGTTGAATACAATTGATCCAAAACTAACATTAGATTGCTGCAAATAATTTATGAGCATCAATAGATAAGACTTGGAAATGCATTCAAGAACAAACATACAGTTTTGCGGGATTGTTTTCAACCAAACCGTGAGGAATATGAAGAAACAGTTGAGAAACCATATGCAGAATGGACCCATTTAGCTTAATCATGAGATTTTTCCCAAACAAATTCGTGATTTGAGAGATATTTTTGTTTCTTTACGAGGAAACTTTCAGGTGGCGGAAATTATTAGTGACGCCTAGACTGTTCATTCATTGCATAAATATATGAGAAAGTTTAGAGCCTACATATCCAAGAAATTCAGAGGATGATTTTTATCCTTTATTTTTTGTATATTATTTATTTTCTAAACTTTTTCTTTTCAAATGGAGTAACGGATGGTTGGAATTTTGGGAGAATGGACCAATACTTTCGAAGAAGAATATGGAATTCCAGATTGCTTAATGGATTTTTTCCTGTGAGTAAAAGGGTTTTGTTTTCATTATAATATCTTCATATTCTTTGAGTAATTGACTATGCATTGATTTAAATTAGCTTTAGTCTGTTTTATCAATACATGGTTAATTGTTATCATTTATGTATTAATTTTGTCAATCTTTAACATTTTATTATCCTAATTATCTTAGCCTTGGTGCTTGTATTATTTTGATACAAAACTTGTATTATATTGAGTTTATTGATGTAATTTTGATTTGTAAAGGTATAATTGTTCAATTGAGATTTCTCTTATTGTCGATTAATCTAATTTTCGGATGATGATTTGAAGGTTGTTCTTTCTGCATTTTAAATAAGATTTAAATTGTCAATCAAAGTGCTTTTTATCCTAACACTGTCATAATCTTAGAATTATACAACCTTCTGCTATAGATTTATGTTAACAGACAGGTTGTTGGAGAAACGTTATACAAGAAGGGATAACCAAAAGTTCTCCTTAAATACTGGCCAGTTATAGGTTAATGATTTTCTTTTTTCTTTGATTTGTATTTTTTGAATGTAAATTAATGTTTAAGCTTAAATACTTTGTTTATTTAAGTTAAAACATTATTATTTACATTTATTTATTTTCCTTTTTTAGTTTCAAGATTAAAATTAGATTAATAGTATGTTCTAGATCTATTTAATTTTTCCTGAGATTCGGTTCTCTTGTACAACCTTAGTTTACAAGGTTTTGCGTAAATCTTGCACCTATTTATTTTTATATGTTGTATATAAAAGTGAGAATAGTGAATGTATATAGTAGATCTTCGTTAATTAATATTTAGTTATTTTATTTTGTAGTTTAGATTGGATCACTTTATCGGCTAACGGAGCGGTTAAACCCGTCAGGGGTAGTTATTCCAAATGGCTTGGGTTATTTAGACAACCTCAGACCAGACTATTCCCTTCTAGGTGACAGTGTGTCATAAATGCCCATCAACAAGAATGCCCACAACAACTCCCTTATTTTTTTTTAATCAAAATCTAGGGTCCCTCTAAATTCTACTTGGATTCTTTGTTTGTTTCCCTTTGACTTGACTGGAGTGGTATTCGTTTTCTTTCTTTCGAGGTTGGTTTGAGTTTATATTCTTTTCTTTTGTTTGGTTTGAATTTCATTAAATTCAAATGCCACTTCGTTTTGTTTTCTACAGAGTTTTGATGTTGATGGAAGAGCTTCATAATTTCGGAGTTTGTTATTACCTCTTCCCTATTGAATTTATCTTCTATGAGATTGGTTTGGTTGAAGACATGAATTGATAACAATGTTATTACAGGAAGAAATCTTATTGCGACACATCATTTCTATGACATTTTTTCACATTTGATCAAATTTGAATGAAGGAGAGACGAGCATAGAAATATTAATTATTTAAACGAAAACATCAATTTTTATCAACTGCTTACTTTCGTTTAAATTATGATTATGTTTTCGTCTTTTTCTCATTATAATGTTTGATTATTCTGAATAATGAGTTCAATACGTCATCAAATAATATCTTCGTTGGTTTCTC
>SNQJ01S0008324.1:49110-61822 GCA_010110895.2 Picea sitchensis | reverse complement strand
ACTAGTTTGTGAACCCTACAAACATAAAAGTCTAGTAGATTTTAAATTTAGCGTTACTTTTATGGATTTGTCTTACATCAAGGGGTATGAGGGTGAAACTAATGATGTGTAAAAGATGAAAGAAAAAAATGAATGAAAAAGCTGGAAACAAAACTTTTACTGAATGTAAAATTTCAACAACTTTTCTAAAGAAATATTTTTAATTTTTTCTAAGATTTTGGACAACAAACTGAAAGGAATTTCACTCGACTACGAGCTACTTATAATCTAAGTGAACTGCAAAAACTTATGAAATAAAAGACTTTTCCCTGGCTAATGATGCAGAAACACACTATTCAACCAAAGAAGGAAATGAAAAGAGATTTTTATTTTATTTTATTTAAATGCTAGTAAAGCAAGAAAGGGAAAATACCGACAACCAAAAGACCAAGAAAAAAAATTCTGGCCTAAAGCGCAGATCGCAAAGAATCAGATTTAAAAAATCACACAATAGAAATTGTAAAAACAATGACTCTCACACTTGTCTAAAAACCGTAATTTTTTTTTATTTTTCTGACAACGTTTTAAATGAGGAAAAGCAAGCTAAGGGTAAAATTAATCATAAGCTATTGACTATTCAATCAGAGATTCAAACACCTGAGAGTAACAATTCTTATCAAGGGAAAGGATGGCCTCCTTACCCTTAACAAAATGTATCCTGTATAAGCACGCGATTGTTACTCAAACAACATGTGTGCGAACGTGTGTTGAACAGAGACAGAAGGCGTGTACACATGGGTTGACCTTGTACAGGCCGCGTGTATATATAAACTCTAAGAAAAAATGAAAACAGATAGATCAAACCAGGAAGAGACCACTGATATTGATAACTAGGATCCCTTGAAGGCTTGGATACTCTTTCTAACAGAAAAACAAATAATGCAAGGAAAAAAATAATAAGGCAAAAACAGTCTGAGATAAGACTATTAGAAAACAAGACTCAGATAGAATTTCAAAAAAACCCCTGAGAATGTGTGATTCTGACAGGGAAGAGGAGGACTGCCTCTGAGGTTCTCTGAACTCCTACACATTATTGCTACCTCTATAGCTAGTGTTCACATGCATGTTGTAAGAGGATAGGGCGTGGGTACATGCATGTAGGCCTTATGTAGGCTGCGTGTACCTCTGTGGGTCCCAAAAAACACAGTCAAGCAAAAGTCAGGGAAAGATGGTATGGAAAACCAGACTCCCTGCTAGCTCAGACTTTACAGAAATGAAAAGAAAAGACAGGCAAGAAAAACTAGTCTTTAAACTACCCAAAAACTAAATAAATTTCCAGGAACCCTAAAGAGTCTCTCCCCAGTATGGTCATCAATTCTGTTGTTGGGGAAAAACACCCTACGGACTAGCAAATAGAGTTCAGACTTTTCATGCAGATATGAATGAATAGAAATTACTTTATACCTTCATCCCTATATTTAAATCCCCTTTTCTTAGTAAATGCATGGAAAGATCAACCTACCTCGTTATTTGCATTTGATGTCGATCCTCTGTTGTGCTTGATTACTTGTTCGCAATACTCCTTCCAAAGAAGACTTGCATTCAAGACGAGCAACAACTATGCATGCATACTACTTATATACTAACGGGTTAGAAATCAAACATAAACTAGTGAAACCATAAAAAGTTCATGAATTGGGACGGGAAAATCATTCTCTTTATTACTTCAAATGAGTCAACTTACAAAAGTTGAGACCGACCACCACTCCTTTAACCTGATCCTGGGCTCCTCTTCTTCTGTCCTTCAACTGCTTTGCTTTAAATCTCCTTTGGCATTAGGAAAGGCTAAAGGGTTGGGACAATGGAATACGTAAATGGGCAGAGTTTCTTTGATATATTCTTCCTCCTCCAAATGGTACCCCTACCCCTTCTTGTATAGGTTAGAAGGAGCTAGGTATTTGGACGAACCCTCGACCATGCATGGTCGGGAGTTTCAGTTAACTCACCCATAGCTTTTTGTTCCGTCGGTAACTTTCCTTTTTCCATGCTTTTGTCGGTCCACGTGGGCTGTTTTGGGTCAGCCAGCGTGTACACACGTGCAGTAATGAGTTAGGGTGCGTGGGCCTTTATTCAAGAGGATTTTCAAAGAGTTGTTCAACAGTGTTTGGCAAAGAAGGGATATGAGTTGGCCTGATGTCAGGTAAGCATGTGTGGTTCAATTTAGGGTTATAACAATAATTAGAAATTCTAGGTATGTGATTATAAGTAATAATATGAAAGTATCATTCCAAAAGTCATACCCGTAGGACTCGTCGGAGTAGAGTAGGGTCTCACACATGGTAAATACCATTTAAATGACATACGGCTAACTAGGAGTCCAGGAGAACCTCTAAAGACCGAACACCATGTGAAATGGCATTGCGTAATAGTTCTATAACAATGCTATACTTGGTCACATTATTCATTGATGGATCTAGACAAATGCCACCTAAAGACACTAGTTGACCCTCGGGTGAGTAAATGACCCAAGATGTAGAAGCCATGTTCCGTGTATGACCACTGGCACCATCTGCGAATCCTAAGTAAACTGAAGACTTCATTGACATCTTCCAACCAAGGGGAAAGCTAATAAGAAAGCCGATGAAAGAAAGGAATATATATATATATATATATACACTAAGATACACTTGTATACAAGGAATCATTCCCAAGATTGAGGGATCAAGCGTAATATCTGTTAAGGTAGAGACCATTTTTTGGCTCATCCAACATATTCCCTTCATAATATTCTAACTCATAGGATCCTTTCTCTAAAACACATCACACAATATAAGGACCGTGCCACAATGGGGTTGAACTTGCCTTCCCCTAATGATTCTTTGGCTTGGTCATCCAGGAGGACCAAGTAACCCTCAACATACTACCGAGGAAAGACATACCTATCATACTGAACCTTAACACATCATTTATTCTCTTATATAGCCTTAGAGGCGTCTCGTTGATGCTCATCTAGACACTCTAGGTGCACGAGGCATTCTTCAAGATCAGATGTGTTAGGTAGGATCTCAATTTCCAGTTTGAGGGAAGGGATTTCACCTTCAATCAGTAGAATCGACTCCACACCATGTACTAACTGAAAAGGATAAAAACCAGTGGAAGTCTTAACCGAGGTTCGATATGCCGAAATTGTAGGATAAAGCATTAGATTCCATTCATACTTACTCTGGCTGACAGTTTTTTGCAAAATGGTCTTGAGAGATTTATTCACTGCCTTTACTTTTCCATTTTCCTATGGATAATAAAGGGAAGAATGATCATGATTAAACCCTAGTTTTGATGCTAACTCCTTCATCATTTCATTCTGAAAGTGAATTCCATGACCATTGACAATCTCCTTTGGGATTCCGAACCAGGCTATAATTTGGTTGAATACGTCTTACCATTGGATATAATAGTATTCATGGCCTTTGCCCATTTAGTGAAGTAATCCACAACCACGATAATATGTTTATTCCCCCCGACTGAAGCTGGGTTATAGTCCATAAAATATACCCCCCACTTGGTGAAGTGACCGACGGTGATGACTGGGTGAAGAGGGACTGGATGTGAGTGCATTTTATAAGTGAACACCTAGCAAGGGTGACACTTCTTACCTCTTCAACACAATATTTAAAAATTGGCATCCAAAAATAACCAGCTCGCAATATTATTTTGGGATGTCGCAAGCCCAAATAGATCACCACCATAAGCCCCACTGTGAAATTCATTAAGAACTGACTTAGCCTCCTCATGAGTCAAGAAATAATGCAAAATATTATCTACTCCTCGACGATACAAAGTGTCTTCGATGATAAGGTAGTTTTTATCTTGATGTCGTATACGTCGTCAATCGTCTCTCGACGGATGCTGAGATAACTTAAACATTTGAAGATAGATTAAAATGTCTCCGTACCAGGGGTCCAATGATGAGATAAGGAAGATATGTTCATCTGCAAATGAATAATTGTGAATAAAATCCTCATCCAGTTGAGGGAAGTATGATATCGACTCAACAAAAAACAACGATTTATTAGACTTCGCCGAAGCAAAATCGAGGTCAAATTCTTGAAGAATAACAATCCACTTATTATATTTTCCCCATATGATATGTTGGGTAAGGACGTATTGAAATGGATTGATATCTGCAACTACGGTAGTTTTCCAAAGAAATATATAATGGCATAAACTATGAACTTTATGTATGATGCCCAAGGCTAGCTTCTCGATGTGAGAGTAATTAAGTTCAAGACCAAATAAGTTTTGACTAAGATAGTAGACAATGTTCTCATGGATCTCATCATCTTCTTAAACTAGAACCATACCAACCATCCCTTTGGACGTGGTGATATAAAGAAAGTAATCTCTACTATAATCCATAGGATTCAGCAGAGGCATCGATACCAAGTCTTTCTTAAGAGCATCGAAGGATTCTTGGGCTCTCTCATCCGATATAAACTGAGTATCCTTCTTCAAAATATGCATGAAACCCTTAGTTAAATTGACATAGTTCACTATAAATTGAGGCAAGAAGTTAGCATTACCCTGTAAACCTTGAATTTGTCGAATGTTGCGTGGGGGAGGAAATCGAAGTATTTCCTCAACCTTCATAGGATCCACCATGATCCCATTCTCAGAGACTAAGAATCCTTAGAGATGACCAGACCTAACATAGAAGATGCACTTGTGAGGGTTTAAACGAATGTGATAATAATGACATCTCTCAAATACTAATCGAAGGTGAGTAGAGTGATCTACTCTCTTGTGATAGTGAGCAACAATATCATCGAGGTAAGCTTCGACAATATGTTTGAGGTCATGAAAAGAAAACTTCATGGTACGTTAAAAGGTTTCTCTGGCATTTTTAAGACCGAAAGGAATTTTCCGGTATGAAAAAGTACCCCAAGAACAAATAAACGTCACCTTATGTTGATCCTCAAGTTTGATTTGAATTTGATTATATCCTAAAAATCCGTCCATAAAAGAAAAAAACTTGCTTCCCGCACACTCATCAAGAATCTAGTCAATGAAAGGTGTCAGGAAGTTGTGCTTAGGACAAGCCTTGTTCAGGTCTTGAAAATACATACATACATGAATGGTTCCTTTTTTATTATTCATGAGACCAAGGTTGGATACCCATTTAGTCAAGGGAACTAGGTAGATGAACCCAACATTAAGTAGCTTCTCTACCTCTGCCTTAATAGCAGGGGCCTTCCTAGGATTAACAACTCTAAGATGTTTTCGAATAGGTATAGCATCTGGGTAAGTCTTGATATCATGCTTAACATTACTAGGGTCAATACCTGACATCTCTTCATATGAACAAGAAAATACATCACAAAAGTATTTGAAGAGATCGGTGTAGATCTGAATTTCTTTAGGCGAACAATCCAAACCGATATATACATTTTCAAATTTTCTAGGAATTCAAGAGATGTCGATCATGATGGTAGGAAAAATATTTTCCATGTTTCCTTTGGCATAAAAACCATGCGTATCTAGTGGAACCACAGTGTGACTGACCATCTCAGTCAAGGTAGATCTAAAGTTGTTATGTTCGATCCTAACAAGTTCTGGGAGGAAGTAAGAGCAGTGATGCGTATCGTCTCATGGTCCATCGTGAACATTCATGGCATCTAATATCGATTCATTCAAAGGTAAAGTATCGTCGAGGAAATTATGTGAACAAGATGATGAGGTGGACCATACAGGCTCTATAATGAGGCCCTCCTTGTCCGTCTACAAGGAGATAGGATCCAGGTCAGCAGTAGAGTTAAGAACAACCTGATACGCAACCTATTATGTTGACAGTGGCATTGCCATTCCAATATGTGACTGACCTTCAAAGGACATGGTTGGGGAAGGTAGGGTCCAAGGATCATTGAAATATGAAGTACGTAAAGGAACTAACCTCATTGACGAAGAAGACCTACTGGACATGGCATAAATGTAATGAATTGGTGCCACAAAATCAAAGGTACCCATGAGAGATGAATACATTCCGACACCAATATCCTCAGTTCCCGACTGAGAATTGTCTATCATTGGGAATGAAGGTCCAAATGATGCATTAGGACTAGCATGCACAAAGGATAATTGATCAATCGTCACTATTTTCCCTTCGCGAGGAAAACATAAAGTGCAGAAAATAGATGACACAACCATAGTCATGGCATAAGTCCAATTATGCCCTAACAATAAACTGTATTCAAGGGGTATATCAACCACCTCGACATTGACCTCCATTGTCTTTCCACCTAACTGGACCAGAAAAGAGGGAATAATTATGTGGGGTTGGAAAGAATAACCATCAAATGCAGTCAACATAGTTGTATATTGAAAGAGAGTTGGAGAGCCAATGACTTTCCAATAGGTTAGGGACATCACACACATTTCATCACCTTCATCAATAACAATGCATTTTATGGTATATTTTGTGTAATCCACATGGATTTGAAAGGTGACGTGGTAAGGAAAGTGAGGATTAACATCCGTGACGTTAAACTTAATAATATTCTAGCCACACGGGTCTAGATCTCCTAACGTAGATAACAAGGAATTCCTCTATGAAGGACACATCTAAAGCACCTCCAAATCTAACATAGCATAAGGGTTTTGACCCATATCTTCGACAATCAAATAGTTTTGGGAAATTGTGGCATTAACATTGTGGTCAGAGTGTTTTAGTACTCCTTTTAGAATACAAGGTGGAGATTCTGGATTTTCTATCTACAAGGGTGTTTCTTGAGGAGAGGGAGACTCTGGACATATAACAGTCTATGAAGAATTGTAATCATCAGATCGAGTGGCTACATTAATCTCAGATGTAACCATATTAACACATAGAGGGTCACCTTCATGTACCGAGGGGTTTTGATTCCCGCTCGACGCATTTCCGGTATTGGAGGACCCTGAAGCCATGTGTTGATTATGCATAAACATATTAGTCAGCACAATGGTAAGTTGTGATAAGAGCCTCGAGGCTTCCTCAAGTTTGGGGAATATGTGGGTAAGGTGATCATCTTTACAAAGTTTACAAGGAAACTTCACCTTCCTCTTTTGTTTCTTTCCCTCACCAACATTATTATTTGATCTATCATTGATAGTGTCATCTTTGGCTTTATTATTATTTCTCCCACCCTTATGATTATTACCTCTTCCTTTATTTATATTCCCGCATGGTTGTTGGTTACCATTTGGGTTGGTCGACGACTGTAAATAATGCACATCCTCTAACTGAGTGGGAGTGGAGGATGAAGATGAATATTTCCCTGCTACAAAATGAATTAGAGACAACTCCTTCATCTGGATCGTCACCAAGTCTATAGGCTTAGAATTTGTAGAGCCTATGATACCATCGGCATGAGGCCCAAGATTTTGTCTAGGGTCATAATTTGACCTTGGTGTGTCAAGAAGAATTTCATAAAACATCCCAAGTTGAGAATATATGAGGTCCAATTGCTGGGATTTGAAAATAGATTCTTCCTCAAATTTTACCCTGGATGTAGAAACATCCTTCGAAATATAAGGCAATAGGGATTTAAGGAACCACTCCAACAGAAACTCTAGAGGAATTTAGGATTTAATCAACCTCTTCCATCTATTCCACTCTTGGATATGGTCCAAGATATGCGTGACTTTATCTTAGCAAAAGGATGACAGGAGTTCTATGTCGACATCGTAGCAAACCGACAACTGGAAGTGGTTGAGAAAGACCAAAACCATCTGATTAAAATTTATGTACCTTCCCCCTAGTAACTCAATGTACCATTTCATTGCAAACCTAATGAGGGTGCATTGAAATAGTCTCAAATGAATAGAATCATCATTAAGAGAATTGGATGAGCACCAAAGATGAAATGTAGTAACATGATCACCTGGATCTTCCCCAGTCTTTCCTTCGAATTTCAGAATGTTCAAAGGAAGCTTGATGGGGATGGGGGGCCATGACGGATAGTGATACACCAGGTCATTCATTAATATTGACAAATATGGAAAATTAAGCATGGCTAGAAAAGGGATCCAGAGTTGTGGCATCTGAGCCCATGATCCTGGGAAAGATTGATGTTGAAGGATTTCATCCCATCGAGGGTTCTGGTATACACCATGGCCCTATCTGTTATGGTAATATCCTCCTCCAAACTAATTCATAAGAGTCTATATGGGACCCATACTTGTAGGAATGGTATAATGAGGATTATAAACATTTCCCCAACTAGAGGAGCTCTAGGTTGGGGGTTTTCCATAGTATGATAATGACCTCCTCCAGATGCAACCCCAGAGGATAGTGGTGGATTCTTCATAACAAATGTGTTAGTAGGAATAGGTGTGGAGGAGGAAGGGGGAAAGGAAATAACATAGGCAGTGGATTGTCCACCCAGTTTCATACTCCATCCAAGAGCATTGAAACTATGATTAGATCTGAAAGAAAAAGGAGGTTGACCCCCAACCATATGATTCATTTGGGGAATTTGACTTCCACCAAACGAGAGCGGAGTATGCAAGGGGGGCATTCCCCCAGGTCCAATAATAGGATTTGCATTAGTCACTGGAATGGAGGATGAAGGTTGTGATGTCATATTCAACATACCAAAAGAGAGAGGGTTAGAGATTGAAGGTATGGACTGAGGATTGCATCTAGACGTACCAAAAAGAGACCCAAAAGGGTTCTTTGCTATGGGTTAAGTAGCAACCACATGTTGGATATGAGTGATGACGGGAACCTACGACACTACAACCATCGTGGTTGAAGGAGTCTAAGGAACCCCATTAAATATAGTAGGTATATGAGTTGAGGGACTCCCTATGTCTTACTAACTTGAATCAGTACTCATAATTGTATAATCACAAGTCTACTAAGTGGAGATAAGTGTACCATGTTCAGTTACTTTACACAATTTATAAGGAAAAGAATCAATATGTGGTGGTAAATTCAACAAGTGGCAAGACCTGCGAGGAAGTTGGTCTAGCTCCATGATGACTCGAGACTAGAGATATAAAAAATAAAATCCTAGGGCCCACTAACAATTAGAGAGCATACCAAAATAAACAAAAGGCCAAATGCACAAAAATAGGATATAGTAGTTGAAAAGGGGCCTCCCTCACTAAAGTAGGTATTCCTCACCCAAGAGGGGCTTGAACTCCCTTCAAAATATCAGAGGTATCAAAATCAGTTATAAGGTCCCTCGTGGTCTTAACAACGCAGTCAGTCACATCCCCCTGGAGAGGTAATCCTCCATAAAGGTTGTGTGTTTTCCAAACCTTATCTGACTTAGGGTACCTACAAAATAACCCCTGCAAGTAACCCATGTGGTTACCTATGTCAAGAAAATAAAGCCGCCACGATATAACCAATGCATAGGCAAACAATCGTAAGTTAGGTCCACTGTATGGGAAGGGTAACAAAGCATGAAATCTTGAAAGCACTTCCTCTCACGGAGTTAAAGGTACTAGGAAGACCCCCAAATACGAATATATCCCCAGAAATATATTTGACGCTAAGAAGGTATTAGAGGGCTATCTCTGTAGCCAACCTTGCATGACCTCATGCTTAAATCGTATGTGAGAGGAGTGTCCTAATGTCACTAATTCAATAATGTATTTCACCACTCCCTGGTCAAACACATACGTTTATATTAATAGCCTTGGATAATTTTACTCACAAAATCCTATTCCAAGGCCCTATATCCTATGCTTGTTTGTGTACTCTGAAAAATAAAAATGTTTCTAATCAATTTTAATTAATCATCGTTACTTTTAATGGATTTTGTTTACTCAGAAAGTGTGGTCTTGAAACTGATGATGTTATGACTCAACATATCAAAGAAATGAATATGAACATAATGCTAAGTCATAATCTTAAATTCTCAAAAGATGGTAATCTTTTCAAATGCAACTTTCAATGCAACTCTACAATTTCAATAAGATGCAATATTTCCACATAGGTCAAGATCATTACTAAATAACCAAAAGATAAAATGCCATAATGCAAAATGATATATATATATATATATATATTCAATAAAAGAAACAAAAAATGCAAGGATTGAATAACAACTTGATACGCAAACCCTACTACAAGCAAAAAGAGACAAGCCAAACAGGATACCAAGAAGAAAACAATCAGACCAATATGCAAGGACAACCAATGAAAAATATGATAAGAAAGAAAAAGGCCCAAACATTCAACAATAATAATCTTTCCTATCACTTTGCAAGCACTCAATAGTTAGGATAGAGACCCAAGAAGACTCAAAACCAATCCAAACTCACCCAACAATCACCAAACTCAGCCAGTAAGCCTAAAAAGTTGATGTACACAATTGTTTGAGGAAAAATCACATATGTACGCCCCCTATAGAAGGAAAAATCACGTATGTATGAGTCTGTCAAGGGAAAACCCGCGTATATGTAGTAAAACACTGCCAGGGAAAGGATTGGGCCAAGAAACTTAGATGCAAAGTAAAAATAGGTTGTCAAAAAATTAGGTTACAAGGAAACTCATGCTAATAGAGAGAAAGTCAAGGAGGAAAAACACTCCAAACCCCAAAACAAAAGATCATTCCCCAGTATGGTTGTCAATTATGTTATGAGGAAAATCACTCTATGGCATGGGGTAAACCACAATAGACAAAATGACTATAGAAATAAACTCTAATCCCAAGTATGCTAAATAAATGAAAATGCTAACAAGACAATATCAAGAGCCTACCTCATCTGGATGTTCAATGAAGACCACTGTTGAGCATGCAACTCAAAGATATATACCTGCAACTTGAGCTCAACAACCAAGATATGCAATCATATGGTAATAATATATAATGTTATCATATAAAATAGCATAATCCATTAACATTCATGATAAATGTTCTCATGGAATAATAATTCAAATATTTGCAAGATATCAATTGGACGAGAAAAGAGTATTTCTATTCAAAATGATCAATAGAAGTGTATAAGTGACAAACTTTTGTGTTGGCACATCTTGGAACTGAGAAACTAAGTCCCTTCCTGTTGGGCCTCCACCACTTAAATCCTCCACCAAAGGAAATCTCATATAAAAGAGACAATGAGGTTCTACATCAAATAAGGAAGAGCTTGGGGGCTGAACAATGTGTTTAGACTTTAAAGGATAAAGCGATGCAGAATCAATGTGAAGTGAAAATTTCTCCAGAGTATCATTTCTCTCAAAAGTTGAATTTTCTCTTCCACGGTTTGGATACGACCCAACTTATAGCCTTCAATTGGAACTAAAGGGTCAAGTCAAAACGTTTCCATTGTATGAAAGGTCAAGGATCATGGATCTCAGGATGTGACATGGAAAACCAACACAATTTTTAATTTTGAGCACCAAACACAATGTACATGGGATGTAGTAGTGCAACCTATGTATACACATGTTGTCTAACTAGTAGGGTGCTTATATGTGGAAAAATATGATTTTGTTTCTCTAGGAAGCACAAAAGGGGACTTCAAGTTTGCATAGGGAAATGAAAAGGCCATCCAAGCAAGTTGCATGGGGTGAGGAAATTTTTTCTATAACAACATGTCGATGGTATTATTGGTTTGTCTCAAAGAAAAGCCGTAGATCTGGTCTCTAACCAAATGCAGTAGTTGTCAATTCAAAAAACTGCAACCGGTTCGACCTCTGGCTTGACTACCCTCACAACCTAATCCTCAAATGTACATACTATGAATTTGAATACTCAAAAGGGTCCTCAACAACCCAGAGAGAAAAAGAAAGGAAAAGGAAGTAAGGTTAGTGGGGGAAATGGAAAAAAGACTAATACGAATTCTGACGAGGAAAAGGGTGAAAAGAGAAAATTGAAGTTCCCATGCAAGATTTTTGGGGATTATCACCTTACTCATCAATGCCCCAAGATAGAAGAGGCCCAACACTTGATAAATTTGCAGCAACAACAACAACTTGATGTAATGCAAAATCTGTTTTCACAAGGAAAACATATATAGGTTGGCTCTTCAACTGCAAATTTGCAAGGCGACACATAGGGTACACCTTTGTCGGACAAATATTTTTCATTCGTCAACACGATCAATTTTTCAAAGTTAAAATAAAATAAGGTATATTTGTCGATCATTTCTCGCGATTATAGTAATCCAAAGTCGACAACAAAAGGTAAAGAGATTTATGATCCTCAAGGATCTCTTCACATAGAGAGACATGAGAAGGAAACAATGACTCACATACCATAAGGTGTGTACAAAAGAGAATCAAACAACCCTAATGCCAGAGATAGGGTAATATACCAGATATAAATAAGTATGCAGAACAAAAATAAAATGCTAGAAATGGCAGAATAAAAACAATATAACCAACATAATCTCCACAATAACACAGAAATGATATAAGAACAACAACAGAAATAACGCTTTGATTCAGAGAGAAATGTTCATGGGCCTCTTCGAGGGGGCAACCTCCAGTCGAGCAGTGCTCTGTTACAATAATCTTCAAGCTAGGGTTTTCATACCCTCGACCCTTATTTATACTAAATATGTCTATCAAGAGAAACATCTAGAGGAAGATCCTTCTAGAAGTAGAAGCTTCTTTTAGGTCTTCTTACATACACCTTATTCTATTTTATTGAAAGGAATTATTAATATTGACCTTTATTACATCCAAATATATTGATCTACCTATGTGCGGGTTAGGACCCTAACATGTCCGCCCCCTTAAAAA
>SNQJ01S0008323.1:164866-180117 GCA_010110895.2 Picea sitchensis | reverse complement strand
GTGCTTTTGGAATTGAGCATATATAGTGCGTGGCTACCTTTGAAACAAAAGACTTCCCTGGGTTGATAATTTATGTTTCACTTAGTTGTTTAAAATTAATTAAGCAATTATAGTGACCAACACTTGGGAGAGTGAGCAGGTGTTGCAACACCCTGGATTGGTATTGCTTGAGGACAAGAAATTTCAGGAAGGGAGAACTTTAATGTCCCTTTCCAAATAGGAGCTCCAAAGAGGAGGCTTAATGGTCTAAATAGCCCCATTAGACTATAGCTAGGGACATACATGGGTAAACAAGGTTACTAGAGGTCACTTCAGTTAAGGGTGTTATAATTCGAAAGTGACATTGAGCTAAAAGTGACTAAAAGCACTTTTAAGTCAAAGTGAACTAAAAATAGAACATATAAGCTAAAAATAGGTCAAAATGAATTAGGGTTTCAGGAAGCTAAAAGAAAAGGGTAAAGCAACCTAATTCGTCATTATGAAGAATTTGACTTGTCAGTGAGGAGAGAGGTGCATCTCATGAGAGAGATATCTGTGGATTCCAGGAGGAATACACCTAGTGGTTGATTCTGATATTGAGAGACACACCCTAGTCACCGAGGAGATCACACAGATCTTCCATCAATCTTTAGCAGCAGTTACGCAGGTTGCAGTAGCAAGGTTGCACTTATTTAGGGTGAGGGTGTAGTTTTAGAGGAGACTTAGTGAGTCGACTTGTCCCAGTCGAGGAGAATCCAAGGATTCCCTTTCGACCCACTTGAGAGGAGGGCAAGGCACATATATTTCCTAGTTTCTCATCAGATTTCGACAAAGAAATCATCTTGGGTGTATTACTTTTCCATTGAGGGTGCGATAGTTGGGGAAGATACATTTGGGATTCGTGAGAGATCATCAGATCAGATCCAGGGAAACCCTTTTGATCCATTTCAGAGGAGCCTAGGGCACTCAGTTTGAGACCCTTATCATTCGATTCCAATGGAGGAATCACTAGGGAACAATTTCCAGCAGTAGTTGGGGCACATTTCCCTAGGGGGGTCCATCTGGGATCCGTACAGATCGTCAAAGGGTTGATCTTCAATTGGTTATCTACCGAGAGTGTGCATGAGGTTAGGGAACACTGTTTGGGATAGTTTCCAAGTAGATCCTAGGATTTTAGCCACCAGGGAGAAATTTGCAGACTTGCATCAGTTGTTGTATGAGTTGTTGTAGCTTGCATCAGATCCTATAGCTCATCCATTGATCCAAAAACTTTCTTCTATTATCGGGTGTCATTGTTTTAGTTTGCTTACTGTATTTCGGATAATATCCTTTTTTCTCTGATCTTGCCAAGAGATTTATTTTATTCAACCACATATAACATTGTAATCCACAAAAATATCATAATATAATATTTGCAGTCTATTGTGTCACTTACTATATGTATGCTCATTCATATGCTGTAAACACTTATTTATCTTTACACACATACGAAAATCACCAAGCATGTTAAAACCCCCGGCTTAAACGCATCTAGAAACCCCAACTGTATCAGATCATACAAAAGACATAGTAGATTAACAACATTTACTAGACTAGCCGAATCAGGGATATTATAGTCCTCTCCTAAGAATACAAGATGGTGCATCATATTTGAGTTGAAGAAAGGATTCTAGAACACCTTCATGTCAGAATACGGCCCATAGATGTTTATACAAAGGAAGTCAAGGTTTAATTCATTTCAGAAGAAGTGGGTGTATAGAATGGAGGGAGAGGCTTAAGAGTTTAAGAGATTTAGTGAGGATTTCTTCCAACCAGTGAAAATTCCACCCAATATTCCATGAGCATTGAGCACAAGGAAGTCCCATCCCGGGAATGAAGTTGAGAAGGAAGAATCAACTTTAAGACCAACAATCATGGTTTCTTGAAGGAGAATGGAGATCAGAGAGGCATTTTGTGGCTAACCTTTTTGTGGGGTTAGCCAACCCATGATAGTTGTGAGAGAGGACAATCATTTTGGAACTAGCCCAGGGGCATTTGCTTTAAGAGCCCTGATGAGAGTTTTTTGTTTACTAGATTGAAATTAAGTGTTAGCAAGTTTTTGGGCATGGTCTAGGAAGGATTTTCGTTCCCTCGAGGAGGATTTTTGTTCCAGGGGATATGAGGCCCCAATTCCACAATATTGTCTTGAGTGCGAGGCAAAGAGGGTTCGAGAGAGGGATTGAAGATTATATTTGGGAGGGGAGAAGGGAGGAAGGGTTATAGGGATAAGAGGGAGGGATGGGAGAACAGGTGGAGAGGGTCAAGAAATTCAAGGGAGGGGAGCCTGACAATTGATGGGGATGAGGGGGGCCAAATAGATTCTAGAGAGACTCGAGAGACTTAATAAAATTGGGACTTCCAAGGGTCCTCCAATTGCTAAAATAATGTTCAATTCGCAAACAACATTGTAAAGATAAAAGGGGGAATGAACAGGGGGTGGAAGAAAAAAAATTACATCAGTTGTTGTCCAGCAACGCAGTGCTCAGAGTTGGGGCTGCCACATCTTCTGGATCTTGGAGGGGTTGGGAGGAGCCATGGAGTAGGGGAGCCTAGGAGAGGCCAAAAGTTGTTCGTTCAAATGCCTATTTTGAGGGGGTGAGTCTCGACCCTGCGTGTTCTTTGCCTTGCTAAATATCAAGAACCCTTTGGCACAATCTCTGGAAATGTGCCCATATGAGTGGCATTGTACACATTTGAAGGGTATGCCTTCATAGTCCAGATCCTATTTGTAGGAATTTCCTTTGTAATTAATGGTAATGTCATGCGTGAGACCATCTGAGAGTTTGATGCCTACCAGAATCTTTGCCACACCCATGTAACTAGAAGTTGTATAAAAACAGTTTTCATCATAGAATAGGCCTATTGAGTTACCAATTTCCTTGAAGAGCTCATCAGAACTAAAAAGCATGGGGAGGCCTAGAAGTCTAATCCACAGTGGAACAAATTCAACCTTCTCAGAAGTAACATCAAAATCTATAGACCATTTTTTCAGGAAAAGGGATTGGGCACCAAAGACCCAAGAACATGAGAGAATTTTGTGAGAGTTCAGGGTCGAGCGAAAGGTCCATGCCATCCAACCTTTGGGCAAGACAATGAATTTTGGAGCATATCCTAGGACTGGTAGGAAATTTTGGGTCGTTCATTATTGCAGGGTGTTTACTAAGAGGCATTTACTGACAAAACTCCCTACTAGGGTTTCATTTTGCATGGTTGCAATTTCGTTTAACTAGATGTTCTCACCTAGGATCAAGTTTGTAGCTCACTTTCTGTTTGAGACACCGCTTTACCTTCCTTTGGTCTTCCATGTTGGCAGCACTAGGTGTTGTGGCAGAAGAGACTGGTTTTCTCAGGAGGTCCCCATGAAGAATATGCTCGGAGAGTAGGTTCATTGATGGAAAGAATAGAAGAGACAATGACAGGGTTGATGAAGGTATCTTCTTAGGGTATGCTACAAACAGTAAAGGATACAGATGTTATAATAAGAGGCTGCATAAATTGGTTGATTGTATTGACATAAAAGTTGATGAAGAAATCTTGGTACGATATGTAAGCAGTGTTGAATCAACAATAGAGGATATAGTTGAAGTTGTAGATGAACATGTCCAAGAATCAAAAAAAGAAGACTCTGAGTCAGATGAAGATACAAATACTCAACCAGACTCAAATCAACAAACAACATCAAATCCTTCCTCCAGAATTACTCAAAAGAATCATCTTGCAAGTCAAATAATTGGTGAGAAAGACAAAGGTATACAAACCATGAGAAGGATAATCAAAGACACCGAGCAATCACATATATCCTTCATATCCATGGTGGAACCTAAGAACTTTAATGAAACCAGTAAAGATGTAAATTGGTTAAAATCAATGAATGAGGAATTGGATCAGATTGAGAAGAAAAATACTTGGGAGCTTGTTCCTAGAGATGTAGATAAGAATGTAATTGGCTCCAAATGGGTGTTTAAGAACAAAATGAATAAACAAGGACAAATTGTTAGGAATAAATCTAGATTGGTCTGTAAGGGGTATGCACAAGTTGAAGGACAGGATTTTGATGAAACCTTTGCACCAATGGCAAGATTGGAAGTCATCAGAATGTTTCTTGCCTATGCATGTCATAAGATCTTTAAAGTATATCAGATGGATGTTAAGTAAGCATTTCTTAATGAAGATATAGAAGAAGATGTATATGTGGAGAAACCTGAAGGCTTTTCACTGATAGGTAATCCTGACTATGTATGTAAGTTGAAAAAGGAATTATATGGACTGAAACAAGCATCACGAGCCTGGCATTATAGACTGGACAAATTTCTATAGGACAAAGAGTTCAAGAAAGGTATTGTTGACAGTAATCTATACATTAAGTCTGAAGGTGATGATTTATTAGTTGTTTTGGTTTATGTAGATGACATTTTTTTTGGATGTACTAATGACCCTTCAGTTCAGTGGTTTTCTAATTCTATCCAAACTGAGTTTGAGATGTCCTTGATAGGAGAATTGTTGTATTTTCTTGGTTTACAAATCAATCAGAGTTATGTAGGGCTATTTATCTCTCAAGAAAATTATTTGAAAGAGATGTTGAAGAAGTTTCAGATGGAAGATTCCTCTCCTGTTAGTACACCTATGGTTGTTGGTTGCAAGCTCAGTAAAGATGATATTTCACCTGATCTTGATCAAAGAATATATTGATCAATGATAGGTAGTCTTATGTACATCACAACATCCCGTCCTGATATAATGCAAGTTGTTGGAATGGTAGGTCGTTATCGGTCTTCTCCTAAACAAAGTCAATTAGCAGTTGTCAAAAGGATATTCAAATATTTGAAGGGTACAATGACTTATGGTCTTTGGTATACTAGAAATCAAAATTTTCAATTAACTGCATATTCATATGTTGATTGGGAAAATTGTTTGGATGAGAGAAAGAGCACCAGTGGAGGTGCATTATTCTTAGGTGATTTGTTAGTAGCATGGCTTAGTAAGAAGCAGGGATCTATTTCATTATCAACTACAGAGGCAAAATACATTGCTACTGCTACTTGCTGCACTCAAATCTTATGGATGATACAAACTCTTGCAGATTTGAAGGTAACTTATACTGATCCCATTCCACTTCACTATGATAACACCAGTGCCAGTAGTGTCTCGAAGAATCATGTTCTCCATTCAAAGACTAAGCATATACCAATAAAGTATCATTTTCTCAAAGAGAAGGTTACAAACAGAGTTTTTCAGCTGAATTATATTCCTTCCACAGAATAGATAGCTGATATCTTCACTAAACCGCTTGCAAAATCTTAGTTGAGTATCTACGTCAGAAGTTGGGCATGACCTTGTTATCATGTTAAAACAGTCTATCTGATCAGGGGGAGAACAGAGTCACTCTCAGTTTTCTTTGACATTGATGTTAAAGGGGGAGAAAAGGTGTGGTCTGGATGCTATAGTTGGAGGTCTAAGCAGAATAGTGCAGCCTTTCAGGGTTGGCATCAATGCCAAAGGGGGAGATTGTTGGCATGTTTTACAGAAAGCATGTGCTTGTCATTGATGGAAAGAACAACAACAATGATGGAAAATAGGAAAAGAATAGGCTTAGGAGGAGAAGTGAACAATATGCAGAGATCAAATCTTAGAAGGAAAAGCACAGTATAGAAATGTGATCAAGATCAACATCTCCACAGGAAAAACCAGGACCATTGAGAATTCAAATACCCGAATACCTAATAGTCGTTGGATCAATTTTGAGTGGAAGGACATGATAAGCTGAAAGATCTGAGATCTCAATCATCATAATTTCTGTTAGTCATTGGATTGAATTAATGGAAGGATAGGAAAAGTGGGGAAAAATGATTGAGAATTCGATCAGCCGAATATCTGTCAGTCGTCGGATCAAATTAAGTGAAGGATAGGATAAATGGGGCACAAGGTTTGAGAATTCGATTATCCAAATATCCGTCATCCGTTAGGATCAAATTAAGTGGAAGGATAGGATAAGAGAAGATGGAGATTTGTTGGATTTAATCCAAGGCAAAGCTGCATCGCAAACAGATCGAGTTGTTGATCTAAGATCTTGATCAAACGAACATCATTCATTTTGGGTCTAAAGTTATGAGGAGGTTACGCTTCAAAAAAATCTCACTTCAAGAATTTCAAGTTTGAGATTTGAAATACCCAAAGCCCGAAGAGCTGGAGAGCCAAAGAAGATCATCCGAAGTAGATCTCAATCATCAGATCATTCGAAGAAGATCTCAAGTGTTAGATCGTCCGAAGTGAATCTGGATTGTCTAATCCAGAGCGTCATTTTGAGTTTTGAAATTCCNCATTTGAAGAAGATCTCAAGCATCAGGTCGTCTGAAGTGAATCTGGGCGGTCTGATCCAAAGCGTCATTTTGAGATTTGAGATTTCAGAAGTCTGGAGACCCAAAGGAGATCTCGACCGTTGATCGAGAAAGGGGCCACAGAACCATTGATCTGGTTGAAAGGTCAAATTCCCAAAGTAGAGGTAGAGCCATCGATTGAGAAGGACAGGTGTCCACAGATCATCAACTCTGGAAGATTGGCATACGAAAGAAAGGAGGGTTTGATATTTGAAACTCTTGAAGCACGGATCACGAAATAAATCATAGTTGTTTATTTAGGAAGGTTAGATGTGATTCGCAGAACTTGAAAGGACATATCTGAACCGTCAGTTCAGGAGCACCATCAAGATCGTGAGATCGACGGTCTCATCGCATTGTGGGGTCATAACATGCTCAGGTCTTAATTTTTCATGAGCGAGACGTGGAGTGATGTAGTGAATTGTGGGGCGAAAATCGGATTGCCCTCAAACCACCTTTGGCCACGCCCGCAATCATGTGGTCACATGAGAGAATCACCCAAGCTCACATCAGTGGAAGATTGAGGAAGTAGCTAGCACTGCTAGGCTCCACATCGGAGGTTATGTTAGCAACATTTCTTGTATAGGGGTATTCTCCTCTCTGATTTTAGGCCTCTGGTGTAAATGCATAGAAGTGAGGTTTGAAAATCGGTCGGATGTGTTTTATTCAAGGGCCACAACCATAAGCGCCGAGCGCAGTTCACAGAAGAAGTCCATTTCGGGCTTAAAATCAAGTGAGCGAGCAGTCTGGTTTCAACGACAAAGATCAATNGGGGCTATCAAGTTGCCCGGGATTTAGCACAAAGGATAGCGCCCATAGTTCAGGGAAAGTCTGGGTCATCCGATCCAATTGGGACAGGTGGCGGCCAGTTGGCATATCGAGGATCGATGTTTCAGGAGACAAGGAGCCACCCATTCTTTACAGCTGGAATCGTCGATCGGCTAAATGCCGAAAGCACCCTTTGGAGCCGAGCCCATGGTCTTAGTGCCAAGTCACATCAAGCGAGAATGTAAATGGGGGCATCCCCCTTTATAATAACGGATACTATCTAGGTAGTTCATTTGAAGGACGCTCGGCGCACATCCGTGTCACGTCGGAAGTCGGGAGTTCGAGGGGTAAGCGCTCCTCGTCATTTCACTTCTCGAAACCTCGAATCCTGAAATGATGAAAGTGACCAGAATTAGGCCCATGGTTTTGGCACCCGGTCACAGAGGATCAGGCCTAAAGGAGGGGCGCTAATGTTTATCATTTGACAAGATGGGCCCCAAAGTGTCGAATTGAGTTTTAGAGGGGGGGCACTGTGTTCTCCAGACGTCGATTCGACGTGATCTAAATCCTGGTACCTGCTGGGAATGAATGAAGAAGAGAGAGGGTGTTTGAAACCTCGCCTAACTCATTAATTGCAAAGTATGGATGTTCCAGTTGAAAGTCTACTCGAGAAGGTCCTATGTACTGGTTCTTTTCATGGAAGCCATGCCGAGTCCTCGACTCGCCAAGGAGGTTTGCACACGCTAGCTTGACTCTTAATGGCTCAGCTACTTCCCTTGTAGGAGCCATGCGTAGTTAAGGTGGCATCTAACAAAGAATAGCTGTCCGAATTTGGCCGAGGGGACACCAAGTCTTAGGTGCACGATCGGCCAAAGTCTGCATGCGCAGACTGTCAGAAGACATGTAGATGCAATGTTTTTAATGCAGCGTCTTGTTTTTGTTGTTGTCGTTGTTTTTTAGTATATGTAGGCATTTTTACCATTTTTGTGAAGGGTCGATGGTTGATCTAGGCTCCCGATTGTAAAGTTTTGTTGCAGCATTGGTCGCTCTGGTTAATGTATAAGGAATTTGAGACTTCTTACTTTATGAATGTCAGCCTCTTTTTCCATCTCTTTGTTTACTGTGTTAGAACAACTCGAAATTGGAGGATCCAGTCGAGTTACATTGTTGTAGGATGATGTAGGTTGGATCATTGCAATGGTCGCAGCATTTCTAATCAGATATTATGTTTTCTTAGCGTTGGAATGGCTTGGAATTGGAGGATCCAGTCGAGTCACCCCTCAACTCCTTGAAACTATAGACCAAGAGGATCTTGGCTTCTGAGTTTTCCTTCTTCAAGCTTCCAAAGGCCTATTGCCCGAGGCAGTCTTTCTCACCCTTCTCACAAGTATTCCATCTACCACCCTTTAAGCAACCTACTGACGGAAGTTGGATCAAGACCTCCCTTGCTTTCTACATAGCAGACCTTGGTTCCTGTGTCAATGCTTCTTTCCTGGGTCTCTTTCCATTTGACCACCCCCATTCATTAAATCGTGACATAAAAATTGATGGGCGTCAGGCTCTGCTCCTGCAAGCAATCCAGGGGTGACTTCTGATGCTAACATTTCTGGCACCGTTGTCGGGGACGACGTTGAAGATTTTCCCTGAGCAGACCGACAGTGAGCCTCTAATTCTGAAGGTGCATCAGACATCAGAGCCCTTCAAGATTGCTACTGTGCACCTGGCGACTCCACTGTGGTGACTCCATTGTTTCCACTTCATTGTTCAGCTGTGGCTACTGTTGGCACACTTGAAAGCTGACCCAGAGGAGATTTCTCAAGAAGGTTTCAGCAGCTGCTTTCTCATCCTGAGAAGCTTCCTAGGGTAACAACAACGTTAGGATCTGGCCTTTGATGGTGAACAAGGACCAGACACATTCGAAGCTACGCATCTTTCACCTAGCGACTCCATGATTCAAGGATCGATTGGTAACTCCACTGGTTCGTTATGGAGAAAATCCTTGCTCGCAGGTTTGCTCCTTTTAATTTTTCTGCTATTCCTGGTTTTCCTAATGTTTCCCCTCTCTGAATGAATGGGGCGATTATTTGCCCATATTTGGAAAATGTGAAGAGGACAAACCTGCTCAGCACCTCAGTGAGTTTCATGAATTCATGCGTCAGTGGGAGATACATCATGAGGATGTATTACTTAAGATGTTCATGTTCTCATTAGCATGGGATGCACGTAAATGGTATCATTCTTTACCCCCTGCTAGCATTTCTTCACTCTCAGAGTTTCATGCAGCTTTCATCGCCTATTTTCATGATTTTTATCCCTCCAAGTTAATTTTTCATAACTGTGGTGAGGGATACCACAACTCTATACAAAATGAAGCTATTTATGACATAGGCTATGAGGATAATCCTGACGACCTAGATCAAAAATCATTCCTTTCTCCTCCCCATTCGTATGCATCAGAGGAGTGTTATGGAAGTGATGAAGATCCCAAGGAGGAAGAAGACACCCTGAGTGAGCTGAGGGAACAGGTGAAGTATCTCTCTGTTCAATTAGAAAGGTTGAAATCTGAAGACTGTGCAGAGGATTTTCCAGCCTGGGAGGAAGAAGATGACCTGAGTGAACCAGTGGAGTAGGTGATGTTCCCCACTCCCCAATGTGCAAAATTGGAATCTGAAGACAGCGAAGAGGATTTTCCATTCTTCGAGGAAGATGGTCTAAGTAGCTCTTTTGAAGGGATTATTGAAGATTTCTTGGATGCGTTAGCATCTGCCCCCGATGAGCCTGTTGTCTCAAATTTAAACGAAGAAGCCATTGTGGAAGAGGATTGCTCTTTCCTCCTTCATGAGATTTCCCATGATGTATTTACATTTGGGATTGAAGAGAAGGATCGGGAGACCTTTCCCATTTCACAAGATGGGAGAGTGCACGGAAAAGAGGAGGAGGAACCGGAAGAGCAGCTAAGCGCACATTTCTTTTCCTATCCAGAGCTAGTCAACGAGCAGCCACCACCTGAGATCAGTGACCCTACGACATTTTTCCACTCACCTGTGCTTGTCAGAGATATTCATCCACATGGGAACAGCTCCGTAGCAGAGGAGGCTGCCCGTCGCCAATTTTCTGGGATTGGCCACTCATTCTATGACCCTGTCAACAAGTACATGGAGTGGCATTTCCCCTATGCCTTAGAGCCGCCCTATTTCATCTCAACTCCAACCTGTAAGGAGGAGTTGAAGATTGTAACCGTTCTGCTGTCACGGTTACACCATCTACTAATGATCATTGACAGAAGGAAGAAGCTTCTATCCAGGAAGCTGCTTGAATGGCTATGGTGGAAATCAGCTTTCACCTAGCCCCATGTAAAGTGTTTTATTAGTTTAGGATTGTATATAAATAAGCTCCTTTGAGCATGTATATTTATTTTATGGATCATATTTTCAACAGTGGGATGTTTTGAGCCTGACTCCATAGCCCAATAGCAAGGCACTGAAGCTGCAGAATGAGTTCTTAAAGCATCACAGGGACGACTCTATCCCCCATGGAGCCTAATGTTAGCAACATTTCTTGTATAGGGGTATTCTCCTCTGTGATTTTAGGCCTCTGGTGTAAACGCATAGAAGTGAGGTTTGAAAACTGGTTGAATGTGTTTTATTCAAGGGCCACAGCCATAAGCGCCAAGCGCAGCTCACAGAAGAAGTCCATTTCGGGCTTAAAATCAAGCGAGCGAGCCGTCTGGTTTCAATGGCAAAGATCAATTGATGAAGCAGATTGACGGTCATCGGGTTTTCGGGGCTGTCAAGTTGCCCGGGATTTAGCACAAAGGATAGCGCCCATAGTTCAGGGCAAGTCTGGGTCGTCTGATCCAATTGGGACAGGTGGCGGCCATTCGGCGTATCGGGGATCGGTGTTTTTGGAGACAAGAAGCCTCCCATTCTTTATAGTTGGAATTGTCGATCGGCTAAGCGTCGAAAGAACCATTTGGAGCCAAGCCCACGGTCTTAGTGCCAGGTCACATCAAGCAAGTCTGTAAATGGGGGAAGCCCCCTTTATAATAATGGATACTATCTGGGTCGTTCATCTGAAGGATGCGCGATGCACATCCGTGTCACGTCGACAGTCGAGAGTTCGAGGGGTAAGTGCTCCTCATCATTTCACTTCTCGAAACCTCAAATCCCATAATGAAGAAAGCGCCCAGAATTAGGCCCATGGTTTTGGCGCCTGGTCACAAAGGAGTAGGCCTAAAGGAGGGGCACTAATGTTTATCATTTGACAAGATGGGCCCCAAAGCATCGAATTGAGGTTTAGAAGGGGGGCACTATGTTCTCCAGACACCGATTCGACGTGATCTAGATCTCGGTACCTACTGGGAATGAATGAAGAAGAGAGAGGGTGGTTGAAACCTTGCCTCACTCATTAATTGCAAAGTATGGATGTTCCGGCTGAAAATCTACCCAAGAAGGTCCTCTGTACTGGTTCTTTTCATGGAAGCCACATCGAGTCCTCGACTCGCCAAGGAGGTCTGCACATGCTAGCTCGGCTCTTAATGGCTCAGCTATTTCCCTTGCAGTTTCCATGCGCAGTTAAGGTGGCGTCTGACAAAGAATAGTTGTCCAAATTTGGCCGAGGGGACACCAAGTCTTAGGTGCACGATCGGCCAGAGTCTGCATGCGTAGACTGTCAGAAGACATGCAAACACAATGTTTTTAATGAAGCGTCTTGTTTTTGCTGTTGTTGTTGTTTTTGAGTATATGTAGGAGTTTTTGCCATTTTTGTGAAGGGTCGATGGTTGAGCTAGGCTCCCGATTGTAAAGTTTTGTTGCAGCGTTGGTCACTCTGGTTAATGTACAAGGCATTTGAGACTTCTTACTTTATGGATGTTAGCCTCTTTTTCCATATCTTTGTTTGTTGTGTTAGAACAACTCAGAATTGGAGGATCCAGTCGAGTTACACTATTGTTGGATGATGTAGGTTGGATCACTGCAACGGTCGTAGCGTTTCTAATCAGTTCTTGTGTTTTCTCAGCGCTGGAATGGCTTGGAATTGGAGGATCCAGTCAAGTCACCCCTCAGCTCCTTGAAACTCTGGACCAAGAGGATCTTGGCTTCTGAGTTTTTCTTCTTCAAGGTTCCAAAGGCCTGTTGCCCAAGGCAGTCTTGCTCACCCTTCTCACAAGTCTTCCATCTACCACCCTTTAAGCAACCTACTGACAAAAGTTGGATCAAGACCTCCCTTTCTACATACCAAACCCTGGTTCCTGTGTTAATGCTGCTTTCCTGGGTCTCTTTCCATTTGACCACCCCCATTCATTAAATCGTGACATAAACAATGATGGCTCTGCTCCTGCAAGTAATCCAGGGGTGACTTCTGACGCTAACAGGTTACACATTGAAAAGCATCTGCGTGTATAATCCAACGACGTTGATAAAACTAAATCTGATCGAAGGGTTTTTGTTTCATCTCATGATATCTTGATCAGTTACAATTCAGTTACACTAAGTGAATCATTGTTCCTGATTGGTTGAATCATTGTTCCTGAGCATTGGAATCATGATTCCTGAGCGTTTTTGAGATTCCCAACTTGAGCGTTGGAGATGCAGAGTGTAACAGATGATGAGAGCAGGAATAAAAGAAAAATGCAGTGACAAAGAGAGGTTGTTATTTCTCTTTAAAAAATAGTCGAATTGTAAGCAATGAAGTTTTACAGCATGAACTGAGGGAGAAAATGCAGAGATGAAGAACATAATATGGACAGAGTAGAAATGGTGAAAACAACAGACTGTACGAGAGCTTAAGTGCAAGAATATGCGAGCAAGAAGACACGGATGCAGGCATATCAGAGTAGTGTAGCAGAACAGTGATGAGACCAGTAAGCCATTGATAAATACGGTATCACTATAATAAATTTCAGTGAGAAAAGATTTATATCTCAGGGTGGTAGGGTGGTGGTAAGGAGGACTGTTGTCCTCAAAGTTTCAAGTGGGTGCTTGAACACAGGGATTTGTAGTTTCCATCTGGTTGCAGCCAGAAAAACCAGGGTGGTAGGGTAGTGCAAGGGAGAACCATTGTTATTTGTTATACAGGTTGGTGCATGTGTGACTGGAATTTGGTGCTTCCATCTAGTTGGTGTTGGAACACGTAGGGATTTGGTGCTTCCTTCTAGTGGGTGCTAGAGAAACCAGAGGGTTGGTGCTCTCTACAAGTTGCAGCTTATTAAAGAAGAGGTTGTAGCCTCATTTTGAGTTGGTGCTCAAAGATTGATGATGTACAGAACTTAAAAGACTGCTTATCATTCTAAGAAGAAGAGGTTTTCTCCCTTTATGGGTTTCCTCATGAATAGACATCTCTGTGTATATCATATGTGTGATTAATGTTTATTATTTTTGTTTTTCATGACTTGCATAATCTTGATGATCACTTGGAGAACATTAATAATATTTCAATAGGCATAAAATTGTTTAAGCACAGTGAAAACTGATTCGCCCCCCCCCTCTCAGTTGTCTTAGTATTTCCAACAGCCAGCAGTGCAGTGCTTGGAGTTGGGGTTTCCACATATTCTGGAGCTTGGGGGGCCTAGGAGGAGCCGTGGAGTAGGGGAGCCTTGGAGAGGCCAAAAGTTGTTTGTTCAAATGCCTATTTTGAGGGGGTGAGTCTTGACCCTGCATGTTCTTTGCCTTGCTAAATCTCAGGAACCCTTTGGCACAATCTCTGGCAATGTGCCCATATGAGTGGCATTGTACACATTTAAAGGGTATTGTTAGGGTCCTAACCCGCACATAGGTAGAACAATGTATTCGGATGTAATAAAGGTCAATATTAATAAGGCCTTTCAATAAAATACAATAAGGCAGATGTAAGAAGACCTAATAGAAGCTTCTGCTTCTAGAAGGATCTTCCTCTAGATGCTTCTTTTAATAGACACATTTAGTATAAATAAGAGTCGAGGGTATGAGAACCCTAGCTTGGATAATATTGTAATAGAGCGTTTCTCAACTGGAGGTTGGCCTCTCGAAGAGGCCTGTGAACATTGCTTTCAGAATCAAAGTGTTATTTCTGTTGTTGTTCTTATATCATTTCAGTGCTATTATGGTGATTTCTCTGGTTATATTGTTGTTATTCTTCCATTTCTAGCATTTTATTTCTGTTCTACATACTTTTTATATCTAGTATATTACAAGTGGTATCAGAGCACTTTCCTCGACAGAAAGTGTGGGTTAAATTTTTTTCAAGGTAGAGACGTATTCTGACGTCTTTAAGCCACAAAGATCTGTCATTACGCACATAAACCCGCGGTTGAGGGATTCATACACGTAGGAAATACAAGTGGTACTTAAGCACACATTTGTTGGCCACCCTTGTAACCCCTGTTGGTACCCCTTCGAGTGGTAACGCATCAGACAACACATGTGTACGGATCGACCTAGATTACCTGAAGCCCTCTTTATATAAACTGATTGACCGCCTGACTTCTATAGTGTCACCGAGAACAACACTTGAGAAGATACTCTCTAGTACCTGGGTAGTCGGGTAGTACGGCTAAGGGTACGGTCTATCATCCTTAGTTAGTGCCCTAAGATATTGGGTCGAGTACTACTGTTGGACCCCGCACATATATCAGAGAGCTATAGCACAGGGCAAACCCTTGTCTATAGAACCCTTGAATACCTAACTCTTGGGGACAGAAACGTAAACAAATTAAAACAGACAAGATCTATTGCCATGCAACTGTGTTCGAGTTGCCAAATCACTACACATTTGTTTCTGGTTAAGCATTTGGGCATTTCATCACTGTAGTATTCTTTAGACTAGAGTATAACTCCGCAGGTGAAAAAAAAAAAGTATGGAAATTTTTTCACCATTATTTGAGACCTATTCCATTGGATTCATCTCTTTGCCCTTATCACATTCATCCATATCATTTTTCGGAAAAAAAATTTACCCCACCCACCCCTTTTTAGTTCCCCCATCCTGATGGCCCATACCCGTAGCCAAGACTTGGAAGCTCACTTCAAAACCTTGCAATATGGTCCCATCGAGACCCAACAACAAGTGAAACAACTCAGTGCCAATGTTACCTCCATCAATACAACCATGCAGTCC
>SNQJ01S0008323.1:140824-157260 GCA_010110895.2 Picea sitchensis | reverse complement strand
CCATTTCTTAGGTAGTCTGAATCTATTTCGGAACAAATTAAACAGCATTGCCCTCTCCTTTTCAAATCCCTTTCTGTTTCAGAGAAGGAAGCTTTAAACAACTTCCTTTGGCTATCTTCCTCCACCTGTGCAAAGACTTCCCTTCTTGAATCTAAGGTTTCCCCTCTTGATCCCCGCTCTACTGCTCCCATGCCTCCTCTTCCTCTCAATCCCCCAGTGGCTGGCTCCCTCCCCTCTTTTGTAAATTCTTCGTCTAACCCCGATCACTCTTCCCTTCTGAGTCACCCTCCTCCTTACTCTCCGATTAGGCACCATAGCCTCCCTTTCACCTCTCTAGATTTGGAAGATTCACCCTCCTCCTCCCTCCTGATTCTTCCAGGATATAGGGAGGCTGAGGAAGATGAAGCTAGCCTCTCTGCTATACTAAACTCATCTTCTTCCCAACCTTTACTTCCTGACAACTCCTTCATGTTACCCATCTATCGTGGTAAGGAACTCATTGATCCCTCTTCGGAGGCTGGGACCTCCTCTCACCTTATAGGAAAAGGAAGTAAAGCTTTCGCTTGGTCTAGAGGACTTGGCACTGAACTATCCCCCTTACAGACGCGAAGCTCCAGAAAGAAAAAGGAGATTTTAAGCTCCCAACCGAAGGCTACTAACATTCCCTCCATGGATGGAAAGGCCCTTAGAGCATTGAAGGCCTTATCACAGACTAAGTGATGTTAGTGCTCTCTGAATATTCGAGGTATTAGAGGCACCCTCAAAGCTGCTTCTTTCCGTAGATTGCTAGATCGTTCCAATCCTGCTCTTATTTTTCTTCAAGAGACCCTCTCGGTTGATCAAAAGTCTAGGGAATTTGTGCATCGGTTTCGTCCTTCATGGGTCTCATCAGCTGTTAATTCCATTGGAAATTCTGGTGGCCTCCTGGTTGCTTGGGACCCCTATTTGTTCGATTTGACTCCCTTCTTGACAATTAGAGGAATTTTGTTGGTAGGCCATTGTTTATCTACCAATCATGAGTTGGCCTTTCTCAATGTGTATGGACCATGTGTTGATCAAAAGAAGTTATGGATGTCCTTAGCAAACAGTGGTATACTCTCCACACCAAATCTTATTCTAGGCGGTGATTTGAACATTATTCTTTCTGAGGAAGAACAATGGGGGGTTCCTTCCTATCTGGGCCTAATGAAGCTTTTTACAGAGATCTATTTCCATCAAAGAACTTGATCGATGTCTTGTCGACAAGTTTGGTCCCCACCTGGAGAAACGGGTGATCTGGTACAGAAACGATTGCTAGATGTCTGGATAGATTTTTAGTTTCAGAACGCTTATTGACTTTGGCAGGATTTTCAAAATCTTGGGTGGAATTACCTTTTTTATCTAACCATGCCCCCATTCTTTTACAATTGGAAGTCTCTCCTCTGTACAAAGCATTTCCGTTCAAGTTCAATCAACACTAGTTGTCGGATTCTGATTACTCCTATTTAGTTCATAGCGTCTGGAAGGATCCATATTTTGTGTGGGAAGACAGTCCACAGCTGCGTATTGTGTGGAAATTAAAGGTACTCAAAGCCCAAACAAAATCTTGGTTTAAAGCTAAAAAGGAGAAAGAAACTTTCATGCTAAATAATATGGATTTCGAGATCAACTAGCTCATAAACAAATCAGCCATTTTCGCCTTATCAATGGAGAACAACAAGTCCCTTAAAGCACTGGAAAGTAGCAGAAATGCCCTTCTTCGTGAGGAGGAAAATAGATGGAGATTACGAAGTAGAGCAACCTGGTTAAGAAGTGGAGATTCAAACACTAAATTTTTCCACAAGGTGGCCAGTTTCAACAGGAACAAAAAGTATATTTGGTCAATCTCAAGCAAATACGGTGGTACCCATTGTGGTCAGGAAGCGATCAAAGAGGAGGAAGTTTCTCATTTTAAATAGTTCTTCAAAGCCAGCAATAGTCCCAACTTAAATGAAATAATCAATACTGTTAGCCTCTACCCAAAAATGGTTACTGAGGAGGAAGCTGTTGACCTCTATAAACCAGTCACTCTGCTGGAACTGAAAGGGATTCTGGATCATTTCAAAAAAGAGAGAAGCCCTAGAACTAATGGATGGATGTCAGAATTCTTCATCTTCTTCTTTGACCTTGTAGGAGATGACCTTCTACAGATGGTGGAGGAATCGTGAATAAATGGTAAAGTCTTCGGAAGCTTGAATTCTACTTTCCTGGCATTGATCCCAAAGGAAAATAACTCGGTCTCTTTCAACGACTACCATCCGATCTCCCTTTGAAACCTTATTTACAAGGTTATTTCAAAAGTTCTCTCTAGTAGAATAAAACCAATTTTAGAAAGATGTCTATCTGCTGAACAACTGGGGTTTCTGAAGGGCAGAAGAATCCAGGATGCTATTGGCGCGGCTCATGAAAGTCTACACAACATTAAAAAGAAAAATACAGAGGCCCTAGTTTTGAAGCTGGATCTCAAAAAATATTTTGACAGCATTGACTGGGATTTCTTGAGGATGATCTTACTTTCAATGGGCTTTGGTATCAAGATAATTGATTGGATTATGTCCTATGTTACTAGCGCAAATTTTTCAGTGTTGATAAATGGAGAGGTGACAAAGTTTTTCAAGAGTGAGAGGGGACTCCGCCAGGTATTCCCACTCTCATCATATCTATTTATCATGATAATGGAAGGTCTCGGCTTGCTGCTATCAAAAAGTATCTCTGATCATCATATCTCAGGTATAAAGGTTTTTAAGTTTATAAAAATCGTACATCTAATGTTTGTTGATGATGTTCTCTTAATGTCAAAGGCTAATCAAATGGAATGGATAGTGATCTTGGATTTTCTTCAGAAGTTTTGTTCTGCTTCGGGCCTATGTATTAACTTTGCAAAATCCACTGCACATTATTGGGGGCTTAATGAAAATCATCTCTGTTCCCTTAAAGCGTCCATCCCCTTTTCCTTCTTTGATTTTCATCAAGGTTTCAAGTACCTTGGATACATGTTAAATCTCGATTCAAAAAATTCCGAAGATTGGCGTTGGTTGGTGGCTAAGTTTGAAAGAAAAATAGGTTTTTGGTGTAACAAGTGGCTATCTCTGGGAGGGCGTTACATCCTAGTTAAATTTGTGTTACAAAGCCTCTCTGTCTTCTGGATGTCATTGGAGAGGATTCCCTGCTTTATCTTGACAATTCTGTGTAGGCTATCTTTCAATTTCCTATGGAGTGGGCAGAATGTAAAGCACTGTTTCCACTTGTGTAGCTGGGAAATTTTGTCAAGACCCATAAGAGCCGGGGGTTGGGGGCTCAAAAATTTGTCCATTTTCAACACGGCTCTCCTGGAAAATTCATTCTGGCGAGCGCTTACACATGACAACATTTGGCACCACATCATTGTAGACAAGTACTTGGGGAACCTGCCACTTCTCCACTGGATTAGAAAACCTTCTCTTTTTCAACAGCGGGCATCATCAATCTAGAAGGGACTGACATTATCTTCTCCGGTAGTTTTTCATTGGCTTAGATGGAGGCCCGGGTCGAGATCTGATATCTTACTAGGAAGGGACAAGATCCTTGGTGTGGAGGACCGATCGCTCCTCACAACACTGCTGTGAACTCAACTAGCTTCAATCAACATTTTGTGGCTGGCTCAAGTGAGAGACCCGATTCGTGTCTTCCCTCTACCGGATTTGTGGCTGAATAGTGGTCGACTAAATTTGAGTGGTGAAGCCACCTCTGATTGGGACACCTTTTCCTCTGCACTGAGAAGTGATGGTATCTCCCTAAATTATGATTCAGATACTATTATTTGGGCGGGAGGCGATGCTTCGGGGGTATTATCAGTAAAAAAATTATACACGGCCCTGCTACAGCCGTTGGATTTTGGCATTGACAATCAATGGTTTCATCGATTGTGGAAGTGGCCGATTCCAATCAAGATCAAATTATTCATTTGGCTCTCTGCAAAAGGGAAAGTTCTTACCTGGGAGATGCTCCGGAAGAGAGGCTGGGAAGGCCCAAGGATTTGTAAACTCTGTAATCGCTCCTCTGAAGACATCCACCATATCTTCATTCACTGCAATTTTACGAGAGTTGTTTGGCAACGTCTGATCACCCATTTTTCTCTTAATTTACAGTGGAACAGCGCCATGGTCTCGGACTGTTTCAAGTTGTGGCCTTTGGAGAAATTTGCCCCTGTCAGCTTGGCTGCTCATGCCTGTCGACAGCTTTGGATTGAAAGAAATAAGGTGATCTTTGATGACCGTGCCCCCTCCCTCTCACTATAGTTCACATAATTTTGATGTTTTTCTCATGGCAGCCATCCTCTATTAAAGCTCTCCCAATCAAAGTTTGTGCGATTACCTAGGCGAAGGGTTACACCTTAGCTTGCTTTGATGGAGCAACACAGTCCAATGGTTTATGCTGTGGAGTTGGAGGCATTTTCAAGACACATCCATCAAGGATCACCAAGTGGTTCATCAACTGCGGAGCGGGATCAAATACTAAAGATGAATTATTGGGTTTATGGGCTACCCTCACTCTAGCAACTTTCTGGTCGATTAAACAATTACAAATTCTTGGTGATTCAAGAGTTATCATTGACTGGATAAACCTTAAAAGTAATCTCCATGCAGTTAATATTGAGTGCTGGAAACAAAAAACGATGGAGATGGCAAAAAATTTCAAAGATCTCAGCATCCAACATATTTATAGAGTTCACAATAAAGAGGTTGATGCACTCTCAAAGAGGGCTCTAAATGAAGTTGAAGGAAGGCTAACGGTTTACCACTGGGACAGTGGGAAAGAAAGCCAAACCTCCTGTATTAATATCTTTGAAATGTGAAGGGAAAGTGGATTGAGTGCGGTTTAGCATGCATTTAGCATAGTTCTACTACTGTTTTCTATTCAACATCACAATATGTTTAGAATAGTATTTAAGAAGTCTTGTTGTACTCTTCCTGGGTATTCCATGTCATTGGATTGCTTAGACTAGATCTTGCATCTCTTTTGTGTAAAGGAATTTATACTCTTTATAAATTTGAGAAAAAAATTTCTTGGAAAAAAAAAAGTGGAGAATATATTTAAGTATTTTTTCCTAGGAAATAAAATCTTTTTAAAATATCATATTTTTTTTTTTTAAGGTGGACAACATCATGTTTTTAGGATTTTTTTTCATAACGAAAAGATTTTTTTTAAGTATCTTATATTTCATTTTAAGATTAACAACAACATAATGGAGAATATTTGAATTGTTAACGAGAACATTTTTTTATTGAAAAAGATATTTATATTTATGTTTTTAAAATTATTAAATATATTTTATAAAAGAAGTTTACTTAATTTATAAGATTAAAAGTATTTTTTAGTTGTGATAAGTGTAAAGAAGAAAATCAACATTGCTAAAAAAATAAGAAATTCTCACCCACCATATAGTGAAATTGGAGTTGGACGATTCTCAAAACACAAAATGAAAAGCACTTCCTCTTAGATTGTCATGCCTATACCCAAATTATATTTCAATTTAAAAATATTTGTCACAATACATACCTTCCTAACTTCCTAAGTAATCAAAACTATCGTGATCTTGGAATGCTTCTCTCAATGCTTTTTCAACATAGAAATACAAATACAATTTTAAAAAAATCTAAGTAATTTCTTACCTTTTAAAATCCAATAAACCAAATTAATCTTAGTGAACATTAATCATCATGATAAAAAATATATTTTATTGATGACAAAAGTTGTATTTATATATATTTTTTTAATATAATTTTTTTTTTAAATTTAAGTATGTTATATTTTAAATTGAATTTTTGATAATGTTTATGAAGAATATTTTTTATAAAACCTTTATTTATAAATAAATTTAATTTAAAAATAATTATTATAAATTGGTGTTGTTTTATTTATTTTTTTCCTTTTTCTATTTAGGGGATTGATTTTTTTAATTCATTTTGATGTTTGTTTTATTCGATATTTATGACAATGTAAATGAGCGTTGATCACGGGGGCAAAGTTATATGTAAATGGCGCAAGCTGAAGGGCCAACGATTTGGCCTCTTGCCGGCAACCATTCTCCGTCACATTTCTCGGCGATTAGTCGTCCAGGCAACTCCCGGCAGTCTTCCGCGTACGTCCGACGTCATTCTCCGTCACATCTCCCGGCGGCTAACTCGTCGGGCAACTCCCGGGAGTCTTCCGCCACCTCTCTTGTAGGTCCGACGCCAGCTGCAGCTGGACGCCCCGGCCCCCCGACCGAGAAGGAAAAAATTAAACGACAGTACATCACATAGACGACAGTACATCACATCGTATGGTAACGGACGAAGGAAAGTTCAGACGACATGAAACTCTTCATCGGGGATGGAATTTGAAGGGCAAATTGCCCTTCACGGGGTTATTTGTCCGTCAAATACAGTTAAAAATTCTGAGAACCCGTCAATCGGTTTTGTTAAATGTGTCAAAACGGACATTTGAATTGTGGAAAACTGTGGAACAATTTGATGGGTGTCGGGATTTGAAATTCCAAACCCTGCTCTTCATACTCCGTCCCGGAGTGCTAAGCGCTGAGTGCACGGCGTCACATCACAAACTTGTAAGAGAGGTCCACCACATCATAACACTGCTCAACGCGTAATTGCGGATTTGTAATTTCCAAAAGGTAAGCGTCTGCTGAAACGATACAAACTACCGCAGCTTTACTTAAAGCCACAATTACCTGGCTTCTGCTTTCTACCCATGTGCACCCTCCTGTGCTTCAAACTTCCCATCGATCTGCCTGTCTGCGCATCATCTGGTTCGTTATTATTATTACTTGTACTTCAAACTTCCCATCGATCTGCCTGCCCGCGAATCATCTAGTAGGTTATTATTATTACTTCTGTCCATCTATTCTTATTCTTGCAAGTTCCAATGGCACTACACACAAGCGCCCCTGCTTCTGCATCTTCCTCCTCCGATTCTGCGTCGACCCACTTCCAAGTATTTATAAACCACCGCGGACCCGATGTCAAAAACACGTTCGCCGCACATCTCTACCGTAGCCTTAGTGGCCATCATGGATTCCGAGTGTTTCTTGACAAGCCGGAATTAGAGGCTGGAAACGAAATTGATTCTCAAATAAAAAAAGCTATTCAAGTCGCTTCTGTCCATATAGCCATTTTCTCAAAGAACTATTCGAAATCAAATTGGTGTCTCGATGAGCTCTGCCTCATGATAGACGCGGAGAAGCGCGGGGCTACCATTCTACCTGTATTTTACAACGTTAAGCCATCTGAACTCCGGTGGACGGGTACGGGTAAAGATGGACCGTACGCTAAAGCCCTGCGCAAACATGAAGAAAAGCAGCGATACCACTCCATAAGGCTCTTTCTCATGTAGCAAAAATAAGCGGCTTTGAGTTGGTGGCGTGTAATGGGTGAGTATCTCCCACGGTTCCAATTCTTGTCTGGCTTTTAATTTGTAAATCTGTCTTGGTTTTTTTTTTATTGGATTTGATAGCCACATTACAACTTAGGCAGGTTACGGTTTGTTATTTTACCCTGTGAATATGCATATTCAGGAACGAGGAAGAGCTCTTGGAGAAGGTCGTGCTAAGGGTTTTGACAAAGCTTCCAAAACCAGCGTTGCATGTTGCCAAATATGCAACTGGTTTGGGGGAAAAAATTGAAGATTTTCAAAAGACAATCTTGTTCCAGCAGGAGAAGCAGCCGGTGGAGGCCAAGGTTGTGGGGATTGCAGGTCTAGGTGGTATTGGCAAAACGACTCTTGCCACAGAATTCTTCAACTGTAAGGGATCACATTACGCTAGATCTTCCTTTCTAGCTGATGTGAGAGCAAAAGCGTCCAGGTCGTTCCTACCTTCTCTGCAGAGTAAGCTCATTAAAGACTTGAAAGGTATAAACAGAGAAATTGAGAGGTGGGAAGAAGGTATAGGAATACTTGAAACATATCTCTCTTCTTGTCACGCTCTCATAATATTAGACGATGTAGATGATGCCGATCAACTAGATGCGTTCTTGCCAATTAAGGGTGTCCTTGACCCCAAGAGCCTGATCTTGGTTACGTCTCGTGACAAGCATGTCCTTAGAAGTGCAGGAATAGCAAAGTCATCAATTTATCAGCTAAAGGGGCTCAACAAACAACATTCCCAAGAGCTTTTCTGCTCGCATGCCTTCTTTAAGCCATATCCACGACCAGGGTTTGAAAACCTTGTCGATAGGTTTGTAAAAGACTGCGACGGATTGCCTTTATCGCTGAAAGTTTTTGGGGCTCTTTTATGTGAAAAGGACGAGTCTTATTGGGAAGAAAAATTGAATCAGCTTAAAAAATTACCTTGTAAGATCCTGGAAAGACTTAAAATTAGTTATAATTCATTGGATCAAAAGGAACAACAAATATTTTTAGATATTGCTTGTTTTGCCACAGGAGAAGAGAGGGATAAGTGGGTAAGAATATGGGGTGGATCCACGGGGCTTCAGACTCTACAAGATAGGTGTCTTGTAGAGATGGACAGTTGGAAGAGGATGAGAATGCATGATCACCTTCGAGACATGGGAAGAGATATCGCTGAGGAAGTATCAATGCCCCGTCGTCTTTGGCGTTCGATCAAGGACGTTCATGATCTGTTCGAGGAGCAATCATCATCTGTAAGTGCTTTAATCATCTCAGACTTTCTATCCATGTCAACAACTATCGAGTTCTTTTTATTCAAATAAATAAATTTTCCAGGTACTATGTTATAATACCGTCTTTAAAACAAACAGGTAATGCCCGAAGTACGCGGAATTAGGATGCCTTGTCGGTGGCTCTCTGGATTAACAGAAGAGGAAGAATTATTGCGCTCAAAATCAGAAATTCCATTGAACAAAATTTCAACTCAGCGGGCGTCCAAAATGAGAAAATTGCAACTTCTTGAAAGTGAGGGCGAATTTGTGGAAGGCATATTAAGGAGGGTGCGGTCACCAAATCTCGTATGGCTCCGCTGGAATGACTGTCCCTGCTCTTCGCTGCCTTCTTGGATTCCAATGGACCATTTAAAAGTTTTAGAAGTGGAAGGGCGAGAATTGAAAAAATTATGGCATTGTGATTCTCAGGTAAGTAAATGTAGATGAAGATACTGTAACTTGCAGATGAGAATAGTTGTGAATCTTTTATTTTTTCTTATAATTCAAACATTGAAGTTTGAACATTGCAGGCACCTCTGCAGTTGCGGGAGTTATATGTTGATGCTCCACTTTTAGAGTTTCCAAAGTCAATAGAGAAGCTGAGGTACCTGGAAAAGATTGTCCTTGTTGATAACACAGCAGATCTGTCAACGTTACGAGAAGAATTCTTTCATGTCCGATCTTTGAAATATCTAAAGCTAGCAGGGTGCTTCGGGATTCTTCCAAATGATTTGAGGAATTTCACAAATCTCCAACACCTCGAGCTGTCTGGCTGCGAAAGATGGGAGAAGCTTCCAGATTCCTTCACAGATTTAACAAATCTCCAACACCTCGAGCTGTCTGGCTGCGACAGATTGAAGCGGCTTCCAAAATCCTTCGGAGATTTGACAAATCTCCAACAAATTATTCTGTATGGGTGCAAGAGTTTGAAAAAGCTTCCAAAGTCCTTGGGGGGTTTAACAAATCTCCAACGAATCACCATGAAAGAGTGCGAAAGTTTGGAGGTACTTCCAGATTCCTTTGAGAATTTGAAAAATGTCCTACAAATCGAACTCTCTGGCTGCAAAAGATTGAAGAAGCTTCCAGATTCCTTCACTGATTTAACAAATCTCCGACATATTTATCTATCTGGGTGCAAGAGTTTGAAAAAGCTTCCAAATTCCTTGGGGGATTTAACAAATCTACAACGAATCACCATGAGGGAGTGCGAAAGTTTGGAGGTACTTCCAGATTCCTTTGGGAATTTGACAAATCTCCAACAAATCAATCTGTCTGGCTGCAACAGATTGAAGCGGCTTCCAAATTCCTTGGGGGATTCAACAAATCTCCAGCGAATCAGCCTCGGAGGGTGCGAAAGTTTGGAGGTACTTCCAGATTCCTTTGGGAATTTGACAAATGTCCTACAAATCGAACTCTATGGCTGCAAAAGATTGAAGAAGCTTCCAGATTCCTTCACAGATTTAACAAATCTCCAAGACCTCAAGATGTCTGGCTCCGACAGATTGAAGCGGCTTCCAAAATCCTTGGGGTATTTAACAAATCTCCAACATATTGGTCTATCTCAGTGCAAGACTTTGAAAAAGCTTCCAAATTCATTGGGGTATTTGACAAATCTCCAACGAATCAACCTTGACGGGTGCGAAAGTTTGGAGGTACTTCCAGATTCCTTTGGGAATTTGACAAATCTCCAACAAATCGATCTGTCTGGCTGCAACAGATTGAAGCGGCTTCCAAATTCCTTAGGGGATTCAACAAATCTCCAGCGAATCACCCTGGTCGCGTGCGAAAGTTTGGAGGTACTTCCAGATTCCTTTGGGAGTTTGACAAATCTCCAACACATCAGTCTCTCTGGCCGCAAAAGATTGAAGAAGCTTCCAGATTTCTTCACAGATTTAACAAATCTCCAAGACCTCGAGCTGTCTGGCTCCGACAGATTGAAGCGGCTTCCAAAGTCCTTGGGGTATTTAACAAATCTCCAACATATTGGTCTATCTGGGTGCAAGAGTTTGAAAAAGCTTCCAAATTCCTTGGGGAATTTGACAAATCTCCTACGAATCAGCCTCCGTGAGTTCGAAAGTTTGGAGGTACTTCCAGATACCTTTGGGAATTTGGCAAATCTACAAGAAATCCAGCTGTTGGGCTGCAACAGATTGAAGCGGCTTCCAAATTCCATGGGGGATTTAACAAATCTCCAGCGAATCACCCTGCTCAAGTGCGAAAGTTTGGAGGTACTTCCAGATTCCTTTGGGAATTTAAAGAATCTTAAAAGCATCCACCTGCAAGCTTCCAGCTTGAACACGCTTCCAAATTCCTTTCGGCATTTAACAAATCTAGAAAACATAATTCTGCCCTATTGCGAAAGTCTGGAGAAGCTTCCAGACTCCTTGGGGAATTTAACAAATCTCCGAAGGATTGATCTGTCAGGATGCAAAAGTTTGAAGAAGCTTCCGAAATCGTTGGGGGAATTCACGAATCTCCAAAGCATTGATCTGTCTGGATGCAAAAGTTTGAAGAAGTTTCCGAATTCGTTGGGGAAACTAATGCAACTGAAACTTCTGGATTTGAGTCATTGTTGCATGAGTTTGCCCACAACACTTGGAAACATCACCACGCTTCAAGTCTTAGACTTTTCAGGTGTGTCCAAATGGAAGTATTGCCCGCCCAAGTGGAACATCAGAAGTCCATGGAAATGTTAAATCTGTTGGGTACAAACTTAAAAGAGTTGACCAATGCACATGCTGTATGCCTAAGGAATTTGACATGTCTTTTCATAGGAAGTCCTTTGTTGAAAGAGCTGCCACCTTCGCTCGGTTGCCTATCGAGTTTGAATATATTGCTGCTCCATGGATGCCGGGAATTGAAAGGCCTGCCCGATTCAGTTGGACTGTTGACTCAGTTGGCTACATTGGAGATATCAAAATGTGGAATACATCACTTACCAGGTCTCATGGAGATGAACAATCTCCAAACTTTAAGAGTACGCGGTTGTCCGTTACGCGAACTTCCATTTAAGGAGGACTCTGCCCTGAGAAAGAGAAAGCGAAGAGTAAAGGACAAAGGCCTCATTAGGCTGAAGGTGTTAGAGTTGTACTGCACAGAAATATCAGAGGTATCCTTTCCTGAAGGTGTTTGCATCGACCTTCAAACACTCTGCATCAGGTGTTGTAATGATCTGGTAAAGGTTGGCTCATTGCCAGCAACACTAGGGCATTTGATTTTGACGGGGTGTGGTGCATTGAAGAAAATAGAAGGGCTTTTTGGGCTAGCAAAACCTCTAGAGGTAGACATCCGGGGGTGTTATAACATACAAGTAGAGGAGCTGACACATTTCCGGAATGTCAAGCTTTTATTCACTCCAGGTGACACTTACAACCGCCAGGAGGAGGAGATGGTGGAGAAGGAGATGGCAGCTTTGCAGGAGGGTGTTTTACCTAGCCGTGAGGAGATGGTGGAGAAGGAGATGGCAGCTTTGCAGGAGGGTGTTTTACCTAGCCGTTTTTCATTCTTTTTGCAAACAATGAAATTAAAATGTAGTTGAAATTAAACTATCGTTGAAACTATATGGGTAAATAATGTAACTTGCAGTACTGTATTCATCTTAATAAAAATGTGTAAAAATGAGGTATTTTATATTAGACTAATTTCTTATTAGTCCTTGTCAAGTAAATATAGCAATGAGTTTGCTATTGATTTGACATTAATTTGTCTTGTATTTTAAATTTATATGTGTAGTGTAATGTTTAACTTCATAAAACAAATATATATTTTTTGATATAATTAAAACATTTTTTTTCTCATTTTTTATTGGTTGATATATTCCAAGTCTTATTGTTGCCTTCAAGGTATTTCAATATTTGAAATTAATTACATAATCAATAAACTTGGTTATAAATACCTAGTATATTTTATATAAAAAATTAAGAAAAAATGTAAAAATGTCATGTGTTCTCTCATTATTACTATCCATTTATTTCATTATTATTGCATTTCAATAAACTTCGTTATAAGTACCCAGTACCTTTTATATAAAAAATTAAGAAAACATAATCTCATTATTATTATTCATTTATTTCATTATTATTGCATTTATGCTTTTCTCTTATCATTAATACAAAGTGTACTCCTACTAGATTAATACAAAATGATATACATATAATCATGTACGATGACATATGTGTACTTTTTTTATAATAGTGATTTTGAATTTTTTTTTAAATGAAAATAAATTAGTAAAAATATAATTAAAGATGGAAAACAAAATGATATAGACAACTTTTATATATATATCCCTTTTAATAATGATTTTGAATTTTTCTTTAATAAAGACAAATAATAATTATAGTAAAATGACAATGGTTTTATAGTAAATTGATAATTATTGGAACACTTTAACTAGTTCAATGATACCATCTAAGTACATTCTATTTCCAAATTTACTTAACAGGGACTAAGGTGCCCCTTAATATTTATTAAAACTATATTTTATGTGTAAAACTTTTAATATTTTTTTAACTAAAAATGCTAATAACATAATTTATATTATATTTTTTACTTTCACAAGAACTATAATTTAATAAATATTTTTAAAATATTTAATATCTCTTTATCAACATTTTTAAAATTTTACATATTTCTTAACTAAAAATTTATCCACTTATATAAAAATACAATTTATAAATTTATAATATATTTTCATATTTTTACAAAATCCATAAAACCATAAAAAAATCTTTTATATATTAATAAAAACTTTAATATTTTAAACATCATTCATGGTTCACTTACTCACCCTACTTTCATTAACATGATTTTGTTACTATATTCTACCTGGATTTCCCATATTCTCCTAGTAAAACAGTACACTAGATGTTGTGGTATGGTAATAAACCAAAAAAAAATACACCTTATCAACTTCTTAATATTTTCAAACATGTATCTCTTTTATCAAATTTCATTTAAAGCTTGATAATTTTTAAGATTCAAAATAAAAACTTCAAATCTGATAACCATATATTTATTTGTAAAACATGATATAATCATATTATGTATTTTATTTATTATTTATGATAGATAATTTTTAAGATTCAAAATAAAAACTTCAAATCTGATAACCATATATTTATTTGTAAAACATGATATAATCATATTATGTATTTTATTTATTATTTATGATAAAAAGTTTTAAAACAAAAATATTAATAGGTAATCATATTATGTATTTTATTTACTATTTATGATAGGAAATTGTACAACTAAAATTATAACATAATATTATTGTCTATTTAAAAATATATATATTAATATTAATATTAATATATATAAAAAAAGAATTATTATAATTAATTTCAATATTAATTTTTTTTTAAATAAATAGAAAATATTATATTAATAAAAAGTTCAAAAAAGTTCATTAAAAAAAATACATCAAAAGTAAAATTGTTCTTCAGTTAACAAACCCATGGAGTACAAGTCAACCTCAAACTATGCGCCTAGTAATACTTTAAATGCAAAATGTTTTTTTATCAAAATGACAAGTGTGGATTCTATAGTAATTACCTTGATATAATATGAACTTAAAAAACATTAGTATAGATTACTAAGAAGGCCAAAACGCTAGTGTTGTCAACCTTGAGGGTCTATATGGCATATTTGTTAAGGTTGTTGCTTCAATGAATTTAAAATTGGATTACTTGAATATATTGATAAATAGATTTTGAAGGAGAGGATTGGACCATAATGCCTACATCCAACTATCATTGTTGGAAGAATTTAATAATAAATATTCTACGTTCCTTCCATTCAAATTCAACTATATTGTTATATGTTTGTTTTGGTAGAAGAATCCCCATGAATACTTCCTAGAAGGTATTCAAATTTGGTCCCTCCTCCATTAATTTTTATCGAATTAAAGTAATTTGAGTTTCACGTCGATTCAAAGGTTCATCATGGTTCTTTAGAGACCATTTGCTATCTCATAACTTTTTGTAATCCATGAAAACTATTATTCAAACTTGAAAACCAAAATGGAGAGACAAGGGTAAACTAAAACCTTACAAACAAGGTGTTACTAAAATGATCTCATTAACAGAAGATCGACCCTTGAATCTAGTATAATTCCAAGCTCATAAGTTGAAGGATAAACCAAAGAGCCTCCTCTCAAAGTAAGTGATGGAATTATAAAAAAAAATCCACTAATGAAAGAATTATCCACAAGAAAATGAGTGGTTTTTTGAAAGGAAAAGTCAAACCTGGAATCCAACAAACATTAACTCTGATGAACTGAAGATGTTATGAAGGGATCGAAGCAAAATCCCACATCTCCACTTGACCAAAAAAGATATCCAACATTAATTATGGTTGCAATTTTAAGGAAGTATGCTCGATGGACCCAAAGAAACATTGAAACCTTCCAAATATCAAAGAAGAATGACTAAGAATCCACACAATTCTTTGAGACGACTAAGACCCAAAAATGTTGAAATCCTACAGAATTTTTGATACTAGAATGCATGGTTGAAGACACTAATATTCCTCATTGATTTCCTCGATCACCCAATAATAATTTAACAGTATGCACCATTGAAAGGAGTTGCACGCAAAAGGTTTTAGTGAGTCCTATCATGTATATAAAACATGTCAAGATTTTATGAGAGGGTATTTACCTATATTTTCTTGGGCATGAAAGTAATCAAATCCTTTATACTTGGTAAGAGAATATAGCAATGAGTTTGCTATTGATTTGACATTAATTTGCCTTCTATTTTAAATTTATATGTGTAGTGTAATGTTTAACTTAATAAAACAAATATATATTTTTTGATATAATTAAAACATTTGTTTTTCTCATTTCTGTTGGGTATGTGTTATATTCTTTGCATGTGTGTGTGTGGGGGTGCGTCAGATACGACAACTGCGTCTGACGATCCCTACACCTAGAGCTCTGTCGTTGCACCGGGCGCTTCCTAGGGGGGTCCCAGGGGGGGGCAGGTATGCCCCCCCTGGTTACGCGCAGCGTTCGGGGCAACGCCCCGAAATGTTTTTTTTTGGGGCGGTTTTTGCTATTTTTAGCGGATTTTGCTATTTTTAGCTGATTTGTAAATTAATCCCGGATTAAGGGATTAGGATTTTGGTATCTACGGAATACCTAAAAACATTGTATATATTGTATGGCGAATGGTGAAATTCTAGATATAATGAAAATAAGAAAGGTTTTCCCGGTTGAGGGTTTTCGGTAAAAATCTCTGTGTAATCTGTGTATGAGCCATTGATTAATTTCTGTATTTCTTAAGAATCTATATGCATTGCTTTACTTCACAGGTTTAAAACTTACATGTGGTATTAGAGCACGTTTTTGGCTTCAGAGGGACGCCTTTGTTGCTCAGGGTTTGGCTCGGTCTTGATAGATCAAGTTTATCTTGGGTCTGTGATAAACCTGGGTTTAGTCGGAGATTTTGCAGAGGAGATTCGAGTAAAGTAAGAGGAATGGCGAGCTCATCTAGAATCGAGATAGAGAAGTTCAACAGNGGACTTTCTTGTAGACAAAGAACAATGGATCGTTGTGGATCCTGGTACACAACCTACTGGTACACCATCTACAAGCACACAGACTACTGGTACACAAACTAACAGTACACAAACTACTAGTACTCCAGTTATTGGTATGTCAAAGGAAGATTGGGACAAGTTGGACAAAAGAGCAAGGAGTACCATTCGACTCTGCCTGGCAGATTCGGTGTTGTTGAATGTCTCAGGAGAATCTAC
>SNQJ01S0008323.1:99422-137564 GCA_010110895.2 Picea sitchensis | reverse complement strand
AAAGCATATTGATGTTCAGTATCACTTTGTGAGAGACATGGTTGAGGAAAAGAAGGTGTTGCTGGAAAAGGTTGACACTTTGAAGAATGCTACAGATTCATTGACAAAGTCTGTGAGCACAGAAAAGTTCTCTTGGTGTAGAGCAACAATGGGCATTGTTGCCCTGGATTGTTGACTATATAATCCCCTGGACCCCTGGATGCAAAGAAAACAAGTGGGAGAATGTTGGGTATGTGTTATATTCTTTGCATGTGTGTGTGTGTGGGTGCGTTAGATACGACAACTGTGTGTGTGTGTTATATTTTTTTGGGCGGTTTTTGCTATTTTTAGCGGATTTTGCTATTTTTAGTTGATTTGTAAATTAATCCCAGATTAAGGGATTAGGGTTTTGGTATCTACGGAATACCTAAAAACATTGTATATATTGTATGGCGAATGGTGAAATTCTAGATATAATGAAAATAAGAAAGGTTTTCTCGGTTGAGGGTTTCCGGTAAAAATCTCTGTGTAATTTGTGTATGAGCCATTGATTAATTTCTGTATTTCTTAAGAATCTATATGCATTGCTTTACTTCACAGGTTTAAAACTTACAATTTCTCATTGATTGATATATTCCAAGTCTTATTGTTGCCTTCAAGTATTTCAATATTTGAGATTAATTACATATTCAATAAACTTGGTTATAAGTACCTAGTATCTTTTATATAAAAAATAAGAAAAAATGTAAAAATGTCATGTGTTCTCTCATTATTACTATCCATTTATTTCATTATTATTACATTTCAATAAACTTGGTTATAAGTACCTAGTACCTTTTATATAAAAAATTAAGGAAAAAAAAAGTAGAAATGTCATGTGTTCTTTCATTATTACTATCCATTTATTTCACTATCATTGCATTTATGCTTTTCTCTTATCATTAATACAAAGTGTACTTCTACTAGATTAATACAAAATGATATACATATAATTATGTACGATGACATGTGTAATTTCTTTTTAATAGTGATTTTGAATTTCTTTTTAAATGAAAATAAATTAGTAAAAATATAGTTAAAGATGAAAAACAAAATGATATAGACAACTTATATATATATATATATATCCCTTTTAATAATGATTTTGAATTTTTCTTTAATAAAGACAAATAATAATTATAGCAAATTGACAATGGTTTTATAGTAAATTGACAATTGTTGGAACACACTAACTAGTGCAATGATCCCATCTAGGTACACTCGATTTCCAAATTTACTTGGCAGGGACTAAGCTGCCATGCAGCCCTTGTTTTTGTTATATTATCAATTTTAAATAAATAAATTTGTAGCAAAAGATAAAATGGGCTTTGTCTAAATAAAAATGTAAAAGTGAGGTCATTTATATTAGACGTGATCTGACATAAGTATTTGAGTGTTTCCATCAGGCTACTCTCCCTTCTTTTCAAATATAAATGTTAATCATATAGTAAGATTTTCAAGTTTATCATAATGTCATTGTCCCTTTTTTCTTCTTAAATGTTTTCAAACTTGGTTGATAACTAAATTCTAAAGGCGACAGGATTTGCGTTGTATTTTCAGGGTTTAAAATGTTTATTTGTTTTATTAAAATTAATATATATTTAAAAAAAAATGATATATATTTATCATGGTTATCAAAAAGGTGTCTAGTGTGTCTAATTTTATTGAAAATATTATAAAGTGTTGTATATGAGTGGAAAATTAATTAGCAATAGCACTTAATAAGTAAAAAGGACTTTTTCCATTGGATGTAACTTAAGTGTTTGGGAGGAATGATTGTTACCCTCCCCACCTAGGTTCAATTCCTTGTGAGTGACATGGTGTGCCTTTAAATGGATCTATAAGATGCGAGCACTGATATCCCGAGAATTAGAAATTTGAAAATGTAGGTGATTTGAAGGTATATTGTTATAATGAACTCTAAGAAACTTTTAGTAAAATTTTCTTTATTATTTGGCAACCCCACCTACATCTATTTCTACAATTACCCTTGTATTCATGGTTATTAATGAGCAATTTTCTCTTTATATTAAAAATTTTGAATTAGAGAAGGAAGAAGTTCTGAACACCTTATAAGAGGACATTTAGCCATCTTTTCATGACACTTCTTATCATGCACTATTAGTTATCTATGGGAGGTGTTGTCATGACAATGATGAGTTGTATACTTAATGATTACCTCATCAAATTGGTTATATAGGTGGTGGACTTAGTAAACATGGATATGGAATTATTATTTACATTGCTCCTAAGATGCGTAGTGTATGAATTTTGCACTAAGTTGCATTCATCATACTTGTACACTTTTGGATGCGGATGGAAGGAGTATCTATAATGCATAAACCATACTTGACCCTCTTGTGGATGAAATTGGGCTCCTTCCTTTCACTGTTCCTCGTGACAACTCATTTCTATTGGGATATCTTCATTTTGAGCCATATTGTCTAGCTTAGGAGCATGACCATGGTTTAACCATGTTGGTTACTTTCTTCCCTTCTCGGGTTGTCTGAATTATTGACCCAGAGTTCATGTCATTCGGGGTTCCAACAAAGCCTCTAAAACTATCGGCCCTCCTAGTAAACCAGAAGGGAACACAACGCCCAGAAAGCGTTGCGCAGTCTCACCCGAGATAGCTTTAAATGGGTGGCTGTAAGACTCATGTGTTTACAGCCTAGGATAGAGTAGGGGATAAGGGTTTCTTGATTAAGGTTAGATACCGTGAGTTGTAAGGGAGAGTCCTTATTCCTTGGATTCGCATACGAATATCCCACAGTTTAATTTGAGCAAAGTATAAGCAGATTCCTAACAATGCATTAACTCATTCATTCAATTTAACCATCAATTGCTGAAAGAAAGAAGAAACATCCATACATTTAACACATTACATGAGGATTATCATGGTTCACCCCCTCCTAGGCTACATCCACAAAGATTTGGCTCTTGTCTCTTGTATTATGATAAGTCTGCATTTCCGGCACCCCGCGCTTACAATTCTCCACAAAACTGGGTAAGATCTATGTGAGGCGAACTAGATCACACCAGGCTCCACGACTTGCGGTCCAATCCTCAGATCTACCTTTCCTTGTGTCTCATTTCCTCAACATCTTACAAAACCGGTTCATAGCACTCGAAACATTATAGAGAATCGCTAACAACTACTAACGAACCACCCTATATGATTCTTTCGTATCTATATTTATACATTTTAGGCTCTTCAACCTTTTACAGAATAATACCAAAACCCTAGCCTTTATTACATTAGGTCTTTCTCCCATACGCGTGCTTCTCCTCCTCCAGTTGTTGCTTTTCTTTGTGCATGCTTTCTTGCATGCGCACGTGCTTCTCTTCTGCCAGTTGTTACTTCAGTTTTTTGCACGCTTTCTTTCCCACGATCGTTCTTCTTTCCTCTTCATCCTGGTGCCAATAGGCCCCCAACACTGACATGTGACTCGTCTCGAGTCACCTAGTTTCTTTGTGCTTCCTTAATCTCCTTGGTAATTGTCTGGAACTGTTCCTGCAACTTTGCTGCTTTTGTCAGTGCCTGCGTGTTTTTCTCCTTGATGGTGTCGACTGTCTGAGCTGCCACTTCCTCACTCATCAATCCTACACATTCTAGTTGAATCTGTGTTGTCTTGTTTCTGGCTTCTTCTACCTGTGCAAGTACTTCTGCTACCCATTCCTGCAACGGTTCTATTTGAGCCTAATGCTCCTGTTTTTGTGTTTGTGCAATGATAAGTTCTGCATGTATCTTCTTCAGCTCTTGCATTCCCTTCACTCGTTCTAGAATTGGTATGGTCTTCTGTCGCTTCTTGAGTTCTTGGATCGTTGCATTGATCCTCTCCTCCTCCTTGTCCCATTGTTGGACTTGTGGATCCTCTTTGAGCCTTGTCCAAAGTTTCACCGCTTTATCCAGCAAGTTGGTTGCTGTGCTGACCTGTTTTTCTAGCTCCTACAGCTGCATTGTTGCTTCCTTCTTCCTTTGCTCCTTCACTGTTGGTGGAGTTTTCAGTGTAATTTATCCGCGGAGAGTCTCAATCTCCTTTCGATACTGATCAATTACCTGCGCAATCTGGTCGATCTTCTCTGCAGCTGGGAGTTCATTTCCTTGCGCAGTAGTTGGAAGTTTCCCAAATGCTTCTTCCACTCTGCATTCCAACTTGTTTCTTCATTCTTTCTCCTCCTTAGTCTTCGATTGGGCATGTGTGCAAATTGTTTCCAGTGCTTCCCGATTCTTTGTTTCTTGTTGTAGCTCGACTAAGTTTTTATGTGCTCAAGACTGCATCTTGTGGTCGAAGATAACCTGTAGTTTATGTAATGATTTTGATGGCATCCGTGTCAAGACCAATTGGATATGATCCAAATCCTTCAGTGGTGTCTGTCCCACAATTTCATCCATTCGCAGCATGCTAGGATTTATGTAGACCATGGAATGTGCATGTGGTATCGGAAGAACTGGGTCGCGTTCTTCTACCTCCACCCTTTTTTTGGTCTGTGTTGTCGATGGATTTGTGCCCCTACTGCTACTCATGATCTGGGATTCCCGAATTTCTTAAGGAGCTATCCCATTTCTGTCAGTTCCTTTTGCAGTTTATCCTTGTGGTGTGCGACATGATCGAAATCTTTTGTGAGGTAGTCTTGGACCATCCTGGAAATCATCTCTCCATCATCCTCCATGATTGTGTAATTTGGTGGTGGTCGTTGTCCCTTCATTTCCTTGCGCGCACCTGCGTCATGTACCGCTGGTCTCTTAGCCCCTCCTGGTTCCTATGTTATGGGATTCAGTGGGGTTTCCTATGCTCCCTCTGTCGATTTCCTTTGTTCATTGGTCGACTGGGTGGTTTTTGTCATCCCCTTCTGGGTCCTTGGTTGCTCTGAGCTATCGTCTTCATGAGTCGACTTCGGTTGGCCCGTTCTTTGTCTCTTGGGTACTGGGATTTGTGGAGGCTGTGTCTCCGCCTGCGCAGCCCCTCCCTCTGTTGTTTGTCCCGGTACTCTTCTGAGTATAGTTGGAACACTCCATTCATCAGGCCATTCATTGATGATCATGTCGATATCACCCTCAGTAACGCAGTAGCACATCTGTAGCCACTGTTTATCTGGGTTCTGCCTTGGTTGTATCCACATGGCTTGTCGCCTAGCCCAAAAATTAGTGATGTCCCTGTATCGTGTGACAACCTCTGGTGTTATTCTCCATGCTCGACTGATGGATTCCTATATCTCTCATAGGTACGCTTCGAATACAATTCCATTCTCCTTCTTATGCTTGGCTAGTGGCCCAGATATCAAGACGTGATATCTTTCTCCTCCTTGCTCTGGTGTGGTAGCAAAGACGGTGTATTCTGGTTCTCGCCATCCCATGAAAGCTATGAGAGTGATCAGCCATGAGTAATGAAACTATGTACCCGCGTCCTGGGTGTCTTTGCATTCTATTTAGAACAAGTTTGATAGGTATGGTGCCCAACTCATGAAGGTGCCTTTTGCGCACTGAGCCACAACAACAATGACTCCTGCTGGTACTTTGTCTTTGCGACATTTTCTTAGCATTTTGCAGGCTAAGATTTTTGCGCCCAATTGTGTCATGACATTGTTGATACGTTTAATTATAATGCCTCTTATTCCCCTATCATTGTTGTATTTCTTCTTCATCTCTTCTACCAATGATTTTTCCTTGGACTTATCGTCCAGAATCAACGCGGGATCCATACCCTCGGTGGGTAGGCCTGTTATCTGCGTGATAAGTTTGACCGTTATGTGGACAGGTTTGTCCAGCCATATATCCCCTCTGTGCATAACTGCTAATAGTTGTTTGACGCATGCCATCACATATTGGTCTCTTCCAAAGTGTGGTATCTTCAACAACCCTAGAATTATGTTCTGTCCAGTCTAGTGGCCCACTGGTGTGGCTGAGTGATGGATTCTCCGAGTTGGTTCACGACCATTTCCTGCATAAAAACCTATGGTGCAAGCTATGGATATTTGGTTTCATCTTCTACATCGTGGTCAGAATACTTGAGCTTCCCGATGTGACCTAATAGTTGTGGGTCCACCTATACTCCCTCTGGTATGAGGGGTAGCACAATCTCTGCAGCCAGTTTCTTTCGAGGTGAGATCGGTATCTGAATTCATTCCTCCTGTCGCGATGGTTGGCTCGAGGTTCCAACAGCTTCTGGTTTCTCCTTCGCCATCCATTCTTCCCAAGCCGTGGCCATTTCACCTGTCGACGTGGCTGAAAAAAAAATTGGGATGGGTGTTTATGGGACGTCTGGTTGCACTTTTGCTTCTGGGTTTTGTGCGCTTCTGTTAGCTCCTACGGCTGCTTTAGTGTTTTTTGATGGCATTTCTTGGTGGGTTTCTTCTTCTTTGTTCTGAGGCTCGTGCGCTGCTACTGGTGTATCTTGTTCCATGGCCTCTATTTGTGGCTTCAAAACCTCCTCAAGTATGGGTGTGGACTCTACTGGAACTTCCTCTAGCGACGGGATTTCGTCAATATTGATGATTTCTGGGGGATGTTGTTCACTTTATTTCAGTGGTCCTTGCGACCTTGTCTGAGCCCTGGTTGATCTGGTTGTATGGCCTGGTTCTGTGAGCTTCGGTGGTGCCATTATGCTATCTGTCGACCGTTTGCAGGGTTTGAATGGCTTTGGTGAGCTCGTGGTTTCACTCTGTTTGTTCTTGTTGATGTTTCTCTTTTCCTGTTCTCCTTTCACGAATAGACTAACTGTTGTTGTGCTCGTGTGTTGTATGGGATCATCATGAAGCTTGTCGAGGATGCTTCCTCCATCATGTGATTAATGCACCATGACTGTAGGTTCAATGCATCCCCGACGGTTTCATACTTTCCATTATGTTTGCTATGTCCTCTCTAGTTGGCACGTTTAATGTGGCATCCCATCTGTCCTTGCCTTGATTTAACTATGCTTCTTGTTGTCCTGTCAGCCTGCTTTTGTCGGCTTTCCTTTTCCTGCATGTTTTATTTTTCGATATGGTCATTATATTTTCCCTTGCTGGATTTGTGTTTCATATGCATCTTGTCTATCATGCTGCGTGTTGTTTTCGACTATNGTGCAATGGGTGGTCGACTGTCCTTGTATAGCTTCAGCCAGCTCCCATTGACCATTCCTTTGAGGTCTACACCCTCTATATCTCTTAACTATACAACTCCTCCATCCGTGACAACTTTTACTTCGTATGGTTCTAGCCAATGCATTCTCAGTTTTCCTGGGTGCTGTAGCACTTTACTGTCATAGAGTAATACTAGATCTCCTTCTGTGAATGTCTTCCTCTTGATGTGGAGGTTGTGCCAAGATTTGTCTCTTTCTTTCTATACTTGTTGATGGAATCCTACCAAGATTCGGTCTTCCTCCATTGACAGTAATTGATTCAGTCTTTCCTCTACTATGCCTGGTTCTATCATTTGTGTAATGACTGCTACACGTAGGTTGGGTATTAAAAATTCTAAGGGCACTACTGCATCTTGACCATAGACTAGTTTGAATGGTGTGTGACCAGTCATATTTTTACATGTGGTTCTATACAACCATAGTATTGCTGGTACCTTGAGATCCCAATCGTCCCCGTTGACATTGCATATCTTTGTTAAGGCATTTTCTAGAATTTTGTTGAAGGCTTCTACCGTGCCATTTTCCTATGGATGATACGATGTGATTTTCTGGTGATGAACTTCAAACTCTTCCAGCATCGCTCAGATGGTTTTGTTTATGAAGTGCGTTCCTTGGTCGCTCATCAAAATTCTTGGGCACCCAAATCTAGTAATTACCTGTTCAAACAGAAAGTGTGCAACTGTCTCTGCATTGCAATATTTTACTAGCACGGCTTCTGCCCATCTTTCTAGGTATTACATCACGGTGATAATATATCTTGCCCCCATTCTTTTGGCTGTTGGGTTAATGGGTCCCACGAAGTCTATCGCCCATTTGTCGAATGCCTGAAGTGTCACTTGTGGTCGTAGTGGCATCTCGTCCCTTCTGTTGGGTTTTCCTACCCTTTGACAGGCATCACATTACTGACAGTATTCTTTCGAGTCTCTGTGGATCGTTGGCCACCATAATCCTGCGCGTAGTATCTTCTGCACGGTAGATTTTCCTGCATAATCCCCTCCTGCTATTCCCTCATGGGCTTCTGCTAAAATTCTTGGTCATTCGTGGGCTAGTACGTATCTTCGTAAGATGTTATCTATGCCCATCTTGTATAGATGTCTTGTGATCAATTGATTGTCAATTGCACGGACTACCAGGTTCTTCTTCTGCACAGTGGTATATTCTTGCGGCGTAGTACCTGTGCTTAAGTACTGGATGATGTCTGCGAAGTAATCGTCTGCAATTGTACTGAGAATAGTTGTGCATCTAGAAATTTGTCTTCTAAATTCGTTGGTTCCTCTCCATTTGTGACCCTCGATAGGTGGTCAGGCCCTGCATTCAGTTTTCCTGGTTTAACTATTACCTCAAAGTCAAATTCTTGAAATAGTAATAACCATTGACAGATTCTCCCCCCCAACACTGGCTTGTTGACTAGGTATTTCAGGGCTGAGTGATCTATAAACGTCTTAAAGTGTTTTCCCAATAGGTAATGTATGTACTTCTGTAGTGCATAAACCATGGCTAGGCCTTCTCTTTCTGTCGTGTTATAATTATCTTCTAAATCTGATAATTTTCTACTTGCAAATGCTATCGGGTGATCCAAGTCTCTTGCTCCTGGTTGCACCAAGATAGCTCCAAGTGTTATTGCTGATGCATTTACATGTACATGGAACGTCTTCTCCCAATCTGGAAATACCAATATTGGTGCAGTGACCATCTTTTCCTTTAGGGTATCCAGATCATGTTGGCACTCATCATTCCATTGATACTTTGTATCCTTCCTTAACAATTTTTCCATTGGCATTGTAATCTGGGTGTAGCCTTTGATGAATTTTCAGTAATATCCCGTATTTCCTAACGTTTCTCTAAGTTGGCGAACTGCTTTTGGTGTTGGTAGATTAACAATGACTGTGATTTTGGCCGGATCCACTAGAAAACCCTGTTTGCATACTATTTGTCCCATTAATATCTCAAATGGTGTTCCAAATATGCATTTATTGATATTCAGTGATATCTGGCACTGTCTGCATCATTCTAGCATCAGTCGTAACACTTCCACATGGTTTTTTAACATGCTATAGACCGTCCAATCATCCAGGTATACTTCAAGGAATTGATGGATGAATTCCTTAAATGCTGCGATGACCACTCTAGAAAATATCGCGGGTGCATTCTTCAGTCCGAACGACATGACTGTATACTGATAAGATCCCCATTCTGTCGCGAATGTAGTCTTGTGTCTATTCTCCTGTGCTATATTAATCTGATGATATCCTGAGAATCCATCGGTGAATGAGTAGGCTTCGTGGCCTCCTACGTTCTCAAGTACTTCGTCCGTCAACGATGTGGGGAATGGGTTGTGTAGGCATGCATCATTCAACTTCCTCAATTCAATGCATATCCTAATCCTTCTTCCCTGTTTCTTGTCCTGTACTACCATCGGACTTATCCATTCTGATTCTTCGATTTGTTCGATGATGCCGACCTCGAGCATCCTGTCAATCTCGTCTTTAACTTTCTGTTTATATATGTGATTCAATCTATTTGGTCATTTTTTAATGGGTCTCACATCAGGTCTGAGTGGTATCTTCATTTCTCCTAATTCTCCAGCTATGCCTTTCATCTCTATAAAGGTTGTGGGAAAAAGGTCGTTGTATTCGTGCAACAATTCTATGATACTTTCTAGTGTCTGCTTGTCCTAGTAATCTCCATTGATGACCATCTTGGGCCACTCAACGGGCCCTATGTTAACCTTCTTTATCTTGATTTGCGCAGAGATGAACTCTGACTCTAAGGGTGGTCCTTCCACATCTCTCTTGCCTTCGACTTCTTCAATCTAAATATCGCGTGGATCATCTTCATCCGAAGCTTCCTCCTGTACGTGGTAGCATGACAGTAGATCCTTGATTGTATGCTTATTTTGCTATTGTACCTTTGTGATAGTTTCTACTTCCGGTTCAGTAATGAATATGATATTTTTGATCTGTTTCAGGGCCGCGTCCATGTTGGGGTTCTCATGGTCGAATGAAAAAGTGACTGTAAAGTTTTGTTGGAGTGTTTCCCATGTCTTGGTTCCTTTACGCATTTCCTGGTCCGTGTACCAATTCGCTAGTATGCCCTCTAAAGTATGAATGAAGTGGTGAGACCATTCCTCCAGTGGTGTCATTTTCCACAACATTTTACATGCCTCCAAGTGTTTTGTTGGTTTGCCTAATCTGTCATATTTATGTTGTTTGTTACCCGTCTGTTCTGCGCCGAACCTTATGCGCAGTAATTGCTTACATTGGTACCAATTTGTGATAGTTTCTTTGTGTGCACCCCACCATCTGGCAGGTGTAGCCTTTAATGCTAAATCCAGTGCTAGCAATCTCTGGTTTTCTAATACTTCATCTTCATATTGTGTCAAGAAAGTTTCCAAATCATTTAGCCCGTGAAAGCTGGGTGGTTCTCTGATTTCTGTGCATATCCATCTTACTGCACGGTCTATTCTGGCACACCTTCTCGTGGATACTTCGTGTAGTCTTTGCTGCTAGTATTCTAACCCTATGTCTTTGTCTGTTGTGCATGAAGTAATGCTCCACCAACTGAGTACCACATCTGCAGTTGGGTTTATATAATCTGCATCACATGCAGTTGTTCTGTACAACTGGTCGATCTCTTCTAAATCCAGGCAAGTGGGTTCTACGAACCTCTCGCCTTTTGATGGGTCGAGTGGAGCTATGACCCTGCAACCCCCCGACTCAAATGTCATTTTTCTGGTTTTTAAGTTAATTATGGCCTAGTTGTCAAACGCCCAATCCAGACCAAGTAGCATCAGGTAAGGTGTCGTGTTGTCTACTATTTTGATGACTCCGAAGTCTACCTTAGTGCGCACATCATCTAGATCTATCGTCACTCCTTTCAGTCTACCTATTGGTAGGACTCTATGTTGATTTGCTAGTTTTAATTGAACCGTTGAATATCCTAGTGTAGGTTCTCCCATGCATTGCCATGTATCTTTTGGTAGTACATTCACTTTGGATCCTAGATATAGTATAATATCTTCCATATTGAAATCCCCAATGTTAGCATTTAATCTAAATTTCCTACTTGTTCTTCTTCTTGTCTTTAGGTGGTTGACAATTTTCACTTCTGGCTTCTGTTTCGTTTCGCCGCTACATTTTTCTAGGATGTTTTGCAATATTTTAATAGATGAAGGATCATTTAACATTTTGATGCATGATTGCAAAAAGTCTTTGATCGTACTTACTTGTTCCTCGGGTTGTATTATGTTGATATGGTCCAATGATGGCGACATTTCGTATTCCAGAGCTTCCTTTCTCTGCTGTGCAGTCGACATAATGTTCTCCTTCTGGAATTCTTGTCGGGCTTTTGTAAAAATCTCCTTCTCCTTATGTGTGTCGAACTTCTTCTTGGGTTTGGTGTTCTTCTTTACCCATTGGTTATGCAATGGTTCTTGTCGAAATGTATCATTTCCTCTTTTTGTTCCTCCTTGAGTGACTATATTGATGTTCCGACCATCATCCGTTGCTTCGACTGAAATCCACTGAACGTTCTGGTTATTTTGGTTCCTTTTTTCCTGGATTTTTCCAATTAATGTCGGACAGTCCTCTGTATCAGGGTCCGATGCGCGACAATACATACAAGTCGCTGGTGGCAGTGGACACTCCCGTGCATAATGTCCTAGTTGCTGGAAATTATGACATGTGATAGGTCCTCTCCCATGTCTGAAACCTCCTCTGGCTCATCCTACTCTTCTATAAGTTGCGCGGTCACTTTGCGGTGGGTTGTACTATGGTCCTTGGTTATACTGCATGGTATTGTACTGGGGTTGTGCTGCATTGTACTGCGGCTGTGCGTTATTGTAAGGTTGTGGTTCATTATTATACTGCTACTACGCTATGTTGTATGGTGTTGGGGCTTGATTGAACTATGGTGTTGCCTGCCCAGTCATCATTTCTGCCTGCATCCTGTATGCGTCTGATGTTCTTTCCCGCATCAGATCCATAGTTCTGCAATCTTTGTCGTCATGGTCGACTAACTTGCAAAAGGTGCAATATGAGTTCTTGGGGACTGTTTGGTATTTCTGCATCATCGTGCAGTGGTAAGGGTCATGACCCAGTTTCTTTCATATTTCACACCATAATCATCCCTGTGGTAGTGGGCTTGGCATCCCTGTCGCCATATACTGTGCGAATGTTGGGCATTCATTCTTATGGTGTCCTTTCGTTATGTAGGTAGTGCACCAAACTGCTTCTCGTTTTTCCTTGTTCTTATTCTGGTTCAGCTGAAATGTTAAGTTCTTTAGATCCTTCTTCAGTTCTTTGATAGTCGAGTCTGTCTGCTAGTACTGATTCTCTTCCAATTGCAAGGCTTCCTGCAGAGCCTCTACCTGCGTCTAAAACTTTTGTTGTCATAATGGATATTTTAAGTGTGGGAATAGTGAGTTGACAAACAGGTGCCGATGCTGCATATCGGTCATACGGTATTTTAACTTTACTTTTAATCACTTGAATATTTGATCAATCTCCCATACCGATTCTCACGATTTCTGTCTTATTTCAATCATTTCATTCAAGTATTGATCCTCTAAGATTGGCTTCTAGAACTCATTGATCAATAGTTTTTTAATGTCGTCCAGTGTCCTTGTTGTTTCAGGAACATTGTTCATGTCTAGACTCATGTACCGGTCTAGTGCACATTCCCTTAGCATGATCGCTAACTGCACAAGTTTGGTGTCTTCATCAGTGATTTGATTTTCTTCCCAAATCTTTGCGCAAATGAACAGATGCTTCTCGGGGTCTTCTGCTGCTTCTCCTTGAAACTCTGGTAATCTGATAGTAGGATCGTGTCCTGCCATTCCAAATACTGAGCTACTCCCTCCGCCACACGGTGTAGATACTTGACTAAGGTTGCCTGAACTGGATCCTTTAGTTTTTTCCCTTTGCATCGATGTACTTCCTGTTGTCGGACTTCCTTTGAACTTTGGTTGTCTAAACGGTGGTGTTATTTTTGGTGTATTGGTCGCACATGGGTTTATGGGTTCCACACTAAAATTAATATTGAACGAATGGTTGTCTTCTCTTCCTGTTCTTGGGCCTCTTGTTTTCCTCTCATATGCGGCGTGCAAGATTTCCTCAATCTGCTCCATAGCCCCGATATCCTCTACCTCTTCCTCATCGCTGGCCAAGCCCTCCCTCTTAGCTACAAATCTCTTCTTGGTATTCACCTTATCTTGGTAGGATGCTCCGCTAAGCATCATTCCTAATGACTCCAAGATCCAGTTGAGTTGGTCATCATCCATCAAAATTGGGTCCAAGGGTTCCTCCTCCTTCTTCTTTGTATCTTTCCCTCCTTCCATTCCTCCTCTCTCTGTCAATGCTTCCCCCCTTCCCCCATGCGCGCACGAAAGTCTAGTTGTATGATTCCATTTTCATTACACCTTTGTTATATAGCAGTATCTTGATAGAAATATATAGTGATCGAATGTACCTTCCTTTGGGTCCTCGTAGGAACTCTTTCTTGGCTGTGCTATATGACTTTACTATATCTACCGCGAATTCTGTGATGAAGCCTGCCACAATACTGTCAATCCAAAAGTCGATTGCGCGGGTGAATTTGTTGTTCACCTACTACAGCTGTTGGATCTGTACTGGAGTCCAATCTAGCTGTCGAATATTGTTCGTCATGTGGTTATCCTTTAGCCTTAAGATCCACTCTTGTAGTAGATGCGAAAAATCACAGAAAAAAACTTCATGTAAATCCGTAAATACGTATTTATCCAGGTATTTACGCGGTGTGATCCTAGGGTTTCTATTGTCTTTCTGTGAAAACTCTAGGTCTATGGTTCTCAACCAACCCTCGATTTCTTCTCTCATGGGGTTCCAAGGTGTCAACATCCCCTTCTAAGAGTTCATTTCTCTTCCTTCTTTTCTTTATTCATTCCATCTCATCTACTCAGTCCTTTCTTGTTCCTCTTAACATGGAAACAAAACCATTTGTTGGTTACTTGCTTCCCTTCTCAGGTTATCTGAGTTATTGAACCAGGGTTCATGTCATTTGGGGTTCCAACAAAGCCTATAAAACTATCGACCCTCTTGGTAAACCAGAACGCAACATAGCGCCTAGAAAGCGTTGTGCAGTCTCACCCGAGATAGCTTTAAATGGGTGGTTGTAAGACTCAGGTGTTTACAGCCTAGGACATAGTAGGGGATAGGGGTTTCTTGATTAAGGTCAGATACCGTGAGATGTAAGGGAGAGTCCTTATTCCTTGGATTCGCATACGAATATCCCACAGTTTAATTTGAGCAAAGTATAAGCAGATTCCTAACAATGTATTAACTCATTCATTCAGTTTAACCATCTATTGTTGAAAGAAAGAAGAAAAATGCATACATTTAACACATTACACGAGGATTACCATGGTTCACCCCCTCCTGGGCTACGCCCACAAAGATTTGGCTCTTGTCTCTTGTATTATGATAGTTCTTCATTTCCGGCACCCCGCACTTACAATTTTCCACAAAAATGGGTAAGATCTATGTGAGGTGAACTAGATCGCACCAGGCTCCACATCCTACGGTCTAATCCTTAGATCTACCTTTCCTTGTGTCTCCTTTGCTCAAAATCTTACAAAAATGGTTCATACCGCTCGAAACATTATAGAGAATCGCTAACAACTACTAACGAAGCACCCTATATGATGCTTTCGTATCTATATTTATACATTTCAGACTCTTCATCCTTTTACAGAATATTACCAAAACCCTAACCCTTCTTTAGTTAAGTCTTTCTCCCATACGCGTGCTTCTCCTCCTCCAGTTGTTACTTTGCTTTGTGAACGCTTTCTTGCATTTGCACGTGCTGCTCTTCTGCCAATTGTTACTTCGATTTTCTTCATGCTTTCTTTCCCACGTTTGTTCTTCTTTCCTCTTCGTCATGGTGCCAACAAACCACTTGATGTCTAACACTTTGACAAGGTCCCCTTTTCCTTTGTACACTTTATTACGACCATAGGTCACGAGTTTGTCCTTATTGTACTATTTGCATTGTCCACTTGAGGCGCCTTCCAAGTGACTTGATTAATCCTTTGGATTCATACCCTTGATTTTGTCTTGGTTGGGAACTGCATCTTTCCTTAGAATACTTCCTCTATTGTGCATTTCCTTTGTTATGTACACTCCTTTGTGGCACATGCTCATGGATAGTGGCTCATATGCTACTAATTCAAATTGCATAATAAGTAAAGAGTGATCTAGGTCAACAAGAGGCACAATGAACATATAGGTCTCTTTACAATATATTGGAGGAAAAGATAAATTTGCATCAATGGTAGGTAGGAATTTTTTTTTAACCATCATTGACTCCATACTAGATAATGAGTCAATATATGATCAAATGGTTGAGGAATTTCCATCAATGAGGATGTCTGCAAGTTTTCTAACTAATTTAATCTCATGTTGTAGCAACATTAAGAAGAAGTTTGCAAAGTACAAAGAATATAATGAAAGGGAAAATGGTGAACCTTACATTGTTGCTAGCTAATTTCTCTACTCAAAGGTGAGTTACAAACAATTTCAATGACTTGCTTGCTCAAAATAAGTAGGTTATAATTTGTTGTATCACATGATTTGTATCTAGGGAAAATCTCAACCCAGGCTACGAATGTGTGACAACTCAGGAGAATCTACTCACTATCACCTCAGACAAACACTCCCCTCTTTTAGTGATGAAGAAATTCACCACAAGGGACGAGTCCTGAGTGACCCAAGGGGGAATGAGGGGGAAAAACAAATGGTGAAAGGAAAACCCCTATAGGTCACAGTATGAAAGTTATTAGGGATTTAAGAATGATGACTTTGGTGAAGGGAAGGAAGAGTCTAATTAATAACCTTCAAAACAAACATTATAACCACTATCCCAAGACACAAGATCATGAAAATAAACCCCTAAACATTAAGGGAAACAAAAAGAAACATTGTCGTCTAAAAAGTTGCGACAGACTGTAATTTGTATAAGAAATAAGGAAATGTTAACAACTGCAATAAATCATCATCAAAATCAACAAGTAATATCTTGAAACAAATTCCCTTGATTAGTAGATAACATTTCAATATTCAAACAATAATTTTGATGATTGAAATAGATATAAACCAAGTGTTATCAACAATTGTATGAAAATGATCTGGATTTTATGAGCAGAATGAAATGAATACAAATTATTAAAAGATTCTTAACACAGAATAACAGAGATACAATAAAATTGGTTTTCTATTCAATAAGGAAATAAGTTGAAGCTGTAAAATGCAGCGGAAAACAAGCTTGTTGGAATGGTGGCGGCTTATCTCTGAGAAGAGATGTGACGATTACGCTCATTCGCAAGAAGATGATTAAAATGAGGCTCTAAAGGCATTTTTACAATAAGAATGAATGTCAAAATCCCTAGACATCCAAAAACATAACCCTAGGAGAAGAAGTGCCAAAAGTCATGTGGGCCCCGTTTGGGTAAGTTAGTACATCAACTTCCCGGGGTCGTAACTTTTGCATACGATATTCATTTTAGACGCAGAATATCCCATTGGAAAGGTTTATCCAAGGGATACACATTTTTCTTCTATGTATCAAAGGTCATTTCTGGCTGTGGAGAGCCCTAAAAATGTTGTTTAGGGCCTCGAAACGACCCCACAAGTCAGGGACCTGAAAACTAGGATACACCTACCAAACTGGAAAACTACCAAAATGAACCAGTTGGAATAGGTGGCAGTCCACAGAAATCCATCTGGATCAATCATACCCCCTTAGGAAGCAATGGTCTCCATTGTGTTGAGTTCCCCCATTAGATGAGGAAATTTCTGTTGAATTTGGCCTCGGTTGAGCCACTTGCCCTAGTGCAGGAGCTGGCCTGCTTTGAAAACTCGATAAAGATAGATCCTTTGTCGTTGGGTGCCTTAATTTATGTGTCCACAATATGATCATTGGATGCTTGTTGCATGCATTCATGGTTGAGCTCTGTTTGTGTCAACTGCTCTGCTATCTCTGAGGTGTCCAATAATGGTGGGACATATGGCCGAAGGAGATCCATATTGAAGACTGGGTGTAGGCCAAGGAAAGGGGGAATGTTGAGCACAAAAGAATTGTCACACACAACCTTGGTGATGGTGTATGGCCCATACCGAAGTGGGAAAATCTTTCGATGGGGCCCTGTAAGGCGTTATTTTTGCAAGTGCAACCAAAATTTGTCGCCCACCTAAAACTTATGTGGCACCCAGTGTTGATCATGGCATTGCTTGTACTTGGAATTGGACTTCTGTAAAATATCTTGAACTTGTTGTCAGATTTGATGGATCCACTCAATGAACCAAGTGGCTTTGTTAGCTGCTGGTGGATCAGGAGACGAGTCGGTCGAGGTGTTCTCCAAGGGTAGTGAAATATCCATGGGGCCAAATGGTTGGAATCCCAACCCCACTTGAAAGGTGTTGTGGCCAGTTGAGCTATGTAGGGCTCGATCGTAGCTATGTTGGACATAGGGAAGAATCTCATCCCATGTACATGGGTTCTTGGAATTGTACATGCGCAGGATATGTACAATCATTTGATTGATGACCTCATTTTGGTCATCTATCTGGGGGTGGAAGGCAGTGGATTTGGTGAGCTTGGTATCCAGCAGTTACCAGAGGCTCTTATGTGATGAGGAAATGACTGTCTCGATATAAGACAATGGTTTGTGGGATACCAAAGTGTGCCTAGACGCGTTTAAAGAAGAGCTTGGCGGTAGCCTCTGCAAAGATGTTCTTCTTGCAGGCGACCATAATTTCCATCTTGGAAAAGCAATCAACAACTACAAAAACAAATTCATTGCCCCTCTTGGTGGACGGGAGGCCCAAAATGTAGTCCATTGATATGGATTCCCACGACTTGTCAGGAATAGGAAGAGGGGTGTAAAGGCCCTATTTCTTAGTGGTTGGTTTGGCAATAGTGCAAGCGATGCAGGACCTGATATAATTGCCAACATTCTGTCAAAATTTCGGCCAGTAGAAATGATTCTGCAACACCGCCATTGTATTTTTGACACCAAAGTGTCATGTCACCCGACTGTAGTGAGATTATCAAATCAGCTTCGGGTGATCGCTTGATTGAATGCAGATATGGACCAGACCGCACAACAACCCATTCTGAAGATGGAAATTAGTGACATATGAGCTTGCCACTAACATTTGGTATGTGGTGGAGAAGTCAGGGTCTGTTGCATAGAGGTGGGGCCATCCGGAGGTCTCATGGTCGTAAGAGTCTAGAACCATGGTGAGTGTCGCGACTAGAGGTTGGCTGAGGCAATCACCAACTCGGTTGGTACTTCTTGTTTTGTACTTGATGTTGAGGTGGAACTGCTGTAAGTATGTGGACCACTTATGATTGCGGTCATTCTACAATTTTCCTTGGGTTTGTATGAACTGTAATGGCTTGTGATCAGTGTGGATGACTGTCTCCACTAGCGGCAGCCTTTCACAATGGAATTCATATCTTTGTTGTAAGTAGGGTACTTACAGACAACATCTGATAGTGTCTCACTATGATATGCCACAGGGTGGCCGTGTTGAATGAGAATGGCGCCCATGACATAGTCTGAAGCATTTGTCTCGATCTCAAAGGGATGGTGCAGGTCCGGTAATGAAAGTAATGGGATGAGAACAAACGTTGGTTCAAGTCATCAGAGGCTTATTTTTGGGACAAGCCCCACACAAATGTTTCCTTACTGCCACCCATGGTTACTTGGCTGAGGGCCCATACGATATGAGAGAATCTCAACATGAACCTACAATAGAAATTGGCAAGGCCCAAGAAGCTCTGAATCTCAGTGAGTGTAGATGGGGTTGGCCAGTCACAAATGACATGGATCTTGGATGGATTCACATGCACACCATCCTGATCAATGATGTAGCCTAAGTAATGGACCTTGTCCATGTCAAAGGATCATTTTTTCAAGTTTACATATAGTTTGTGCTTCCGCAAGGTGTGTAGAACTTCTAGAATATGCTACAAGTGTTCCACCCAAGTCTTGTTGTAGATGATGATTTCATCCAGATACACCACTAAAAAATTATTGGTGAAAGGTCATAGGATAACGTCCATCATCATCATAAAAGTTGTTGGAGCATTTGTCAAACCAAAGGGCATGACCAACCATTCAAAAAGACCTTCTTTTAACTTGAAGGTGGTCTTCCATACATTTGTATGTTCTATTGGGACCTGGTGGTAGCTAGACTTCAGATCAATCTTACTGAAGTATTTGGCCCCCGTGAGTTGATCAAGGAGGTCATCAATTCAGTGAATCGGGTATCGGTTCCAGACTATGATTTTATTCAGGGCCTGGTAATCAATGCAGAGTCGCCAGGTCCTGTCTTTCTTATGCATCGATATGATTGGGCTCCCACAAGGCGATGAGATGGGACAGATGTTACCCTTATGGAGCAGTTCTTGGATCTGCCTCTTGATCTCCTCATTTTATAACAGAGAGCGGCGGTAGATTGATGGGATGCTTGACCTAGAAGTGCAGAGGTATCCCCTGTAGGAGAGGAGAAGATATCTGGATATTATTCCATGACCTTATCCCCTTGCTTCTGTTGTGTGGAGAGATCGACCGCGAAGGCCCTAGATGTGGCTGTGATATTTCTCTTACTCTGAGATCCAATCACGAAGAAGACAAATTTCTCAGTCTAAGAGATGAGCTTCTTGCATTGCTTGGCATAGATCAAGGAAATATCACTAGGAGGGACTTCCTCGGGTATCCTTTACAATTTCTTGTTCAAAGTAATAATAAAACTACAAGGCCTAGACTCATATATAACATGACATTTCCATAAATAAGGTTGGCCCAAAAGAACAATACAAACTTTGAGAGGAGAAACATCACACAATACCTTGTCTTTGAAGGGATTGATGTCGTACGACAGTTGAACCCGTTGGTTGATGCGGAGATCGCTTCCTTGGCAGAGCCATCCAATGGTGTAGGGTTGCGGGTGCGTCATTGTCAACATGTCCAGTCGCTTGATGACATTTGTTGAGATGAGGTTCTTCTAGCTACTGCTATCAATAATGAAGCGCAACAGGGTGCCTTTTACCCACTTCTGCAAATGGAAAAGGAGCTCGCCTTCTTCTAGCTCATCTGATTCACCAGGATGGACCTTGGTGGTATCAAAGGTGGCACTGGGTTCCAGATCAATAATATTTCTTCCCCTTTCTAGTTCCGACTCGGAGTCAAAACCCACATCTGATTTAGAGGCTTTCACTTCGGCCACCAACGACTTCTTTGAGCGACAATCAACAATGTTATGCCAAGGGCTCTTATGGAAGTCACACCATTTCCCGATATCCTTATTTGTCTTTTTGGTGTCCTTCTTTGCTTGCGGATTGGACTGGTTGGCCTGATACTGTCCATATTTTCTCTGTCCTTTGTTCTGTAGGTTGGGGCCGCCCTTTCCTGGTTTTTGCTAGGGTTCCCAGGCCCAAATTGTCGCATATTTTTTTTTAGCTTCTGCTCGATTTTGATGACATATCGATAGGTCATGCCCAAGGATGAGATGTCCATAAATTCCATTTCATTCTGGATGTATCTATGTAGATCACCATGATACTTGAGCACCAGATGTCGCTCTGAATCTTTGATACCCAGCTTGGTGTGCAGGGTATGGAAGATATTTGTGAAATCTGTCACTGCTTGGTCTCTTTCTTGCCGCAGTGTGGTTCATTTGGTATACAAGTCGTCATAAATTACGATAGGCTAGTATTGTTCCTTAATAGCATCCCTGAAGGATTCCCAAGTGGCCATGACTGTAAATAATGAGGGTTCCTCTATTTTCTTTTGCTCACAGAAAGTTTCCCACCAATCTTTGACATGGGGAATGACTTTGAGAAGCGCAAAAGTAATTCTTTCTCTATTTAAAAAGTTATGGATAGAAAAATACCCTTCTAGTAGATTCAACAACTCTTTTACAACATTTGCGTCTATCTGACCTTCAAATATAGGAATATTGAAGTTGATTTGTACCTTGAAGGGGGCGATGCCTTCGCTCGAGGAAGATGTGTCACTTGTTGGTAGCCATCGAAGGATTTGCGCAAAAATATCCATCATCTCATTCCTCTGTTGCATGAGGGATTCCTCAAGCAACATTTTGAAAGGATATCCTGTCCCATCATCTTTCTTTCTCCTGTCCTGAGAGGTCGTTTAGGCGTGCGAGATATTTTTTCCTCAAGAGAAACAAGCTCAAGACCCAATTCTTTTTACCCTGACCTAGTTGGGGACATGAATTAAGACAACAAGGAGCAGACCACTCTGATACCACTGAACCATATTTTATGAGAAGAATGAAATGAATATAGATTATTAAAATATGCTTAACACAAAATAACAGAGATACAGTAAAACCGGTTTTCTATTCAATAAGGAAGTAAGTTGAAACTGTTAAATGCAACGAAAAATAAGCTTGTTGGAATGTTGATGAATTATCTTTGAGAAGAGATGTGACGACTGTGCTCATTCCCAAGAAGATGATTACAATGAGGCTCTGAAGGCCTTTTTACAATAAACAGGAATGTCAAAAACCCTAGAAATCCAAAAACCTAACCCTAGGAGATGAATCGCCAAAAGTCATGTGGACCCTGTTTGGGTAAGTTAGTACATCAACTTCCCGGGGTTGTAACTTTTGCATATGATCTACTCAAAAAGACCCTGCAAGTCAAGGACCCGAAAACTAGCAAAAAAACTGCCAAGCTGGAAAACTGCCAAAATGAACTAGTTGGAATAGGTGGGAGGCCATCGACATCTATTTGGATCAATCCACCCCCATTAAGAAGCAATGGTCTCCATTTCATTGAGTTCCCCCATCAAATGAGGAAATTTCTGTTGAATTTGTCCTCGAGTGAGCCACTTGCCTTAGTGCAGGAGCTACCCTTCTTTGACAACTCGACAAAGTTGGTTCCTTTGTTGTCGGGTGCCCTTGATCTGTGTGTCCAAAATATGATCAGTGGATGCATGTTGCATGTAGCCAAGTTTGAGATATGTTGGTGTCAACTCCTTTGTTATCTCTGAGGTGTCCGATAATGGTGGGAAATATGGCTGAAGGAGAGCCATGTTGAAGACTAGGTGCAGGTCAAGGAAAGTGGAAATGTTGACCACAAAATCATTGTCACCCACAAACTTGGTGATGGTATGGCCCATATTGAAGTGGGCGAAGCTTCCTATGGGGCCCTGTAAGGTGTTTTTTCTGCAAGTGCAGCCAAACTTTGTTACCCACCTAAAACTTATGTGGCCCCTGGTGTTAATCATGGTGCTGCTTGTACTTGGCATTGGACTTCTGTAAAATATCTTGAACCTATTGGTGGATGTGATGGATCCTCTCAATGAACCGGGTGGATTTTTTAGCTTCTGTTGGAGTAGGAGATGAGTTGATTGAGGTGTTCGCTAGGGGTAGTGCAACATCCATGGGGCCCAATGGTTGGAATCCCAACCCCACCTGAAAGGGGCTTTAGCCAGTTGAGATATGCAAGGCTTGATTGTAGCTAGGCTGGACATAGGGAAGAATCTCATCCCATGTGTGGGGGTAATTGGAATTGTACATGCGCAAGATATGTACGATCATCCGATTGACGACCTTAGTTTGGCCATCTATCTGGGGGGTGGAAGGTAGTGTATTTGGTGAGCTTGGTATCTAGCAGTGACCAGAGGCTCGACCAAAATGTGTTGAGGAAATGATTGTCCCGATCTAAGACAAAGGTTTGTGGGATCCTAAGGTGTACCCAGACGCATTCAAAGAATAGCTTGGCAGTGGCATTTGTAATGATGTTCTTCTTGCAGGTGGCCAAAATCGCCATCTTGGAAAAACGATCAACAACTAAAAAAAGACAGTCATTGCCCCTCTTGGTGGATGGGAGGCCTGACATGTAGTTCATTGAGATGGATTCCCACAACTTTTTCAGGAGTAGGAAGAGGGGTGTACAGGTCATGTTTCTTAGTGGTCAATTTGGAAATAGCGCAGGTGGTGCTGGATCTGATATAATTTCCGACATCCTGTCGAAGTTTTGACCAATAAAAATGCTTCTACAACACCACCACTATATTTTCGATGACAAAGTGTCCTGCCACCCAACTGTAGTAAGCTTCCCAAATCATTTCCGCGTGCTTTCTTGATGGAACACAGAGATGGCCTAGACAAAACAACATCATGTCCTTAAGGTGGAAATTAGCGACCATTGAGTTTTCTCCCAACATTTTGTAGGTGGTGGAGAAGTCAGGGTCTGTCGCATAGAGGTGGGGCCATCTGGAGGTCTCATGGTTGCAAGATTCTAGCACCATGGAGAGTGTCGCGACTGGAGGTCGATTGAGGGAATCAACAACTCGGTTGACACTTCCTATTTTAAAGTTGATGTTGAGGTGGAACTGTTGTAATTATGTGGACCACTTATGATGGCGGTCATTATGAAATTTTCCTTGAGTCTACATGAACTGTAGTGGCTTGTGATCAGTTTGGATGACTGTCTCCTTCCCCAGAATGTAATGTCTCCACTGGCGGAAGGCTTGCACAATGGAGTACATTTATTTTTCATAATTAGGGTACTTATGGACAACATCTGATAGTGTCTCACTATGATACACCACGGGGTGGCCGTTTTGAGTGAGAATGACACCCACAACATAGTCTGAAGCATCTGTCTCGATCTCAAATGGATGATACAGGTGCAGTAATGAAAGTACTGGGGATGAGAAGAAACGTTGCTTCAAGTCATCGAAGGCTTGTTCTTGGGACAAGCCCCACACAAATATTTCCTTACCGCCACCCCTGGTTACTTGGATGGGGCCCCATGCGATATGAGAGAATCCCAACATGAACCTACGATAGAAATTGGCAAGGCCCAAGAAGCTCCAAAGATCAGTGAGTGTGGTTGGGGCTGGCCATTCAAGGATGACCTTGATCTTGGTTGGATCCACATGCACACCATGTTGATCAACGATGTAGCCTAAGTAATGGACCCTGTCCATGTCAAAGGATCATTTTTCCAAGTTTGCATATAGTTTATGGTGCCGCAGAGTGTGTAGAACCTGTTGAATATGCTACAAGTGTTCCGCCCAAGTTTTGTTGTAGATGAGGATGTCATCCCGATACACCACTACAAAAGTACTGGTGAAAGGTCACATAATATCGTCCATCATCCTCATAAAAGTTGTTGGATAATTTCTCAAACCAAAGGGCATGAACAACCATTAAAAAATACCTTCTTTTGACTTGAAGGTGGTCTTCCATACATCTGTATGTTCTATTGGGACATGGTGGTAGCCAGACTTCAGATCAATCTTACTGAAGTATTTGGCCTCCATGAGCTGATCAAGGAGGTCGTCGATTTGGGGAATTGAGTACCGTTTCCAGACTATGATTTTATTTAGAGCTTGGTAATCAATGCTGAGTCGCCAGGTCTTGTATTTCTTCTGCACCAGTATGATTTGGCTCCCACAATGCAATGAGATAGGATGGATGTGCCCCTTGTGGAGAAGTTCTTGGATTTGCCTCTTGATATCCTCATTTTCTAATAGAGAGCGATGGTAGACCAACCCATTGGGTAGCGGTGCACCTGGGGTCATATTGATGGGATGCTTGACCTGGCAATGCAAAGGTACCCCGGTAAGAGAGGAGAATATATCCGAGTATTCTTCCACAAACCTATCCACTTGCTTTTGTTGTGTGGAGAGATCGACCGCGGAGGCCCTAGATGTGGCTGTGATATTTTGATTACTCTGAGAGTGAGTCACGAAGAAGAAAAATTTCCTGGTCTGAGAGATGATATTCCTGCATTGCTTGGCATAGATCAAGGAAATAACACTAGGAGGGACTTCCTCGGGTATCCTATACAATTTACTGTTCAAAATAATAATAATACTACAAGGCCTAGACTCATTTACAGCATGAGGTTTCCATAAATAAGGTTGGCCCAAAATAACATTACAAACTTCGAGAGGAGTAACATCACACAATACCTCGTCTTTGAAGGGCTTGATGTCTTACGATAGTCGACAATGTTGGATGACACAGAGATCGCTTCCTTGGCGGAGCCATAAAATGGTGTAAGGTTGCGGGTATGGTTTTGTCGGTAGGGCCAACCGCTTGATGACCTCTACTGAGATGATGTTCTTTTGGCTACCACTATCAATGATGAAGTGCAATGGGGTTCCTTTTACCCACATATGCAAATGGAAAAGGCACACACATTCTTTTGGACTATCTGGTTTACCAGGCTGGAGCTTCGTGGTAGCAATGGTGGCACTGGGTTCCACGTCAATGATCTGTCTTCCCCTTTCTAGTTCTGACTCAGGGTCAGAACCCACATATGATTTAGAGGTTTTCACTTCAGCCACCAGTGACTACTTTGAGTGAAATCAACAGTGTTATGCCAAGGGCTCTTATGGAAGTCGCACCACTTCCCGGTATCCTTCTTTGTCTTTCCGGTGTCCTTCTTTTCTTGCGGCTTGGACTGGTTGTCCTGATACTGTCCATATTTGCTTTGTCCTTTGTTCTATAGTTTGGGGCCACCCTTTCCTGGTTTTTGCTGCAAGGGGTTCCTAGGCCCAAATTGCCGCGTCTTTTGTTTGAGCTTATGCTTGATTTTGATGGCATATCAATAGACCACACCCAAGGATGAGATGTCGAGAAATTCCATTTCGGTTTGGATGTATCTATGCATAGCACAATGATACTTGATCACTTAGATGTCTCTTTGAATCTTTGATGCCCAACTTGGTGCACATGGTATGGAATATATTTGTGAAATCTGGCATTGCTTGGTCTCTTTCTTGCCGCAACATGGTCCATTTGTTATACAAGCCATAATAACTTATGAAAGGGTAGTATTGTTCCTTAATAACATCCTTGAAGGATTCCCAGGTGGTCGTGCATGTAAATATTGAGGGTTCCTCTGTTTCTTTTTGCTCATAGAAAGTTTCCCACCAATCTTTGACATGGAGAATGACTTTGAGGAGCACAAAAGTAATTTTTTCTCTATTTGAAAAGTTATGGATAGAAAAATACCTGTCTAGTAGATTCAACCAATTGTCTACAAAATCTGCGTCTATTTGAACTTCAAATATAGGAATATTGAAGTTGATTTGTACCTTGAAGGGGGCAGTGCCTCCGCTCGAGGAAGATGCGTCCCCTATTGGTAGTCGCCGAAGGATTTGCACAAAACTATCCATCATCTCATTCCTTTGTTGCGTGATTTCTTCCTCAAGCAACATTTTGAAAGGATCTCATGTCCCATCATATTTATTTTCTCCTGCCATGAGAGGTCGTTTGGGCATGTGAGAGATTTTGTCCTCAAGTGGAACAAGCTCAATACCCAATTCTTTGTACCCTGACCTCATTGGGGACATGCATTAAGATGACAAGGAGTAGACCAATTTGATACAACTGATCCATATTTAATGAGAAGAACGAAATGAATACAGATTATTAAAATATTCTTAACATAGAATAACAAAGATACAATAAAACTGATTTTGTATTCAATAAGGAAATAAGATGAATCTGTAAAATGTAGTGGAAAACAAGCTTGTTGGAATGGCGACAACTTATCTATGAGAAGAGATGTGACGACTGTGCTCATTCGCAAGAAGATGATTACAATGAGTCTCTAAAGGCCCTTTTACAATAAACAGGAATTTCAAAACCCTTAGACATCCAAAGCCTTAATCCTAGGAGATGAATCGCCAAAAGTCATGTCGGCCCCGTTTGGGTAAGTTAATACATCAACTTCTCGGGGTCATAAATTTTGCATACAATCTTTGTTTTAGGCACACGGAAGCCCGTTGAAAAGGTCTATCTAAGGAATACACATTTCTGATTGTGGCGAGACCTAAAAACGTTGTTTAGGGCCTCAAAATAGCCCCACAAGTCAGGGACTCGAAAACTAAGAAAAAATTGTTAAACTGGAAAACTACAAAAATGAACTAGTTGGAATAGGTGGGAGGCCACCGACATCCATATGGATCAAAAAACCTATATGGTTGTAAAAAAAAATTGTTACAACAGTTATTTCTAACCGTTAAAATCAACAAAAAAATATTCCAATTAAAATCCCTTAACTTATACATTAGTTTCCAATATTTGTATGCAACTTTCAGCAGTCAGAATCGAGAGAGAGACAACTTTAAGAGAGTGTTTTTCTTCAGCCCTAATGGTTGTAGCGTTAGTTTAATTACAAAAGTAAGTAAATCCCCTTCAACCAAAATGCCCTGTCTAGGGAAACTAGCTTATGATGAGTGCAATCAAGCCAAATTAGAACGATTTCAAAATGAGCTTCACGTATTCGAATGCAACAATTTACATTCTCCAATGAAATTAAAACAATTTATCCTTGGGAAATGGAGTCAAATAATAGATAAAAAATCAAGAGGGGGAGCCAAATTGAACCTTGGTTTTGAACCCTTAGAAAACCAAGTCATCCTCCTTTCCTGAAGATGTTCTAGTGATTTAAATTGAACTAGGGAAAAATCTTCTAGGGGTGTAAACCCTGTTACTTTCTAGAGGATCAATCCTAGTCAAGACTTTGCCATAGGCATGTAGGCCCTTCTACTAACTATAGAAAAGCTTGAACAATTATAATATAAACAATTAAATATCTCTAGTGGACGGTGTACACCTTTGTACTTCTCCTAGGGTTTAAAATTTAAAATATTTGAAGGAAGATAAGCAATTGCAAAAATATATTCAAAAAATCAAAGAAGATAGATGCTAAACCATATTCCTTACCAAAGATCATCCACATTCATCCAAGATAAAACCTCAAGAGAAATCAATTTGCTCCAAAATTCGAAAGACACACCATTTTCCACAATGCACAAGAGAAAATAAAGAGGCTGAAATTTTCCTTAGAGAGGGAGAACCCTAACAAGTGAGTTATGTTCAAATGAAAATTACTTGCTTCTATTTATAAAGGAAAAACCAAGTCATGTTTGTCCACATTACAATTAAAGCCTTAATTTTAGGTCGAAACCAAAGCTACAATGCTTAATTAGCAAATTGTTTTTCTCTTTTTTCCCACATAGGCTACAATATGATGAAAAATGACAAAATAATGACATGTAAGCCCACAAGACTCCTCTCCAAGGTGGCATGCCTGAAGGTAAGCCTCCAAAGGCTAGGACATCATGCTAGAAATGTGCTACGTCTTCTCCAAATTGAGAAAAATAGTGAGGGTTCAAGCCCAATGTTGATGTTAGTGGTAGCATCAGATAGGTATTTCTGCATTAGCATGTGTCTAGCATGTGGAAGTCGTTGAAATCCTTCTATCCTTGAGATCAGTTAAAATGAATTAATTAAATTAAAAGTGTTTTTATCAATTAATTGAGTTATTTATGGAAAGTGCTAAAAATAATTAGCATGTAATCTAAGCATGTAAATATTAAGTGAGTAAGAAGTAATATCACCCGTCAATCACTTTGGAGATTAGATTTAGATTATAAATCATGATTATAGAAGCAAGGCTAGGGTGAAGGAGGAAGACACTATTTATGAGAGATCAAATTCAAAGACTTGTGTGAGATACACTTGTGGGAGTTTATGAGATCACCCAAAAGACTTGTGTGAGATACAATTTGTGGGAGACTTTGGTGAGAGATCAAGGTCAATAATTTTGTTGAGAGACCAAGGTCGAGGATAACAAAGAAGGAATTTTGTTATTTTGAGGAATGTAGAAGCAAAGAGGGACTTTTTCTTACAGAAGAGTGAGGAGATCTCACAGTTGGGATGAAGAGATTTCATCCAAGTGTTGATGCAAATAGGGTTGGATCATGAAGGACCATGATTCAATATCTTGTATAGGTGGAGAAGGACTTTCATCTAGAGATCAAATAGGTCAAGCAGAAGAGAGAGCAGAGGTACCCGTAGGTGGGTTTCAATTGATCGAAGCCATAAGAAATGGGTGTTTCGTATGATTTTTTTTTTTACAGAGTATCCGTACATGTACACTAGTCTCAATGGAGACAACCGCCTATGTATGCGGGTTTTCTAAAGGAAACACACACACAACTTAAGAAAAGTGTTGGTACGGGGTCGTACAATAACACAAACATTGTTAGGTTTGTATGCAGTATATATTCTCTTAGTGGGCCATTTTCCCTATTAGGAGAGCCTTGATTTGACCTTAATAAAAGAATCTTAGAACCGATTTTCCCTCCAGGGTTTTTCCAAGGGTATCTACCCAAAAATATTCATGTTTATGTGTGCTTGATTTGGTTTCCTTGTTTATGATTATGTTTCATGTTTAGTTGATTACTTAGTTGTGCTTTAATTCAATAAGTGATTTATTTGGAATTAATTGTCGAGTGTCGGCTAGGAGAAATTTCAACATGGTATTAGAGTAAGGGATCTGAGAAGAAGCCAAATCTCAGCAATTGCAAGAAGATCTAGTCAGATCTATAAACAAGTGGCATAAATCAAAGGACACATTTCAGGGAAGCAACAGTACTGAGGTAGAGCATGGGTTTTTGTAGGTGTACGTAGGTGTACACGAGTCACAAAAGGGATAGACGTGTACATACATGAGATGATGTGAGCACATTCATGTACATATGTGGGTTGTAGTGGTGAAAATCGCATACATACACGGGTTGCAATGGTGGCAATCGTGTACATACGTGAGTTATAGTGGTGATTGTCACATACATACGCATGTTGTAGTGGTGATAGTTGTGTATAGGGTCGTACAAAGGAAGTTTCAACAGAGGATTATTAGATCAGATCTTGGAGATGGAAATTGGATTTCGATCTGAGGATAGGTTTGATGGGGTTTCCAACTACAGTCCTTGGAAGGAGAGGATCATGTTGGTGTTGATGAAGAATGGGATTTTCGAATTCACTAATACTCAGATAATTCCACCAACAAATGTGGCAACACTGGTCATCCATAATCAGTAGGATGTGAAAGTTTGGTGCATCATTATACATGGAGTAAAGTATCACTTGATTGCTCATTTATCAAGAAAGAAGACTATCAGGGACATGTGGTGTTGTAGCTTAAAATGTCCTTCTTAAAAAATTTAATTTTTTTCTAATTATCGCATTTTGATGTTCCTTTGTTTGTCTTAAAACAATTTCAAGTTCAAATAATGCTTCCTCTTTATTCCTTATCATAAAAATCAACCAAATAATTTTTACTGCTCAAAGTCAATCTTTATCCTATACACTCTATTATGACCAAACATAGTTTAATGAGGTTTATATAAATAATGGTTAAACTCATTTACCAATCCCATTACCTATAGATAGCCTTAGTAATGAGCTTCATGGAACCTTCTGTAATGTAAAGATTTGTAATGTAAATATTTCGTGTGTTTCCTCCATACATAGTTTATCCTTGAAACTTAATCAAAATAAATTAATTGTATTGTGGGTGGCTAATATAACAAGTGCTACATGGCAGCGTAATCCCTGTCGGGTTGGAATGGGAATAAATGCATAGGTATCGGGGAATAAGCAGTAGAGGAAAATGGAAACTGGAGTGGACACGTGGAAAGCATCATGAAGTACCGGTGGTATCCATGCAGATAATGACATGTGGCTCCTAGAGAAATTCTGGCATTGAAGCCGTTTAGTTTTTGAAAGTATTTTCATTCTAATTATACTATGTTTTGCATAATACATATTGATTTTATTTTTGTAATAAGATTCTATAATTTTTCCTATTACCAGTAGTACAATAGACAGATACGAAAGAGCACAGATATCCCCATCACGTGTAACTTGATATATTGTTGGAGTCTGACTTGCCATGTTCAAAATTTATGTTCCTACCTTGTATGTTTTATCTCTTTAATGTATTTATGAAATTCATACATAATGATCTCTGTATAAAGGTTCCTGGAAAATAGGACCAGGAATCACACACATTAAACATTCAAATTAAATAAACACAATTTCCTGAAAATTAAATAAACACAATTTCTTGACACCCAACATAGTTGAAGATAAACATTTATGAGCACATAAAAATAAAAAAAGATGACCGACATGCATAAAGAGAACTAATTTTTCATTCTGAAAACAAGGTTACAAGGCATCGTCGAGATTGTTCTCGAAGTAGTTTTCTTTGAAATTTATCAAAAAATAATAATGTCTGTTACATATTCCTAGAAATTTAAATGCATTTGTCATATATACTAGGATTGGGGCTCTCGCGGATCATAAAATAAATAAGTACAAGAAATAGGACTGTAGAAAGAAGAAGTGGGTGACGATAGAGAGCAAGACCTGAAAACAAGAAATTGGAAGTTATCAATCTTTGGTTAGACATTTCTATTTAAAGAGGTGGAATAACTAGATTGATAAACAAAGAAGGATGTGATCAGTATAGCCTTACTATGATGGTATCAATCTCCCCCTTTTCTTTTTTCTTGTTGATGCCTTTTTATTTCTCTCGTCGACGGCTACTGAAATCTTGCCAACTGCTTGTTTCCCTTCATCGGTGAGCTTGTCGATTGCCCTTTGGAGCCATTCTTCAATGTAGCCTCTCATGGGGGCCACGTTGGTCTCATCCTGGATTTTTATGTTGAAAAGGTCCTTTTCTAATTCCCTTAGATCGATAGAAATATTACAAAGAGCCTGAACAATTTCCTCATTTTGTACCAAATAGTCCACTAGCGAGTTGTCCATGTCATCTTCACCATATTCAAGGATGTTGTAAAACTTTTCTAAAGACAACCCCTTAAAAATATCAACTTTTTCATCGAAGGCTTGCTTGGTTAAGGACAGGGAGTTGACCATTAAGTTGGGGTCTTAGACCTCATTAGTACTTCCGGCTAAGTCTATTTCAGTCAACTTTTTGAATAATTCTTATTTCTTTGATATGGATTGTTGACATGATTGGACAATGAGATGTAGGTTCTTAACTTTCTCTGTCGAGCATGCATTTAATTGTTTGATCCAGTTTGGGGAGGGGATATCTTCTTGTCTTCTTCTCATATCTATCATGTTTTCGACATGGATGCCAAAAGGGAGGACCGTCTCTAGATAGAAATGTTCTTCATTTTTTAAATCTGCCTGCAAATGCTCGTGTAAAGTATGTGCCCTCATTTTAAGGGAAGCCATACTTTGTGATGTTTCCTAGGCTTGAGTAATTAGCTCCATTATTTTCTTGATATTTTTTTCCACAACCTTTACACGATGCGAGGAGGATGGAGGATCCTTTTAACTTGGCTGCAGGAGTGGCAGGCATGGTTATTGCTAAAGGACTAGCAAACAATGGGATAGGAATCAAATATTCCTCCAATTCCCTGAGTCAGTCCTTCAGTCTGGCATTCTCTACCTCAATGCCTCCAATGGAATCATCAAGATAATCTTTGGTTTCTTGGTGAAGTAGGGATATTTGGGACGGTTGCATGTTCCTAAGGTTAATCTCTGAAGGATATTTCCCTTTCTTATTTCTTATATCTCTCTTTTCAATAATTAAATTTTTAGATTCCTTGTCAAAAAAACACTCTGGAATACGAAGGATTCATCTTCATCAAAAATTTTGATCTTATCTATTTCCATTAGGGAACTATGGTGGATCGCCTCCCCAAGCTAATCAACATTGTAGAATACATTATCCAGAACAATATCAAGTTCTATGTATTCACTTTCAATTTTGGGTTCTTCCACTTTCCCTACAACGTTTTTTGTTTTCTACCTCATGGGAAGCTTGTGAGAACTATCAATTTTACCGCGAGGAGGGTTCTTATCTCCTCCTCTGTTTGAATAATTATGGGTTTCTTTCTTACTGGGGTGGGACATTGGAGTGATGCTCTGGGATTTCGTATTCTTGGGAGTGGTAGATGGGGATTGAACACTCTTCTCATCATGTCCTTTTCCATGTTGTTTGTACAATTCAATGGTGCTTTGTAATGTCTCTAGGTCACCAATGCAAGGAGTACGAGTGTTTTTGTCATTGTCTATGTCTTCGTTCAGGCCTGTCTAGATAAAAGAATTGTTGAAGCCAACTGCTAGTAAATGTTCTAAAAAAATCCCATTAGGTTCGAGCCCTCTTAGCCTTTCAACATATCTTAAGTTCAAGTTGTTGAAATGGCATGCGAATTCATCAATCTTGTTGATGTTCCTGAACACGAAGTCACCGACTTTCCAAGGCAGAGGAATGAACTACTTTTTTTTCTTCTCATGTAAGAAATGCAACCAGTAGTTGTATTGCCTTGCTATTTTTGTAACAAACATTCTATCCATGATGTAACATGGAAGAAAAGAAGGATTTTCCTTGGATCCAAAAATCATTATCACACTGTAATTATCCATTTGTTCAAGTGTCCCCTTACTATCCAAAAAATTGGTTTCCTAGTCAGACATGCGGGGAGCATCCTTTTTAACAATAAATCTTTGAAAATTGAGACAAAGTCATTAAAAACCTCATAAAAACAATGGGAGGCCTTGTGCCTCCATAAGGCCTGGTACTAGAAGGTTACTAGGTCGAATTCACAGTTTACCTTCTTGGACACAGATAGTTTTGGAAACGGACAACAATGCGCTATTGTGAAAACCAAGTAGGATGACATATAAAATTTCTTCTCCTCTTTGAATCGTGACAATTGGGAACAAATTTCAATGGAAATTAGCTTCCCCCAATAAAAAATGGTTTGTTCCTTGAATGTGAAATACAAAATATAAAGAATCATGCAGGAAATACTTGTTGTGGATTCCTGTCTTGTTATTCTTTTAAACATCTAGGCAATTTCACAGAATGGATTTCTAAATGAACTAACCTGCAACCTTGTGATATCTTTAGGAACTATCGTCGAGTCTTCTAGGAAATCGGGAAAGAATTCCAACCCGTTATCATGGTTTTTTAGGAACTGCTTGCAGTATTCTCCTCTGAAGGTCAATGTTAGCTCTGACAATCTTAACATCTTGTAGAAGACCTGAGGTGACAAAGAAACAAGAGAGTTTTCCTGCAGTGGAATAATTCTTTGGCCTGAAATATATCTCTCGACGCACCAAGATACCACCTCCTTAAAGTCAAAAAATTCAGGGACACAACCTGCACGAGAAATTCCAGAGGTCCAAATTACTTTGTTCTAGGCAGAAGTGGATGAGTAGTAAGAGTATGCCTTGGATCACTGGAAGTTTTGGTCCTCACACCCAAAGGTGTTCACTGTATCTCCACAAAAATTTTGTCGATATGGTGCCATAAGTTTACGAGAAAATCCATTTGCTCCAGACGATGTTTGAAATGAACAGTTGGAGGGGATAATATAACCCTCTGAAAATATTGGTCCAATGTGTGTGAATGAGAGATCTCCTCAAGCCTTTCACTCATTAATGACAATATCTACGGTTGTTGCATGATGAGTTGTTATCATTAAAGCTTAGTAATTGCATACTTAGAAGTGTGAAGGTGGTGGGTATGGCGAAGAGCAATCAAGGATTGGATATTTTGTGAACCCGCCAAATCGATGACCCGTGAAAGAAATTCCATGATGTTTGAAATGAACACTCAGAAGGGATAATATAACCCTTCACAAATATTGGTTTAATGTGTATCAATGGGATATCTCCTCGAGCCTTTTTCTCATTAATGAAATTATTTACGGTTCCTGCATGATGAGTTGTTAGCATTCAAGCTTACTAATTGCATATTTAGAAACATGTGTGAAGGTGGCGGGGATGAGGAAGAGCAATTAAGGAATTGATAAGTATGGAAAGCGGTTGGTCGGGCTTCAAAATAGGGTTATAATGGATACTCAGGAGAGGTGAGGGCCCGAAGGTCAAATTGTATGTCTTGGAAATTTTGAGCGAAAAACGTGTAAAACGGAAGAGGGCATGATAGGGCAGTCCAGGGGTTAGTTTGTATATCGCAGAACTTTGAGTGTTGTTTGTAGGTCGTGGAACAATGGAAGTGAAATCTTGAGTTGTCTTGTCCGGGAACCCACAATTGAAAAAGTGGCTAAGTATGGAATAGGGAAATGGTCGGAGAGACTCGTTTTCGTTAATATATTGAAATTTGTAATAGATATCCCATTAGCTGGCAAGATCTTTTTTGCATGTTTCCAGACAAGTTATGTAGGGATAGTCAGTGTGACTGTCTCCTCAAGCCTTTTTCTCATTAATGAAAATTTTTATGGTTGTTGCATGATGAGTTGTTATCATTAAACCTCAGTTATTGCATACTTGGAAAGAAGTGCGAAGGTGGCAGGCACAGGAAACAAAGATTAGGAATTGGAGATTTCGTGAACCCACCAACCCGACGATCCACGAAAGAGATTCCAATAAATGGCCAAGTATGGAAAGTGGTCAGACAAGCTTCAAAATATGGTGACAAGGGTTCACCAGGAGATGTGAGGCCCCGACAGTCAAATTGTATGTGTCAGAGATTTTGAGTGAAAAATGTGTAACACAGAAGAGGGGATGATGTGGGAGTCTAGTAGTTAATTTGTATATCATGGAAGTCTGGGTGTTGTTTGTAGGTCATGGAACAATGGAAGTTCAATCTATAGCCCACCTACCCAGGAATCTACAATCGAAATAGTGGTTAGGTATGAAATGGGGAAGCAGTCGGTCGGAGTCGTGATATAAAAGCATGAGTGCAAATGTAAACCTGTGAGTTAGCCAACCTGCGCAGATAGAGATTTTTGGAAAAAATGACTAAGTAACCAGAATGAGAAAGTAGAGGGGAAAAATAAAGGGGAATTTGGTTTAGTATAGAAGAGGGAAAAAATGGGATAAAAGAGAGTGGGAAAATAGAAAAGAGGAGGAATTTTTTTGTAAGGGGTAATTGGTCTCAAACAAGCCCCATTGTTGAAAAATCATCATTTTCTAGTCCAATATTTTATCCTCTTACTCATTTTCTATTATGCTTGTATCATTAAAAAGGGTGTGAGCAAATGCTTTGTTAAAGATTTGTTTTTATTGCAACTTGTGGGAGTAATTGTGTTCTTGATACATTGTTTAATTCTTTGAAATATTATTTTAAGTATTAAACTTCTTGCATGATGAGTTATTAGCATTAAAGCTTAATAATTGCATATATAGAAATAAAATTATTGTACTGCCAACTTGACCGTAAGTATAACAATGACGAACTTGAATTTTAATATTGTAGTGGATTTCATAGCCCCATTTGACTTTAGCTAGCATATATCATTTTTTTTTCAAATATTTGCGAAGAAGAAATTTGGTAATTTGATTAATAAAGTAAAACTTCTCAAATAGAGGCCAGGGGATGGACAACCAATAAAATGTTTCCTTTGGGAGTAAAGGAATCAAGGAAGTGAGAGGGAAATAATAGATCATTCTCTCATCAAGGTTGAGATGAGAACAAAACTTCTTGGGTGGGGCCCCAACTCTTGCATCATGAATTACTATTGCTATGTTCTATCTACATTACGAATGGAATTGAATGTTGGTTTGAAATTGTGTCAAATTAATTTATGTTTCCATAGAAGCCTCATGTGATCGACACAATGCATTGTCATATAATTGTTCAATTCTCGATATTAGATCAAATTACTTGACTCAATACAATATTTAAGAATTACAAGACTATCAAACCATGGAAACAAGAAGAGGTGTTGAATTGAGCAAAGAAGCACCAACCAAGATTCCAAGGAATTTGTTTAATAGTAAATCTATAAAACAAATAGTGGGTAATATGTATTTATCCATAGACATTGGACTAAGTTATTTGCACCAAAACATTGAACATATTTGTTATAGATATAGGTAGAGGAGTTACCAAAAAAAAAAAAAACATGCATACAATTCTGTGTTGTTCATCTAGTGCGACAACATGCAGGAGCCATCGACAAGCTCTTGAACATGCATACAAAACTGATTATCATGCTTTTTTAGGAAATCCCTGAAGTCTTCTCCTTTGAAGTTCAATGTTGGTTGCAGAAATCTCAACATCTTGTGGAAGAACTGAGGTGACAAAGAAACAAGAGAGTGGTTTTGCAGTGGAATAATTCTTTGGCTTGAAACATGTCAACAACACTCTTGCTCCTGATGTTGGCGACCTAGAGACATTGCAAATCACCACTGAATTGTACAAAAAACAGAGAGAATACCCAGGTGAGAAGAGTGTACAATCCCCGGCTACCATTGCCAAGAGTACGACATCCCGGAGCATCGCTCCAACAACCCACTCCAGTAAGAAAGAAACCCAGAATTCTTCAAATGCAAGAGGAGATAAGAACCATCCTAGCGGTAAGATTAATAGTTCTCACAAGCTTCCCGTGAGGAAGAAGAGAAAAAAATTTGTAGGGAAAGTGGAAGAGCCTGAAACTGAAAGTGAGGACACACCAAGAGACCACAACCTTACAATCAAATACTCCAGGGACACATCTTGCACGAGAAATTCCAGAGGTCCAAATTACTTAGTTTTGGGAGGAAGGGCACCAAGAGACCACCTCTTACAGGCAAAGACTTTAGGGACATAGGCTGTACAATAAATTCCAGAGGTCCAAATTACTTCATTTTGGGTGGAAGGGGATGAGTAGTAGAAATATGCCTTGCACCACTAGGAATTCTGGTCCTCACCCCCTAAGGTGCTAATTGTATATCCAGAGAACAAGAGAGTGGTCTCACAATTGAATAATTCTTTGGCTTTAAATATATCTCTAAGACCACCAAGAGACCATTTCCTTACAGTCAAAGACTTCAAGGACACAACCTGCACCAGGGACAAATCCAAACCCAATCCAAAACCCTAAAAATGAAAGGAAAGGATACATCTCTGAGGGCGAGGACTGCCATACAATTCGAGAGACTCAAACTCTTGAGCTGCAAAGCGGTTATTGCATTCAATGTCGGTTTATTTTCTAAATCCCCTTCCTTTGGTCTTGTTAGGGCCACCATCGTCGAGCCGAGAAATTCCCCCTGTTATGGTGGATTTCAATTTGGGTGCAGGAGTGGGAACATCATTTTCATTTCCATCATCCATCGTCATATGATCATCCATCAGATCATCTTCTTTCGACTCGAAATCGACCGCATCAACCTCTGCACCGACC
>SNQJ01S0008323.1:86134-99388 GCA_010110895.2 Picea sitchensis | reverse complement strand
GGGGGGGGTTCTTTGGAATTATTTAGCTTGAAATATATCTCTCGGCACACCAATGGACCATATCCTTCTTTTCTTCTGGGCAGAAGGAGATGAGTAGTAAGAATATTCCCTGGACCACTGGAAGTTATGGTCATCATGCCCAAAGGTGTTTACTGTATCGAGACAGAACTGTTGCTGAACTACTGCCATAAGTTAATGAGAATGTTCATTTTCTCTAGAGGATGTTTGAAATGAACATTTGGAAGGTATAATATAACCCTCCACAAATCTTGGTTTAATGAGTATCAATGGGAGATCTCCTCGAGCCTCTCACTAATTAATGATAATTTCTACGGTTCCTGCATAATGAGTTGTTACCATTAAATCTTACTAATTGCATACCTAGAAAAAAGTGTGAATGTGGAGGTGAAGGCGAAGAGAGATTAAGGATTAGAGATTTTGTGAAGCCACGAACGAGACGACGCACGAAAGAGATTCCATGATGCTTGAAATGAACACTCGGAAGAGATAATACAATGCTCCACAAATCTTGATTTAATTTGTATTAATGACAGATCGCCTCCATCCTTTTGGACATTAATGACAATATTAACAGTTCCTGCATGATGAGCTATTAGCATTAAATCTTAATAATTGTATATCTAGAAATAAGTGTGAAGGTGGCGGGGATGGAAAATAGCGATTAAGCATTGGACATTTCGTGAACCTGCCAACCTGCGAAAGAGATTCCAAGAAATGGCCAAGTATGGAAAGCGGTCGATCGGGCTTCAAAACAGGGTCACAAGTTATACCTGGGAGACATGAGGGCTCGATGCTCAATTTGTATGTCTCTGAAATTTTGACTTCAAAATGTGTGACATGAAACATGGCATGATAACGGACTTCGATGATCAATTTGTATATTGTGAAACTCTAGGTGTTGTTTGTAGGTTGGGGAACAATGGAAGCACAATGTTAAGCAAGCTTGCCTTGGAACCGGCGATGGAAATGGAGATATAATCATGGCCGGTAAAAAAACTGAGATATATGAACATGTGAAAGTAAAGGACAAAACTAGATATGGAGAATGGTACCATTGCCTTATCGTTGTATGACTCTCCATCTTTTATATGGAGAATGCGTTGTGAGCCAACTTTTCTCACGAGTGTGAAAGTTACACCAATGGTTCTGATCGAGTAAGTGTCACCACTCTATGAAAGTTGGTTGATTGTTGTGTCTAGTACGAAACAATATTCTGAACAAATCGTGGGAATTTTTTCCACAATACTTGTTTCGTTGAGCGATATAATCCGATCACAATCACCACGGTCATATACTGTTTTCGACAATATATTAAAATTTGTAATGGATATCCCATTACCTGGCAAGATATTTTATGCATGTTTATGGATAGGTTTTGTAGGGATAGTCAGTGTGACTGTCATCATGGCTTCATTGTCTTTCATGTCATCACGCACAATGCATATATTTTTGTTTTCCTTGTCTAAATAGGTGCTATATATGTCCCCGACAAACACTTATCTAGTTCGACGGTTGTTCAAGCCTTCTATCGATAGTATATTGGGTGTTAAAAGTTGAGACTTGGTGACATTTTTTGAACAAAAAAAGAAATGTGAATGACAGTCTGCATCATTTTTTTTGTTTTATTCTTTTTTTGTCATAAATGTACAAGTAGACGCACAACTTGGATGAAGCATGCAGGTCATAGTTTTGTAACCATACCTCTTAGTCTGTGGAGCTTGCACTATGTTGGGTGTTTCACTTGCACTCGTCGATACTTCTTGTGAACTACAAAGCATGTGTTGTAAATGACATCAACATATTTATCATGGCATAGATGAATAAATAGCTCAGGATATTTATTTCGTAAACATAGCAAGAGAAAAATGTATGAATCTTTACCTTTGGCCTTGTCGTTCTGTTGATGTTTGCAATGATTGAATACCCATGCCCATGTCACTTGTCCAACTTTTTCTGATGCAAGCATGTGTACATGAACATCAAAATGAATAAATAATAATATGCATTGTATATTGTTCATAATTTTTCTGGATGTCATATACAGGCTCGAAGGAGATGGAATATGAAATAGGGTGTCAAGGGATACTCAAGAAACATGAGGACTCGACGGTCAAATTGTATGCCTTGGAAATTTTGAGTCAAAAAATGTGTAACACGGAACATGGAATGAAGGGAAGCTGTTTGCAGGTCATGGAAGAATAGAAGCACAATCTTAAGCCCACCATCCTAGGATTCTGACTGTCAATTTGTATATCGCGGAACTCCTAGTGTTGTTTGGAGGACACAGAACAATAGAAGCACAATTTTGAGCCCGCCAGCCCGTGAACGCGTGATTAAAAAAATGTCTAAGTACGGAATGAGGAAGTTGTCGGTCGGAGTCATGATATCAAAGAATGAGTATAAATGTGAACCCGTGAATCTTCCAACCCACGCATCTAGACATTTTCAGAAAAATGACTAACTAAAGCGACCAGAGAGGGGAAGTAGAGGGGAAAAAGAAAGGGGAATTCGGTTAAGTATAGAAGAGGGAAAATAAGGGATAATAGAGAGTGGGAAAATAGAAAAGGGGAGGGCAATTTTTGGAAGCAAGAATTCTAAAAAAAGGCCCATTGTTGCCAAATCATCGTTTTCTAGTCCAATATTTTATCCACCTACTCGTTTTGTGTGTTTGATTTAATATCACAATTGGTATACCTTTTAGAAGATTGTACTCCAGCTCCCTCTGTTGTGGCATATAATATTTCATCCTCTTGTCCAACTAATCCATTTCTTTCAATTTAGCAATGTAGAAAATACAATGGACATGAAGGTAAGTTGGTCTGTAGAAAGACATGTAAAAAAAATAATACAGTTCTATTTATTTCAATGTAGCAGCACAAAAAATACAATTGACATGAAGATAAGTTATTATGTAGGAAGATACATAGTATCTACATACAATAAATTAGGTGCAAAGAAGTAGAAAAAATATATAGACAATAAATGAAATACAAAATAATGGAATATGAAATAAGAGTAGAAGCATGCACCTTTGTATCTCATCTTCTACATTAGTGGTTAAGAGTCCTTTGTCTTCTCCAGTTATTATGTTTGTTTCAATGTGAGAACGCACAAAATACAATGAACATGAATGTAAGCTTGTATGTAAGGAAAAATAAGTGACATGTACATATAGTAAATGAGAATCAAAGGAATAGAATAAAAGATAGAGTTAGAAGCATGAACCTTTGTTTTTCTTGATCCATGGTTGTGGTTATATAGAATTTTTCCTGGTCAAAATATATCAGAAGCCAAAAAATATTAAGAAGTTGGATGGTCCTAGCTGAATGATTTGGTTTTGTGTAATAAAGTATCCAGATATGCTTTGAGACATGTAAATATAATTTTGTAATATGTTTAATGTATATTTCATAATTCAAGTTAAACTCAAATTGTATCATGGTCAGACCAGTTTGTTTACAAGATAAAGAGGTCGTATTGTGATATGGGCATATTTCACCATATATGGTCAATAAGTGTGTTTTGTACATGTTTTATCTTAACCAAAATAAGGCAGAGATTATAATTGCACATGTAGTTTTACAATTCTTTTTGTTATGGCACTATTTTGTAGCATGTCAACACTGAAGTCTCCTAGAATGATAATGGTTTCGTTCATATGTAAATGGTGTAATTCATTTGAAAAAACATTCATTATGTTAGCAATGTTGCACGCAGAGCGGCATAGAGATTGAATATTGCAATTTGAAATCCACGAAAAACTATTCTTGCTAGCACCATCTCAACATCTTTTTCTTCCACAAGAACATTTTTCAAAGGCATGTAGGTATGGTTCAGAGTTTTGAGAAAAAAATTGGAGAAAAATTTAAGAGGAGGAAAATATATGCCAATTTTGTGCAATTTTGTTGCAGCTTAGCCATCATTGTACCATACCTATCCCTTATACACCTACCGATAGTTTTCTTCTACAAGAACATCCTGCAAAGGCAACAAGATTGACATCGTATTTTTCATGTGAAAGACACGGGTTCAATTCCCTTACGAGATAGGTAGGTACTCATTCCCTAGAAATCTAGGAATATCATCAAGGGCAAGGTGTGAAGGCTAAATAATTCCTTATTCAATTGAGGTGTTAGATTTCCACTTCGTCACATATGACAAAGGACAGAGATTTGTAATGCTAGAAAAAATGACAGTCGGAGTTGTGCAGACAACATTGCAATGCACATGGTGCAGAGACTAGGGAAAAAATCAGAGGAAAATTTAAGAGTAGGAGAAAAAGATATGCCAACCTTTTTGGAAAGTCTACAAGATAAGAATGATGAATAAATACTTAAACATTCCTACTTGCAAAATGAAAACAATGAACAATTAAAAATGAATATGAATGAAAGCATGGTATTGAAACTTACTCGTCAATGATGAACGACAGAACCGTAGGCCCACTTGCAGGTGCAACACTTGAAACCTGCAAAGTGAAAAAAACAACTCCATTTGCCGGTGTAGGACCCCAACTTTGCAAATTCGAAGAAAACAAAATAAAGCAGCAAGCAACAAACTAGTGAGCAAGAATGAACCGGTCCAACTGTAGGTGCAGGACCTCAACCCTACAAAATTGAACCAAACAACAAGAAGTAGCAACCAACGAACCAGTGAAGAAACAACAACCAGTCAACCAGTAAAGAATATATGTATCTTCAATGGTGACTAAATTGCATTTCAAGCATAGAAGAAATATGAAACATATGATGACCATGTGAGTGGAAATACTTAAACATTCTTACTTGCAAATTGTAAACAATAAATAACAAAGAACAAATACAAATGAAACTATGGTATCAAAACTTACTCATCAATGATGAATGACAGAATCACAGGTCCAATTGTGGGTGCAGGACTTAAACCCTGCAAACTTAAAAAACAACCCCATCTGCAGGTGCAGGACTCCAGCCTTGCAAAGTTGAAGAAAACAAAAGCAAGCAAAAAGCACCAACAGGTCCAACTGCAGGTGCAGGACCTCAACCTTTCAAATTTGAACCAAACAACAACAAGCAACAACCAACGAACCAATGAACCAATGAAGAAGAATCAATCGGTGAACCAGTAAATAATATATCTATCTTCAATGATGACTAAATTGCATTTCAAACATAGAAGAAGTATGGAACATATGATGGCTATGCGAGTGGTAGTGGACAACAATAGTGGACAACAATATTGTCCAAATTCACTGCAACATTGTATGGAAAAATTCGAGGACAAATGTACTGTGACGGGCCTTTTTAAGTAAACATTTAAGGTTGTCAGGCCCGTTTAAGGGCTCTGCTCTATGTAAACATTTAAGCTGTCAGGCCCGTTTAAGGGCCTCACGCTATGTAAACATTTAAGTTGTCAGGCCTATTCAAGTACCTCAAAAAGAGTGCCAATGCTCAAAACTTTCGGTATGTAACATTTCAATAAAAATAGAAATAATAAAAACATTAAAAAAGAGCGTCGATGCTCAAAACTTTCAATATGTAAACATTTCAATAAAAATTAAAAAATTAAAAAAGAGTGTGGATGCTCAAAACTTTGGATATCTAAACATTTAAAACATTGGAAATAGTGAAGCTGGCAATAAGACTTCGAACCTATTCTCCAATGAGATGATGACATATAAGGTTTTTTTTATTATATCAAAAATAATGTTTTTAGTTCTATAGTTCCAACAATAGCGATGATGCGAAAATTTATAGTCAAAGAACATATTAATATGAAGTCAACGAATTATCGATCACTATAGTCCCTCTACGCCTTCAGCAGGGACTAATAACCACCTTGCACCTTATCACAAGTTGAAAAAGTCTCCCACTCCACTTTAATATAGTCACATTATCTAAAATAATTATCATTAATAAAAATTGATGTTTAATAAATTTATACTTAATTAGAAGGGATGTTTTACAAATTTATATTGCATTAAAAGTATCTTTTCCAAATTTAATAATATTTAGTGTAAATAATATTGTTATATTAAATATTGCTTTAACCCATTTACTCTACTCTACTTTAATATAGTCATATTATCCAAAATAATTATCCTTAATTAGAATGGGTGTTTTAAAATTTATACTTAATTATAATAGATGTTTTATAAATTTATATTTTATTAAAATTCTCTTTTCCAATAATTTAATAATATTTAATGTAAACGATATTGTTATATTGAATTTTGCTTTAGCCCATTTACTCTAAAAAGTTAGGATCCTTCATATATATTCATAATTATGAGGTTCATGAATGGTTTCGAAGTAACCTTCGTGACTTTATATCCAAACTTTATAATAATTTATAATAAGGCAAAATAATTTCATTCTTACGGTCACAAGGTTGAATTTTTATGAAGTTTTATTGGAAAATTATGAGGTTCATGAACGGTTTCAAAATAACCTTGGTGATTTTATATCTAAACCTTATAATAATTTATAATAAGGTAAAATAATTTCATTCTTACAGTCACAAGCTTGAATTTAAACATTTGCCTTCAATCATAAGGGTAAAATACTCAACCAACTTCGAAATGGCATTTCACTCTATTATGTTTTTGAATGGATACCATTAGCTCTTGTAACAAAGAAGCAATCACTTCAATACAAAATCCATTTGATTATATATAAAATTTCATTAAACAATAGTATAGAATTTTTTTTAGCAACATGCAAATCTAACACTGTAACAACAACATATTAGGTGTTTAAAAAACTTTATTTCAATCACTAATGGAAAATTAAATAAAATTGGGTTTTAAAACATTATTTCTTTAAGATCTTAACTAATGTAAACACAATCTATACTTCCTCAATTTCAAAGATATAAAATAGGTCTTAAAGATAATAAAAATTATTATTTTTATTATTGTTAATATAATATTAATAATAAAAAATTAAATGTTTTATTAAATTGATTATTACCATTATACCAAATTACATATTTTATTGAGTGGGCCTAATGGTTAAGAACATGTGTTTTCTCTTAAAAGGTCACAAGTTCAAATCTAGAGGGGGGTAAGGTCTCAGGATCATTGATATTTCTAGATCAATAGATCAACGACGGATACAATCGCGCTACAAACGTGCATCTTCACATTGCAGGGATCAGGAAGAAAATTAAAGCATGAGCAAGTTGTGAGCCTGCTATCACTCAGGATCGTTGATCTTTCTAGATCAATAGATAAACGATGGATATCAATCCCACCTCGGACGAGCATCTTCGCTTTGTGGAGATCAAGAAGGAAATTAAAGAGTGAGCAAGTTGAGTCTCTACAATCACTCGTGGCCATTGATCTTCAAACAAGTGACACACGTAAGACGAACTAGTGCTAAGAATTAATGGACTCCCGAAGGCCCAAAGCTCTGAATATTCAGAGTAGATCCAATTCATTGATCCAAGTGGAAACGTGGTAGGAAATCCTGCACTTCAACAACAATCACTTCGGAAGGAAGACGAATGCGAGAAGCCAAAACTCCCAAAGGCATGAAGCCCAAAGTTCATCTGGACCATCCATCATAGAGGACACGCAGCACCAGATCTCACACTTCAGAGACTTAGGACTTCAGAGGAGAGTCGAAAACATAAAGCAAGAACTCGTGAAGCCCGAGATTCCGAGGTTAATCTCAGTCGTCAAATCAAGAGGCCATGTGGAGGAAGATCTCGCACTTCAGAGATTCGCATTCTGGAGGTCAGCGCGTATTAGTAGTCGGAAACTCCCGAACTTCGAAGTTCCGAAGAATATCTTGGTCGTTCGTTTGCAAAGGCCTAAGGATCGTTGGATCTACACCTCTAAAGATAATTCATTTGTAATATACCAGATATAAAATGTATGCATAACTGAAATAAAATGCTAGTAATGGCAGAATAACAACAATATAACTGGAACATTCACCAGAATAACACTAAAATGATATAAGAATAACAATAGAAATAACACTTTGAATTTGAAAGCAATGTTCACGGGCCTCTTCGATGGGGAAACCTCCAGTTGAGTAGAGCTCTATTACAATAATATCCAAGCTAGGGTTCTCATACCCTCGACTCCTATTTATACTAAAAAGAAGCATCTAGAGGAAGATCCTTCTAGAAGCAGAAGCTTCTATAGGTCTTCTTACATCCGCCTTATTCTATTTTATTGAAAGGCCTTATTAGTATTGACCTTTATTAGATCTGAATATATTGTTCTACCTATGTGTGGGTTAGAACCCTAACATGTCCTCCCCCTTAAAAACAACCTTGTCCTCAAGGCTTGAGATGAAGAAATTGCTGCAGAATGGTAGCTGGTTTCCAAGTGGCGTCTGCTGGAGTTGTATCTTTCCACTGTACTAGCACTTCCTTGATGGTTCTCTAATGTAGGCGATGCTCACACTGGTCCAAAATTTCTTCTGGCTGTATCCAAATGGATCCTTCTTTAGCTAACTTTGGAAGGTTGGTTTGAATTTGGCACTTAGCTCCAATCACCTTCTTTAAGCATGAAACATGAAAAACAGGATGTAGCTTCAAATTGCTGGGAAAAGCTAACTGATAGGTGACTTGTCCCACATGCTTGATTACGATATAAGGACCATAAAATTTGGGTGCTAGCTTCTAACAATGCTTTCCCTTGAGGGAAGTTTGCTTGTAAGGTTGCAGTCGAAGAAACACATGATCCCCTTCTGCAAATTGACGTTCAAAGTGACCTTTATTTGCTTATTGCTTCATGCGATTTTGTTCCATGACCAAATTTTATTTGAGGGTACAGAGAATAGCCTCTCGAGTTGTAAGTGTTAGGTTAACCACTTGGACCTTCGATGCACCTGGTAAGTATGAGAGAACTGAAGGTGGCTTCTGCCCATATACCGCTTCAAAAGGAGTCATGCATGTAGCTATATGGTATGAAGTGTTGTACCACCATTCAGCTAGGGGTAACCATTGAGCCCACCGATTTTGATTTTCCAAGGAAAAACACCTCAAATATGTTTCCAAACACTTGTTGACAACTTTTGTTTGGCCATTATTCTGGGGATGATAAGCTATGCTGAGATGCAAATCGGTGCCTTGTATCTTGAACAGTTCTTGCCAAAAATTGCTTGTGAAAGTTGGGTCGCGATTAGAAACAATAGAGTGCGGCATGCCATGAAGTTTGAAGACTTGATCCATGAATATTTGAGCCACCGTGGATGCTGTAAACGGGTGTTGAAGGGTGCAGAAATGAGCATACTTGGAAAGGCGATAAACAACCACCATGATGACGGATTTATTTCCCGATTTGGGTAAGCTAGTAATAAAATCCATAGAGAAATCCTTCCAAATAGTAGGTGGAATCGAGAGCGGTTGTAGTGTGCCTGACAATTTGACTGTTTCTCCCTTGTTGCATTGACACACATCACATTCAGCTACAAAATTACAAATGTCATGTTTCATACCATCCCAGAAAAAGGAACGTTTGACCTTGTCATAGGTTTTGGTGAACCCGGAGTGCCCTGCTGTGGGTGTAGCATGAAGCTCAGAAAGTACCGTGGATTTAAGCTTTGATTGTTTACTTAAATGAAAATGGCCTTTGTATCGAAGTTCCTAATGGAGCCAAGAGTACCCTAGGGAAGCTAGAGCCTTGGATTGCAACTGGTGGATCAACTGCGAACTTTTGGGATCTTGTAGCCATTCTTGGCGAACGGCTTGGAGCCAATCTGGTACAATGAATGAAAGAGAAAAAAGGGATCCTTTGTCTTCATATTTTCGGTAAAGTGCATCCACAACCACATTGTCTTTGCCTTTCTTATAAATGATCTCATAATCATATCCAAAGAGTTTAGTCACCCATTTTTGTTGTTCTAGGGAGGAAATTCGTTGTTCCAAAAAATACTTGAGGCTTTGATGGTCTGTCTTAATTTGGAAACGTTGCCCTAATAGATAAGGATGCCACAGATCCATGGCATGGAGAATAGCCAACATTTCCTTTTCATAGATGGATTTTCCCAGATTTCTTTCAGATGGTTGCTTGCTGGTAAAGGCTAAAGGTCGACCCTCTTGCATAAGGACAACACCAATTCCTTTCCCCGAGGCATCACATTCCAACACAAAGGTCTTTGTGAAATCAGGAAGGGCGAGGACTGGAGTGGTGCACATGTCCATATTCAAGGTCTGGAAAGCTTGAGCAGCGGGTGGAGTCCAAGTGAAAGAGTTATTTTTGAGGAGAGAAGTGAGAGGTGCTGCAATCTTCCCATAATTCTTAACAAACTTGCGATAATACCCTGTTAAGCCTAGAAATCCACGCAAGCTCTTAAGAGTATTTAGGTGAGGCCAGTCTTGCATAGCTTCAATCTTTTTAGGATCCACCTTGACACCATCTTTTCCAACCAGATGACCCAAGTATTCTACTTCTGAGGCGCCAAAAGCACATTTAGACTGTTTCAAGAAAAGTTGGTGCTGAGAGAGTAGATGGAGAACTCGATCCACATGAGCAAGATGGTTTGTCTAGGTTTTTCTATAGATGAGGATATCATCAAAGAAGACTAAGACAAAATGGTAGAGAAAAGGACAAACGACATGATTCATGAGGCTTTGGAAGGTGGAGGGGGCATTACACAAGCCAAAGGGCATGAAAAAAAACTCATAGTGGCCCTTAATGATTTCTAAAAGCAGTCTTGGGAATGTCTGCCTCTTTCATATGTATCTGGTGGTAGCCTAATCAGAGATCCAGTTTAGTGAAGAATTGGGCACCACTCAATTCATCCAGGAGGTCATCAATGACAACAATGGGGAATTTGTCTTTGATGGTAAGTTTATTGAGGGCACGAAAGTCAAGACACATTTTCCAAGAACCTTCTTTCTTCAGGACCATGACCACATGAGACGAGTAGGGGCTCGTACTAGGGCAGATAACGCCTGCATTAAGGAGTTCCTGGACCATTTTCTCAATTTCATTTTTTTTGGAAAAGGGGTGATGATACGGATGGATATTGGGAGGAAGGCTTCTGGGTACAAGGGGAATGGAATGATCATGAACACCACGGGATGGAGGGAGGCCTTGGGGAGTGGAAAAGACCAATTGATTTTTAGAAAGGATGGATTGGAGGTCTTGCGGTACCGAGGGTGTCTCTGTTGCTTGTATGGCATGGAGTTGGGCGATAACACCAGAATGACCCTTTTTGAGTAGTTTTTCCATGCGATGGGAACTAATGATCTCAGGTAAACCGGCGATGATTCCTTGGAACTTATATTGGTGGCCCTCTTGGTCGAATTGCATGGTTAAGTCTTTAAAGTCCATGAGAATGGGACCCAAATTCCTTAGCCAGTCTGCACCTAGCACAATGTCACAACCTCCCATGTCGATAGAAAACATATGGTATTTCAGGTGGTAGTCACCAATTTGGAGACACACATTTTCACAATGCCCTACACATTTCATGGAACCACCATTGACAATCATGATTTGGAAATTATTGATGGCATGGATGTAGCAATGAGTTTCTTGGGCAATGTAGTGATGAATAAAATTATGGGTGTTGACACTATCAACCTTAATGGTGACCTTCTGATGCTTGATGTAACTGATTAGCTTGAGGGTTTGGGGAGTGGAGAAGCCAGTGAGAGCATTGAGGGAAATGACCGGTTCTACTTCAGGGGGGTCTGAGCTAGGGGTTATGTCAGTGGATTCATGTGACTCAGACACAGAGGGAGTTTCTTCATCTTCTTATGAAATATCCTTGGAGATGGCCATATAAATATTTTGTTCTTTACACTTGTGGCCCGGGAAATATTTGTCATCACAGTTATAACAAAGGCCTTTGAGTTGGCATTCAACCATTTCAGCCCTAGTCAATTTTTGGATCTTTAGTGGAGCAGAGGGAGTAGTGGGATTTACTGGTTTAGGGTGAGGGATAAATGAGGGTTTGCGGTTTTGAGCAGATACAACCTGTTGTGCTTCTTTATCTCTTTTGGTATCCTCCACCCAACTCTCAGGCTGAGCCATGAGGACATGGGCCCGAATTTCATCCTTGAGGCCGTTGATAAAACACTCTCAGAAAAAGGCATCAGACATGCCCTCTATTCTAAAAGCCAGGCGCTCAAAGGTAGCTATAAAGTCTTCCACTGTTCCTAATTGTTTCAGTTTTGTCAAATGGCCCAAATGGTTGGTGTCAGTGTCAAAGCGTTCATAAAGCTCTGCCACAAAGTGTGTCCAAGCAATATACCATTGACGAGAAGTTTTTCACCATTGCCAACGTTCTTGATCTAGATGGAGAACACCATATCGGAGTTTGGCCAAGTCATCTGTAATGTCATATAAAGAGAAGTAATGTTCTATTTGGGTTACCCAACCAGTGGGGTCTGAGCCATCAAATTTGGTCACATCCACCCGCGGAAGGCGTAGGTCACATTGAAAGTGATGGTTCTTCAAGGTATGGGAATGAGAGGAATGCTCACCTTCAGTATGTGGAGGTGAGGAAGAGGAAGGGTTATTTGTAGGGATATGCAGTTTGGTGCAGAGTTCCGAAAAGACTGATTCAATATGGGTAGTGAGGTCTTGCTTGATTTCCCCCATTGAGCACTGCATAACTGTATTGATGGCGAAAACATTGGCACTGAGTCGTTTCACTTCTTGTTGGGTATCAATGAGACCAGATTGCAAGGTGTTGAAGCAAGCTTCCAAGTCTTGAATACGAGTATGGGACATGAGGATGAGGGAACTGAAAAGGGGCGGGCGGGGTAAAAAATTTTGTTCGAAAAAATGATATGGATGAATGTGATAAGGGCGAAGGGATGAATCCAATGGAATAGGTCTCAAATAATGGTGAACAAATTTCCAGACTTTTTTTTTTTACAAAGTTATACTCCGGTCTGAAGAATACTGCAGAGAAGAAATGCCCAAATTCTTAACTAGAAAGAAATGTGTAGTTACTTGGAAACCCGAACACAATTGCGCGGCAGTGGATCTTGTTTGTTTTAATTTGTTTATGTTTCTGTCCCCCAAGGGTTAGGTATTCAAGGGTTCTACAGATAAGGGTTTGCCCTGTGCTATAGCTCTCTGATATATGTGCGTGGTACAAAAGTAGTACTCGACCCAATATCTCAGGGAAATAACTAAGGAGGATAGACCGTACACTTAGTCGTACTACTCAACTACCCAGGTACTAGAGAGTATCTTCTCGAGTGTTGTTCTCGGTGACACTATAACAGTCAGGTGGCCGATTGGTTTATTTAAAGAGGGCTTCAGGTAATCTAGGC
>SNQJ01S0008323.1:65835-79606 GCA_010110895.2 Picea sitchensis | reverse complement strand
AAGGGGTACCAACAAGGGTTACAAGGGTGGCCAACAGATGTGCGCTTAAGTACCACTTGTATTTCCTGCATGTATGAATCCCTCAACCATGGGTTTATGCGCATAACGATAGATCTTTGTGGCTTAAAGACGCCGTAATACGTCTCTATCCTTAAAAAAATTTAACCCATACTTTCTGCCAAGGAAAGTGCTCTGATACCACTTGTAATATACCAGATATAAAATGTATGCAGAACTAAACTAAAATGCTAGTAATAGCAGAATAACAACAATATAACTAGAACATTCACCACGATAACACTAAAATGATATAAGAATAACAACAGAAATAGCACTTTGAATCTGAAAGAAATGTTCACGGGCCTCTTCGAGGGGGCAACCTCCAGTTGAGAAGAGCTCTATTACAATAATATCCAAGCTAGGTTTCTCATACCCTCGACTCCTATTTATACTAAAAATAAGCATCTGGAGGAATATCCTTCTAGAATCAAAAGCTTCTATTAGGTCTTCTTACATCCGCCTTATTCTATTTTATTGAAAGGCCTTATTAATATTGACCTTTATTACATCCAAATATATTTTTATACCTATGTGCAGGTTAGGACCCTAACATCATCACCTCGACACTTCGTGAGTATTGTGATTGCAAGCGGTGAAAGATCTCCGAAGCTCGAACTCCCAAAATGATTCTGAGTCGTAGATATAGACGGGTAATTGAGACCGTCGATCTCTTCCCTTGTTCAGAGGTTCGCGAGTTCGGAGGATTTCAAGGTAAGAAAGGAATATCATTCGGATCCCCAAAGGCTCGATGGCATGAATTCTTGAAATAACTAAGGACCGTTAATCTCAAATCAACGACCATCTTTGATCTTTGCAGCGCATCCTTTATTCGAAATTTCAGATATTCGAAGGAACTGATACCTTCACGCATCTTAACGCCTAAATCCTGAAAGCCCGAAGCGCCTGGTTTTCATCCCCTAGTCATATGAGAATCTAAACAACAAATTTTTTTTTGGATCTTGAGTAAACTGAGAATCCTAATTCTGCCATTAGAGGGGATACAATTGCTAAATAATAGAGCTCAGAGCTCTGACTCCATAGATATTGAGCTCAAATAGTCATATCCAGCTAGATCAAAGCTAAAGAAGATGTCTACCCCATGTTTTTCGACCCGAAGTCACAATAGAGGATTTCACACACCTGGTTTTATGGGTAGGAAACAGGTAAAGCAAGAAAATCCGTCACAATATCTTATGCTCGGATAATCAAATCCAACAAGACCCACATTGTTTGCATCAAGTGGTATCAGTGTGACAAGATAGAATAGTTGATCCACAAGTGTGATTGAATTGGTGAATGAACATCCAAGAAACGATGTCATGGGTCAGCAAAGATGACTCAAGAAGTCGAGAAGAGATCTCAGACAGATATGGAAAGAGAACAACAAAGAAATGGAAGAATATTTCGCAAAGATAAATTAAGAGGTTCCATTTGTACCTAAGGAGCTCACACAAGAAGCATATCAGAGGAAAATTGATGATATTGTGAGCAACATGAGCATGAATCTACCATTACTGCCACAGTATAATGGTAAGAATTTTGAATTTTGGTATGTTAGAATGATTACCTATTTGTGTCTTGTAGACAATTATCTTAATCTACATGATCAAGAAAGGGATACATTACCATTGCATATCATCCAACAAGCCTTGGATGATAGTATGTTGCACAAGATAGAAACAATGACATCTTTGAAAGAAGTTTGGAGTATTCTAGAAACATAGTACAATGAAAGAGGGAGCAACAATTTGTTGAATATTGCCACTCTGGAAGAAGCATCTGTGTCTGAAGCAGAGCTAACAAAGGAACAAAATGAAGGAGAATATGTGTATGAAGAAGAGATACCAGAGGAACAGAATGAAGGAGCATATGTGCCTGAAGCAGAGCTACCAGAGAAAGAGAGAGAAGAAGCATATGTGTGTGAAGCAGAGCATGAGAAAATTGCAAAAACTGATGGTGAAGCTATCAATACAGCAACCTACATCGATGAAATCATTCAAGTAGTGTTTGGTGATGACAACAAAGGATCAAAATCAATTATTATTGATGAACATTGTGCATAAATTGGCCTCTTTGAAACAAAAGTAAGAAATCTTGAAATTAAATTTGATGATGATAATCTGTATTATGATGAGTGCCTTCCAATAATGGAAGAGAAGAAGAAAATTGATGAATTGATGTTTGGAGGAGAAATCCTACTTGGCATTCAGAACCAAGTGGATGATTTGGTGACTGCAAAAGAAGTTCTTGAAAGAAGGTTTGGTGACAGAAGCATTCAAACTAGTACACTTATGACTATCAATGAAGAAACTAAAGAAGAAGATAATGTTGATGCAGATTTGAAATGGATTGAGCAATCAATTGATGATGATGATGATGGTGAGAAGACAAAACAAGAAGATGAAGACAAGGATGAGGATCTCAATGAAGACCAGTTTCAAACCATTTTCATGCAATGGAGTTTTTAAGAAATCAGATTTTATTCTGAGTTAATGTGGAAACAGATGGTTGACTGTGTAGCCCAAGCTATGAAGGGCATTGATCATAGTTTGCAGTGGTGGAATCATCCCACTCTCAAAGACAAATTTGTTGCAGAAGAAGATGAAAGAAACAGACATAAGAAGCCTGATCAAATTATGAATATGAATTTACAGCGACAAAGACAAAAGGCAAAGCACATAGCCTTCAGTATCAATGCCAAAATGAAAAAAATGACCAGATTAGAACAATACAGAGTTTGGAAGAAGAGAAAGAAGAAACCCAGATCAAGTGAAAGTTGGAGTCTAGTTTTGTTGTTACGTATATTAAGCCCAGCTGAGACATAGACCAACAATAATTTTCCTTTATGAATTCCTTTTTTGTTTGGTAAATCCATTTTTTTATTTCACGGCACTTAGCCTTTATCAATACTGATGTTTGTAGCTGTTGAGTTTAAGAGGGAGTGTTAATTATATCAGTAACCTCAATAGTATATGACTGTACATTGCCAGTTGTATGACAACTGTATGGGTTAGTTAGGATTTCTTGTTTAGTTTCTTGATCTTCTTAATTTTCTAGAGCCTATTTAGCTCAACGCTTTTCCTGATCTTCTTAATTTTCTAGAGCCTATTTAGCTCAACACTTTTCCTTTAATAAATATACTTGACGCAATGTTCTCTGCTCATTCTTGTTTTCTAATTTCATATTCTCCATATTATCTTCTTTGCTTCTCATTTTATCACAAACAACAAAGAAATTGATTTCATAAATCCATGGATCTGGTACATAGGCCTAATGGATAGCTAACTAGGTTAGTGTCTTCAAAAAACTCAAATCAAGAGGATGACATAAAACCTATAAAGGTTTGTTCCATAAGCGATGTACACCTTTGAAGGGTTTCCTCAAGAAAATCCAACAATGTAGTATTATCGAATGATCAGGCCAGTTTCCCTTGGTCTCAGTTCATCCATTATATCTAGAGAGGGTCTTGAAAAAAGTAAATGCTTATACTGTATGGTCGAAAAGGAATTGGACGCACTTTAAAGTACGATGAACACGAAGCAACAAGGTAACATAATTTTTACTTACACATACTTATGCCACTACAAATATTACTCTTACTGTAAGCGCGTGAGCCGTGCGACTGACTAATGACAGTATAAAATTTCACACCCGACCAGGGTAGCATGGCAGCTCAGCCTTTATCTACAATTGAAAATACTTGGTTAGAGATTTGAGAAATATATGTATTGTCAATGGATTATAATCGAGAACCAAACACCGAACTCTTTGTTAGGGTTTGTTTGGATGCAATGAGGGGTGCTTCTAGACTATGAAGCTAGAAACGTAGTTGAGCATTGAAAATTGAAAAGAAGCATTAAACATAAAGTAATGAATGATACAATAAAGTAATCAATGCATTGAAAGAAAGAAGCTTCCTCTTCATCTAAGAGTAAATATTATTTAAAGTCTTTTGGGATCATATTAGGTCTTGGAAAAGCTTTATTTCAACCATGAATCCAATGCTATGTGAAAGAAAATAAAATTATGTTTTAAAACATTATTTCTTCAAAATAGTGCAAGGAGCCTCAGTCTTTAATGTGGACATGTATGGAGCCAGTGGACACGGCCTCTCTGACGACAACAAGCTAAGATATTAAATTATTCATTATACATGTAATTCTATAAATTAAGCTGAGTCTTGGCCCTGACCTATTAAAATAAAATATTAACAATAAAATAAATCATTTCAATAAATAAAATCTTAAAAAACAATGCTCCATTAGCATATTCCCACATGTTCCATAATCCAGAACCAGTGTCTCACATGCATATTGTCTCTTCCACCTGTTTTAGTTTGTTGTTTTTCAAGCAAATAGTCTAGAGCACATTGTCTCTTCCAGGGCGTGTGTTGTTTTTTAGGTAGACACTCGCACCAGCAAGTAACAGAGCCTACAAAGCACACAATTTTGTTGGTTCAACAGTTGATTCTATAGTTGAGTCCAGGTACCATCAATCAATAGTTAATTCTTTTCTGGAATGGAATTATTAAGGTGATTCATAATGAATGAATGGGAAAGGGCAATTATTGTGAAGGGCGTTGGGCCTCTAGGCTGCGGACCTTTTTGGATCACTTACTTCATTCACGTAGCCAACGATTTCAATCAGCATGGATGCTCGACTTCATACAATGACGCAGTGAAATTATCCTAGAGTACAAGCTATAGTCCCTTGCTGGAGGCAGGGAGTAATAAAGTTCCAATGGAAAATTGAGTATATACCTTTGTATTCTCAATTATAAGTAACACTTTCAAGAACTCCTATTTATTATAATGAAAATTGCATGGCTTTTGAGGGTAATTTACTCACTTCTTGCGTTATCAATGGTGAGACTTCCCTCATAGCTAATCCATTATTTTCATACATCATTAAATTGGTTTTATATTTAATTTATACACGTGTGTAAAACCTTTATATTATTAAATGATTTAATGATCGGTCTTGTGTTATAACCTTTATATTATTAAAACACATGCAAGTTTAGATCCAAAAATGTGTTATCAACCATTGATCAAGGAGTTTTTCAATCCATTGTATCTTTCAGGAAAAATACAAACTCTAAATTACGTGCAAGTATCAATATGAAGATGTTGTCGATCATCGATCATAATAAATTCTCAACCTTTGGATCTTTCAACCGAAAAGAGCAAAATTATAACATGATCACTTTTAAGACCAAATCTCTTATAGTCGTTGATCAATTTTGTCTTGGTCCTTGATCTAAAAATCCTTAGACACCACTTATTTCTTTAAGTATATACATGCAGTATCTAACTTGATCTAGGATATTTACTGATCATATTGAGGTGGTTTGCAGAATTATGATGATGCACCCTTTGTTCAAAAACTCATGAAATGATGATTATTTTGTTGAATGATGAGATGAAACAATAGAAAATAAAATAACTCAAATTACATACTTTTGTTTCATCTTTAAGTTCCCTTTAATCCAATGAAAATTGCTTTCTCCATCTCAAAATACCAAAATCACATGTAAAATGACTCACATACGTCAATTTAATGAATGCTCTTAAATTTCATTACTCAAAACAAGAAAATAACTTCACCATTGAAATCCTTGCGAAATTCTGAGAATTTTGACTATAAAGTTGACCAATTTCCAAACTAGCTCAATTTCACCCTCTTCGGTACGCAAAATAATGCATTGAATATTATTTAATCGAAAACTAAGATAAGACTCTTACAAATGACCTCAAATCACAAAATAGACCTCAAATTCTTGATCCTTGCGAAAAATAGTGAAAAATGAGTATAAACATGCCTAGGTTTCGTCACTGTACATCATGGCATGCTTTACGACACAACATATTTAATATCTTCTTGGCACGCAAATTGAGACATCCATACAACCTCGAAATCCATACCCTACATTGGAATTTGTGCCACTTTGGGATCCATGCAGACCTTGAAATCTATGCATTGGGATACATGCAAGACCTCGAAATGTGTGTCCATGTGTTGGGATCTATGCCCAATATATAGACTCGGCCCTTAACTTCCGATCCACATTGTTTGGAAATTCCATTACTAAAATTAGAGGAATCCCATAATAAAATAGGAGGTTGGTGTATTGGTTAGAACCATGGCTAAATTAGTGGAGGATGGGGGTTTTATTCCCAGTGATCCTCTCATCCGTTGGCATATATATATAGTTTATGTATGGTATACAAAAACTCCCACACGGATATTTGGTTAAGCTCCACATGGATTGAGTGTGGTCGCATGGAACATTACATAGACCAGGGGCTGGGGACTAGCCCTCGACCCCATTTCTTCCCCAAATGAACCATAACATAAATTTAAATACAATGTTTATCATATATAGGTTAAGTCACTTGGTATGGTGAGTTGGTAGTGGGGTTTTGTTAAGACCTTTGGGTGGTTATGAAGGTCACGGGTTCGACCCTCGTTGACTCCATAATTTTACACAACATTAACCAATATTGGCCAATGAAGGGTTTCCACGTCACAACCTCTCATTGGTTTGTACATGCCATGTGTCATAGCATAACTAGCCCACTTGTCGACCTGTGATTTGTCCACTTGGAGGTACAATCTCCCCAGTCAGTTGCCAATAACCATGTGTCACATGTCACCCTTGCAGTGGTGACATGTGTCACCTTTTTTCCCTTTGACATTTGACTTTGCCTATTTGACCCAAACTTTGATCGCTTATAACTTTTGCATACGAACTTCGTTTGACTTTCCGTTTGCATTTTTGGAAATATGACAATGAGGTCTAGGAATTGATGTCATTTTTGGGATTATTTGAGATGGTCAAATTTTGAGCATTTATGGCTCCCCTGGGACCTCTGTGAGCATTCCGGATCCTCCTAGACCTCTGTGAGCGGTCCTTAGATCCTCCTGGATCACACCTTCCCACTGAAGAACTTTTGAACCTCTAAAAGTATATATTTTCAACAACTTAGTGATAATAATTCACTCTTCCATCTTGCTGACTCTTTTGGAATTTAGTCTTCATCTTGGATCTTCAATATTAGGTACTAGATCAATGCGTTTTTTCCTGTCTTTCCGGAGTATGGCTCTGAATCAGGCCTTGTTGACGGGAGAAATTAACCGTCCGTCAACTGGAAGAACGAGTCCGGTCTAGGGTTGTCTAAATAACCCAAGTTGTTTGGTTTAACTCGTTTCGACGAGTTTAATGGCTCCGTTAGCCAATCTAAAAGTCCTAAAAGAAAAAAATAAAAGAAATGAACTAACTAATTACTAATCATTATATATATATATATATATATATATATATATGTACATACGTATAATGTGACTATTGTAGATATATTTAAATGGAAAATTTACTTATCTTACTTATGTACATGATAAACAAATTGCAAGTTCTAATCTAAACTTACGAAAATCAATGTAAAAAAAAGATTGATTTTAGGAAGCAGATAACAAAAGCACATAAAATATTTTTTGTGTTTTTCCTTTATAAATCTAAACTAAAAAGAAAAAATACTATGAAACATAAATGTGTGGATAGTCAAAGATGAACCGTACATACTAGTTTCATTGATAAGTAAACGACAGAAAAATATAAATGGGATAACCTGTTAGTGAGTTTAACGATATATATCCAAGCTTCTGCATGATCATATAACGTTCAACTACCATTTCCAAGAAGGAAACCTGCAATGAACCTTGAGACTGTTCTAAATAAATCCAGAACAATGTGTTGGCAGTTAAGTTTTAATAACAAAATAGATGATATGAATAGGTTTGTGATCTTATGATCACAAACAATTACATCAAGATAAATTTGATTGTAAGAAAGTTGCATTTAATCATTCAACTAGAAATTAAAGACAAATCATGCCATTTAAGCTGAATAGATGATCACACTGTCGATATCTAGGGCATTGAATATGGATGGTATTTATAAAAGAATTATCCCAAAACATAACAGATCGTGAAGTATAAAGCTAACAAAACCTATTAGTATATCGGGATAAACAAAGTATAAATGAAACACCATTTACAGGTAGCTAAAGCTAAAATGCAAATTGTTGTTCCATTCAAGTTTGTGAATTAATCGTCCACCTTCAGCCCTAGGCTAAGATGTATTCATGACCAAAATCTATAGTATTTAAAGAGTTCTTGTAAGCTAAACATCCTATCTTGTAATATAGGATCAAATCCCAAAAGGATTTACAAGTTACAAAAATAGAGGGTTCAAAGGCACTCAATATCAAACTGTATCTTCAAAATCATGAAAGTTTTGTTTTTATTTACAAAAAGAGCCAAAATAAATGGCTAATTAACTAAGTCCAAAAATGCTCCATCTTATGAGATCACCACAAGATACATGATATCCTGAAAGAAAAATGAAATGAAGAAATTAGATATTTATTTAACTAATATTTTCCAAAAAAATTCATGAGAATTGAGTGGCTACAGAATCTGTTGATTTTGTAGCTAGTCTTATTTTAAACAACATAAATCTAAATCAATCCATATTAATTAGAAAAATAACAATAAAAGCACAACTAAGATAAAAATAAATCTTACCTTTCAACTGAATACTAAATTCAAATCATAAAACCTCAGAGTTGATCACTGCTTTGACACACTTACCATTTTTTATTATGACATTTCCAGCCCTTTTCAAACGTTTTCCTTGCCTTTGTGCACTGATATCGAGCTCATGGGTTTCAATTGTTAATAAGTCATTTTGAGCCGTAAGGGTCTTGAGCTTTTCTTGAAGGACGGGGACATCTGTGTAATATTGGCATATCCAGTGTAGGCACACTTTGCACTGTGGAGCTAGGACAGTCGGTTGAGGAGGCACATCACTGTGCATCAAAACATTACCACTATCCACCATGGGATTTTGACTGAGTTTAATTCCTGGAAAATCTTTGTTGTGTTTCAGGCACGGTGGCAGGTTATTTACATAATCGAAAGTCTGATTGAGATCTGGTTTGGAGTAATTCGGGTCTTCACCTGCCAGGAACTTTTCGATATCGGAATCAGATCTTTCATGGACCTCGATCACTTCGATTGAGATCACATGATTTTTTGATCTATTTCGTAGGCTCCTCGAGATTAATCTCCCAACCCTTTTGTTATTAAATGCTATGTCTGGATTCTTCTTTGACAATTTTCGTGAGCATTTAATGATGGTTTTTGCAATGGTATTAGGGAAAACATACTTCTCATGCTCAGGAGATTCAATGACCCTAGGGCAATCATCCCGTTGCTCGAATATAGCCTGATCGAGCTTAGCCCTTTCACAGGGTTTTTCGCATGAGAAATCTAGCCTGTCACTGGAAGGAATAGGAGGCCTTTCTAGCATAAGATTATCAATCACATGAATTTCTACAAGGTTTACTGTAGCAAAGTCATTGCGGGTTACAAAAGTATCCCAATCATCACCCTATAGTTTCAAATGATGAACTAACAACAACCTAATCAACCCATGGTGGAATAAACTAGAATTCAAACTCTGCCTTTTATATCTCTTAGACATTTTATATAAACTCCTCAATAAGGAGAATGGCATGTTTAATTTAAATATGATGAAATGCATTATCATTCTTATGTGATAAAGGAAAATGAGGCCATAGAGACCTTCACATGTAATGAATTGCATCAACACTGCCAATAAACCATGCCACCTAATCTTCAACAGAGAGATTGGCATACCTTTGTCACAACACTGGATTTTCTGAGAGGTAGCGAACAACCTCCATGGCACCTCTTCCAACTTGAATTTTTAAACCATTTTTGGCCGGTGAGGGGAAGGCCTGTTGCCTCGCTCAGAAATTCCTCGATGATTTCTAATTGAACATCGCCCACTTTGGCTCTGCATCCATCTAAAGTGAGTGTGAACTCTTGGGCTTCTTGTAAGTTGTAACCCTAGACTTTTTTGAGAAACTCAACCCAACCCTGAATCTTAAGGTCTTCACTCGCATCATCATACAGAAGCAAGGTTTGGGAGTCATTTGGCTTGACATGGATGACAGGGGCCATAAGGGTTCGGACAGGCAGTCACGAAGGTGGCCATAATTCACTATGATCATGAAGGGTTTCAAAAAAAGAGGAAACTAGAGAAAATACCAAAGGAATAAAACTCACCATTACCCTAGCGCGACCAAAATGGGAGCATAAGGGGTTTCAAGCCACGAAAATTTGGGCGTTTTGGGTAATGAATGTCATGAGTACAGAGTGAAACCCAAGACTTTGGTTTGTGATGATGGATCTATCGATTCGAACTGACACCTCAAACAGAGTACAAGGTATGACCGGGTTGTGTTTGAATCTCATCATTGTGTAATGGGTGAAGTCGATTTGCTAAGGTTAGGAGAAGAGGTGTTTTACAAACCATAGCATAATGAAAATTTAAAATGAAAATCGATTTACCAAGAATTATAAATGAAACAAACCTATAGTCCATTGCCAATCGATTCTTGGTGTATTCTCCAAGTACTCAAGATATTGCTTATAATCCATGAGCAACTTAAAACAAATGTTTTATTGATATATGATAAGCCTCAAAACAAAACAACATTCATTAACAGAGTTGTAAGAACATTGACCCTACATAAAGACCAAGCCTTGGATATAATAGCAATTTGATTATAAGTTTCAATGCTTCATTCATGCTTTCAGTCATGAATGAAGCATGAAAATGAAAATGATAAATTAGGAACAATCAAAAAATCTTCTTTACAACCGAGTAGTCACCTTCAAATAGAAATATTTAATTGACAAAACGTAGGCAACTACGAAAATTGTTATTTGTCAATTTAAAAGGCAAAAATCATGTAGGGCTGCCAACAATGGAAACTTACTGGAAGAAGCAGTTATCTTTTCATTACCAACAAGTTCATGTTAGGATTGTTTAGAATGATTACAAATAAAAGCATAGTTAAATGACATCAAGCATCTCAACAATCATTACACAGTCCAACTTCAGATATCTTTCTGTCCTAATGAAATATGGTGACAAAATGTTAACTATGAGAGCAACGATGTTCAAGTAAATGGATTCGATACTATTGACAGGGTCACTCTTGCCAGAAAACGTCCATAGCCTCGAAAGGGATGTCAATTAACCCATTCTGACGCCTCTATCTTGTCCAAGAAATTTCGATTCAAAATGAAAGATACGTAAGGACATTATCAAAATTTATACCTAATAATTTTCTTGAACCCAACATTGCTTCACTGCCAGCATGCCTGTTTAGTACGCCTATGAAGTTGTCTTGGCACCATGCATGCATTTGCCTACAACGAGAAGACCTATTCAGTATCCTGACAGGTTTACAAACACTTCCCACAACTCTTGAGAAATTGTTTACAATCTGATATAAATTTAAATATATTCAGAAGAGCGGGGTGATACTGAAAATTCCAGTCTTTAGAACACTTGTTATTTTTTAGCCTTTAATTTTCTACTTAGTCACCTTCATTATGATCTGAAGTTAGTTTCTTGATGAAACCATTTTTTCGAGGACAGGAAGGCATACTTGAGTTTCTTTATTTGATGATCGTGTCTGCTCATAATTATAAAGTGAGACCAGGAAGTCTGTTTCAGACATAAATTTTCTTTAGTTAGTCTGTGTTTCAATAATTCACAACATTGATGTTCTTGAGAAGACCTTAACAGTTGCTTCATAATGATGCATTCAATTTCTCCTTCATGAACTAAAAGGTGAAACGGGCATAAGTTTAACCAAAAGAAGCGAAAACAAACAAAATGAAAATAACCAAAATCTGAAAATAAAAATAAATCAAAACAGAAAAATATGTACAAAAGGTGGATCTGGAACTATCACGAAAAATACCTCTTGAGAGATTGGCCATTCACTGGGAAGGTTTCTGGATATTCCTCTAAATTCTGTAGGCAGAAAGAGCTGGGACCTAGTTTTTCAGCGATTACAAAAGGCCCCAACCACAGGTTCTGGAACTTGGTATGTTCCCCTTTTCCCTCTTGAGGTTTATCCCACTTGAGAACTAGATCTCCTACCTCGAAGTCTCTATCTGAAGAAGAGTTTGAATTGAACCATATTTTCACGATATGATGATGCTGATCACTTCTCTTCCGTAAACGAGAAAGAAAGGAAAATTACCAACAGAATTTCTTGGTGTCACCCTATCAGCCCAGAGCGCGTTAGAAAGAGCATTGTGCCAATTTTTGTGGTTTTCAAAAACTGTCCTCTTGATGATTTTGATCCGGTTTTTGTTTGTTGATTCTGCTAAGTTGTTTCCTTGGGGGTAATAGCTGGAAAAATATTTTAGTTTTATCACTTTAAGAAAAAACACTCATATCAAGGGATGAAAAGTAAGAAGCATTATCAAAGATCAAACACTCAGGAATACCGAATCGAGTAATGATGTTTGAGTTAAGGAAAGATATTACCTGACTAGTGTTTACCACTTTTAGTGGTGCAGCCTCAGACCATCTGGTAAAATAATCCATTGTTGTAATGATGTATTTATGCTGCTGTGAGGAAGTGGGGTTAATCATCCCTATAATGTCAAGGCCCCACTGCTGAAAAGGAGAATCTACCGAAACAGGATGCAAAGGGAATGTTTCCTTCTATACTCGTCCAACAGCGTTTTGGAAGATTATGCATTTATGAAATAATGCATGGGCATCTTTGAACAACGTGGGACAATAGTACCCAGCTCTTAATACTTTGTGAGAAGTAGAGTCTCCGCCGAAGTGCCCACCAGCTTCACCTGCATGCAGTTCAGATAATACTTTCTCTGCTTCATCTTTTTCCAAGCAACGCATGAGGACGTTATCAAAATTTTTACAGAATAATACACCATTTACCAGCTGGAAAGGTGCAGATTTTAGTCTTAATGATCTCCTCTTTTTAGAATTGAGATGGCGAGGAGTATAAATGTGTGTTAGATAAAATTTAATATCATCAAACCAAGAATTAGCAACAACTTGTGTACAACAGATTTGATTTTGACTATGTTGATTTATAGTTAACACATTAATTTGACTCTCTTGCTCTTCAACTGAATTAGCCACTAGTTTGCACAGACCTTGACCTATGACAATTTGCACATGAGTAATTTCGAGGTCATACCCTTGTAACAATGTCATCTAGTTTTCTCATTTTTCACCCAATTACTTTTGTACTAATAGGTTTCTGACAATAGGATAAGTGTTTGCACCCTTTACGTCACGTTGTGAGCAAATAAAAGGTGCTTACATGCCCAGTTGGGTCTTGCTGAGCATGACAGCTGTAGAGGAAAGAGTTAGAGAAAACAAAACAAAACTATAAGCAAGAATTAAATTAAAACAAACTAAAACTATGAGCATATGGATAAAGAAATAAAAAACACAAAAAGACCAATATCACCAATGTTTTTTAGGCTGATCTATTGATGAAATCAAAGCACAATGAAGAAAGGGGACTATGAGTCCCTTCTTCCTCCAAAGGAAGGCTCTTGTGTCCTCACAAACTTGCTCTCCTTACAATAAGAAAATGAGAATGATGGTGAAAGAACTCCAAGCACATTCACTTAATGGAGAGGTGAATGGCTCAATGAAATGGTGCTAATGTGTTATTGCCAAGGAGTGAGTCCTTAAAACAATCTAAGCAGCATAACATTACATGAAATTCCTTGAGAAAATGATGTTTCTTCATGGCTTTTTATAGCATAGCAT
>SNQJ01S0008323.1:40850-53311 GCA_010110895.2 Picea sitchensis | reverse complement strand
ACATGTGGGTCCATTACTATCCTTTAACTCCCTATGTGTGAGTTAATCTAGAAAAAGCATGAAACTATCCTAGATTAAACATGTGGGCATGTATGGGCCCGTTACAAACCTTTAAACTCTCCTAGTTTTTTGATCTAAGAAAGAAAAATTCCAACCATTATCCTACCTTTGTGACATGTGGGCATGTATGGGCCCGTTACAAATTTAAGATATGTTTGAAAAATGAAACTAAGAGGGGTCCCAAAAGGGCCTTTGTCCTCTCCTAAAAGGTTTTAAAACTTTTGTTAAGGGAGATGAGATTGTTTTTCACAATCTTTTTCTGATTCTCAAGATCGCTTGAAGGCGCAAGAGAAGAGCATACTCAAGGATTGTTACTTCAATTTAAAGTCCCGATGTAAGTTTAGATGTAATTAAAATTTATGTCCACTTTAGATTATTAGTCACAACAAGCCATCCATGTGTCAAAAAGCAAAGAAGGGAAAATGATTTTTTATCCTCCTAAGTGCCTATGTTAGACTAACCCCTTTATAAGTTGAGGGGACTAAGTGTAGTGTAGTATTTAGAGTATGCATAACATCATTTTAAGAGGGCCCATGGCCTTCCCCACATCCCAATTAACTTACAATGTAAAATTTTGTGAAAAATGTGTGGCCCCTAGTGTAGACAGGCGCGCACAGAGCGCTAATGCGCGTACAAAATCAAGAGAAAAAGTGCATGCGCGCAGAGACAGACTGCAATAAAGGCGCATGTGAGCTCGATGCGCGTCTGTGGGGTGAAATACCCGCGTGCCTGTGGAAAACGACCGAGAGAGGAAATCTGGATGGATTTCTCTCAATTATCCCTTGAATTGACTGGTTAGCAGGTCGACAGAGGCTGGTTTGTGCACCTGCAAGTTAATGAAAGCAAAAGGAAAGCAAAATAAACCCAAATGAGGAAGGAATTGATACCTATCTCCCCAGTATGGTCGCCAATCTGTTTGCACCCTTTACGTCACGTTGTGAGCAAATAAGAGGTGCTTACATGCCCAGTTGGGTCTTGCTGAGCATGACAGCTGTAGAGGAAAGAGTTAAAGAAAACAAAACAAAACTATAAGCAAGAATTAAATTAAAACAAACTAAAACTATGAGCATATGGATAAAGAAATAACAAACACAAAAAGACCAATATCACCAATGTTTTTTAGGTTGATTTATTGATGAAATCAAAGCAAAATGAAGAAAGGGGACTATGAGTCCCTTCTTCCTCCAAAGGAAGGCTCTTGTGTCCTCACAAACTTGCTCTCCTTACAAATAAGAAAATGAGAATGATGGTGAAAGAACTCCAAGCACATTCACTTAATGGAGAGGTGAATGGCTCAATGAAATGGTGCTAATGTGTTATTGCCAAGGAGTGGGTCCTTAAAACAATCTAAGCAGCATAACATTACATGAAATTTCTTGAGAAAATGATGTTTCTTCATGGATTTTTATATCATAGCATTGGGTGATTATGTAACTCCTTTGTGGTGTTAATAGAGGCTCTTTAGGGCTTCATTAGGTCTTTGACCAGCCTACCATGCGGATTCAGCTCAGATTTGGGAGTCAAATCAGCTTGGGAGTTGATCCATAAGTGGTTGGGAGGTCGACAAATTCAATAAATGCATCGTTTAGCAGGTGCGTGGGTTTTTGCGCCAACAGCCGCGCATCGTGCGCGTATGCATGCATGGTACGTTTCTGTTCCGCGCATGTGCGCGCACACCCCAATTCTGCAAAGCGCTCTTCAATTTTTGGTTACTTTGTATAGTTTTTGACCTTTTTGAAATGCCATGTGATTAATTCAATGCCATGAATGACTTCATTACTGCTTGACGATGCTGAGTTCTTGTCGCCATGTGCGGACGAAATTTCAGTGATAACAATAAGGCACAACAACTTTAGTTCTGGATTTCAGCAAATATGATCGGAAATGTTTCGCTGCTTTGAAAACTGCATAAGCCTGTTGATCTACAACCGGGTAGTTAATATCTTATCCTTTGAAGGCTGAGCTCATGAAGGCAATGGGGATTTCATTGCTTTCAATGTTCTTTTGAGTCAAAACACTTGCACAAGATCGTTTAGAGGCAAAAGTATAAAGAGTGAAATCTTCTGAGAAATCAAGACTCGTCAAGGAAGGGGCTTCCACTATGGCCTTTTTTATGGAATCACAAGCTTGATTTTCCTATGGTCCCCAATGATACTGAACATCCCTTTTAATTAAGTTTTGAATTGGCCTTACCATTTCTGAGAAACTTGGGACAAACCTTCTGACAAAATTGATCTGGCCTAAAAATGATTGCATAGATTTTTTGGAAGAGGGGGGAGGAAGTTTGGCAATGGCTTGAGTTATTTAGGGATCGATGATTATCCCATCCCTAGATACTATGAATCTGAGAAGTTTTCCTTGTTCCACTACAAAGATAGACTTCTTAGGGTTGAGAGATATGCCATACTTGTGGCATCGTTCTATGACGGACCTAAGGTGAGACAAGTGATCTTTCTTATTTTTGGAGAAAATAGTAACGTCATCAAGATAGACCACTATAGATTGATTTATGAGACCTCGAAAAGCAATATCCATTGCTCTCTTAAAAGTGGCCCTGACATTTATAAGCCCAAAATGAATTTTCCTGTAGGCGTAAGTACCCCATGGGGTACGAAAAGTGGTTTTTAACTGGTCTAGAGGAGACTTGAGGACCTGGTTGTATCCCGAAAAACCGTCTAAGAGTGATAGTCTTTCGGAACTAGATATCTGCTGAAGAATTTGTTCCATTGGGGGAACAAGATAATTTTCTTTGTCAGACACTCGGTTCAAGTTACAAATATTGACACAGAGTCAAATTTCGCCACTTTTCTTCCTTACAGGAACCATATTAGACACCCATTATGTGTGTCTTACTGGGAATATTATCTTTTCATTTAATAATTTATTTAGTTCTTTCTTGACTGTTGGTTCCAACTTATGGTGCATCTTTCTCAGCTTCTGCTGAAAAGGTTGAGTTTTGGATTTCATGGGGATGTTATGTTGTATTATATTAGGGTCAAAAGTTTTTAAGTCATCATATGTCCAAGTAAAGACATCCTTGAATTCTCTAAACAGTTTTATAAAATCGAACCGCTCTTCCTCTAAGCATCCCATTCCCAAATTGATATATTGTGGATTATCTTTAGTCCCTAGATTTACCTTTTCATGAGTTAAGGAAGAACTATTCATTTTACAATTTATAGATTTTTTGAATGTATCATGCAAATCATAAAACTTTTCTAGTCTTACCACAGATTTAGGAATAGAGTTTACCAGACCAGATGTTGATTCGGGAGACCTCGGCTCTGGTATTACCGTGAAATTGCAGAGATTTTCATTGTGAGTGCCTTCATCGATAACTGCATCTTGGAAGGTGTCCTCCATGTGAAAAAAACTGATAATCTGTTGATCATCATCAAACACTCTCCAATTAGTGATGTTTTCTGGAATCGATGGTCTAAACAATAACTCAATTGAAAATGCATTTGGAGTGAGACCTTCTGTGGGGAAAATTTTTAGAAGTGACGTTAGTTAATAAACCAGCCTCAAAATTCCTTAATCTTGGAATGGAATTAATGTTGAATGCAAAAACTTTGTGCATTAGATTCCATACCTCAATCTGGTAACTTTTCAGGTTTGGTGATAGGAAATGTATGGAATTTCTTACCTTCCTGACCACAATTTCCGAATCTCTGAATACTATTAAGTTCTTTGCGCTCATATTTACAACTTTTCTGAGTCCTTGCAAGAGTGCCTCATACTCGACTGTGTTGTTGGTACATTCAAACTCTAGTCGACAGGCGATAAAATTGTTATTACCTGCCAGGTCGATGAGTACACATCCTACACCAACTCCTTCTTTAGATTTGGATCCATCGAAGTAGAGTGACCATATCTGAGCTTCATCAGCAGTGTTTGGCACATTCGGTAAATCTGTTGACTAAGTACATGTCATGAGCTCTGACTGTTGTTTCAAATCAGCGATGGGGGAAGTTTTGTCCATGAAGTTATCGAAGAAAGTGTTCATTCCCTGCATTTCAAGCGAATTAGTGGAATCAGTAAATGGTTCATTAGAATCATTCAAATCTGTCACGCTGTGTTTGAGATAGCGTTTGTGGTTAATCCTAATTCTATTTGGCTGTCCATTTTCTGGCAGCCACAAATGAGACCAATCTGTTGCAAAGTATCCATGTAGTTGTTCAGACCAGTCTTGGCTTAGGAACAAACCATAAACTTCAGGGATGTCAACAACAATGATATCAATAATTTGGTGAACTTTCAGATTAGAATATAGCCTAACGAGCACGTTATTTAGTTCACCAATTATCTTAACATTCGTTCAATCGAGCTGAGTGATTTTAATACTAGAAGGTTGAACTTCATCATTGATTTTTTGGAAAATAGACAAGGGAATCACATTTGATGATGTGCCAGAATCTACCATGCAATTATGTACATTTCTGTTGAAAATTTCAAAAGTGAACAAAAAAGGTGGGACATTTTTGCGAGCATTAACAACAAAATTCTGTTGATTTTTAGCCGCTGTCCCTGAAAATACTTTATCTACATTTGATACAGTTTTTTCGGTGAGATACCTTTTATCTGGGGGTTTAGGTATTGTTTTAGCAAGGATCTTTTGAGCTATTTTAAAACTGATTTCTGCAATTTTCTTGTTGTTTAGATTGTTGTTTTTGCTATTTTTTGCGATGTTCTGAAGCATTTTCTGCAGAAGAAGAGGGAATTTCAAGAGTTCATAAACATAAATCTAAGTTTCTTTAAGCCTTCAATCAAATCATACTCTAAATCCGGGGCTACTAAATTATGTTTCGTTTCATCTTGTTTCAATTGTCTTGGAGGCACATTCGTACTTATTTTAGAAGAGGGTTTACTTTGTGCTTTGCTTCTAGTGTTGTAAGGATGGACAGTTTCAAAATTGGATTGAAAAATGCTGTCAGAAAAATGTCCGAAGACATTGGGAGATGACTCCTCTTCTTCAACTACTTCTTCTTCAACCACCTCTTCAGAATTCTCAGGGGGAACTAAGTTATCATGTGCTTCTAGGATAGTTTGCAGAGCGTATTGCAAGCTTTCGAGATTCAGACCTTCAGTGGTCGAATTTGGCCAGTTGGGGGGGAAATGTTTTCTGAAAGGAGGTTTGCAACTTCCTTTGCTCAAATATGCTTCTTCAACCAATCTCCTCAAGTCTATGACTTGATTTGATAATTTTTGGACAACCTTTTGTAAACTTTCTAAGTCTGAGGTTTCTGATTGGGTTTTGGTTTGAGGAGGCCTGTTAAGAATTTCTATATTCTTCTTAGAAGGTGAGGTTATTTCTTCCTCATTACTAAGATTATCTTTCAAGCTCAAAATATCTTTTTTGATTTGGCTCGCCTTCTCAAAGGCTTCTATTAATGTTTACTTCTTAGACCTTTTAACCCAAATTGCTACATTATTGTGTAGATATTTAGTGTAATATGGCACAATAAGATTCTCCGCGGGCATTGAATCAGTGGGGATTCAGTTTATTAACATGAGGAACCTTTGGTTAAAGTCTTTTACTTTCTCCTTAGGGTTCATTTTTAAGCTGGAGAGTTCCATGACTAAGACTTCCGAAGATTTATCATCTTCGAACTTTTCTAGGAAATAGGTCTCGAATCTGTCCCAAGATACAATGATGTGAGGTTGTTGGGCGAAATACCATGTAGAGGCATTGCCCTCAAACGTGTAAGGAAAAAGTCTACATACTACATCTTCATGTTCAACACTCTGGAGTCTAATGGCTAGCATGAATTTCTTTATGTGATCCTCGATGATTTTCTTAGAATCTGGATTGAACTTAGGTAACCATTTCTATGGGTGTTTTGGTAAAGGGTGTTGGGGTCTAGGTACATCCACAACATCTTGATCGAGCCAAGGTCTGGCAAGATTGTTTTAGTTTTCCATGGGTGTAGGTGGTTTCAAAGGCTGGGATGGTTCAGATGAAGAACTCCCTTCATCAGAAGACTCTCCTCCTGAAGAGGAAGGAGATGAATGAGGCAGGGAAGGTGGAATACCTGATCCTCTGGCTTCAGGAGTAGGGGTGTGGTCAAGATCTGTGGTATTATCTCCTAAAGGATCTAAACGTAGACCAGTGCCTTCAAGTTTCTCTCGGATATCCGAGAAATATAAAGGTTGATTGAGAGGCCTACTAGGCTGTTTGATATGGGCCAAAGCATTGTGTGTCCTTAAGAGTGACTGACAAATGATTTCTTGTACGTCGAACCCTTGAGGATTTGGTGTTATTGGCTCAATGGGAATCTCAGGATTTTCGTTCGAGGTAGTTGTTGTTTCAGAAGTAACGTTTTTGTATGAGCGACTACATGCTACTACAGGGGAGCGAGTGTGTGGGGGTGGAGTTTTGTGACCTCCACGTGCCATCAATTGTATTCAGCCTCTCCATCTAGCGTCATTTGTTGACGGGCGAAATTGACCATCGGTCAACTGGAAGAACGAGTCTGGTCTGGGGTTATCTAAATAACCCAATCCATTTGGTTTAACTCGTTTTGACGGGTTTAATGGCTCTGTTACCCAATCTAAAAGTCCTAAAAGAAACAAATAAAAGAAATGAAGTAACTAACTAATTACTAATCACTATATATATATGTACATACGTATAATGTAACTATTGTAGATATATTTAAAATAAAAAATTTACTTATCTTACTTATGTACATGATATACAAACTGCAAGTTTTAATCTAAACTTACGAAACTCAATGTAAAAAAAATATTGCTTCTAGGAAGCAGATAAAGAAAGCACATGAAAATATTTTTTGTGTTTTTCCTTTATAAATCTAAACTAAAAAGAAAAAATACAATGAAACATAAATGTGTGGATAGTCAAAGTTGAACCATACATACTAGTTTCATTGATAAGTAAACGACAGAAAAATATAAATGGGCTAACATGTTAGTGAGTTTACCGATATATATCCAAGCTTATGTATGATCAAATAATGTTCAACTACCATGTCCAAGAGGGAAACCTGCAATGAACCTTGAGACTGTTCTAAATAAATCCAGAACAATGTGTTGATAGTTGATTTTTAATAACAGAATAGATGATACGAATAGGTATGTGATCTTATGATCAGGAGCAAGTATATTAAGATAAATCTGATTGTAACAACGTTGCATTTAATCATTCAACTAGAAACTAAAGAGAAATCCTCTCATTTAAGATGAATAGATGATCACACTGTCGATATCTAGGGCATCAAATATGGACGGTATTTATAAAAGAATTATCCCAAAACATAACAGATCGTGAAGTCTAAAGCTAACAAAACCTATTAGTATATCGGGATAAACAAAGTATAAATGAAACACCATTTATAGGAAGCTAAAGCTAAAATGCAAATTGTTGTTCCATTCAAGTTTGTGAATTAATCGTCCACCTTTAGCCCTAGGCTAAGATGTCTTCATTATCAAAATCTATAGTTTTTAAAGATTTCTTGTAAGCTAAACATCACATCTTGTAAGATAGGATCAAATCCCAAAAGGATCTACAAGTGACAAAAATAGAGGGTCCAAAGCCACTCAATATCAAACTGTATCTTCAAAATCATGAAAGTTTTGTTTTTATTTACAAAAAGAGCCAAAAGAAATGGCTAATTAACTAAGTCCAAAAATGCTCCATCTTATGAGATCACCACAAGATACATGATATCCTGAAAGAAAAACGAAATGAAGAAATTAGATATTTATTTAACTAATATTTTCCAAAATGTTTCATGAGAATTGACTTGCTACAAAATTTGTTGATTCTGTAGCTAGTCTTATTTTAAACAACAGAAATCTAAATCAATCCATATTAATCAGAAAAATAACAATAAAAGCACAACTAAGATAAAAATAAATCTTACCTTTCAACTGAATACTAAATTCGAATCATAAAATCTCAGAGTTGATCACTGCTTTGACAGACTAAGCATTTTTTATTATGACATTTCCATTCCTTTTCAAACATTTTCCTTGCCTTTGTGCACTGATCTTGAGCTTGCAGTTTTCAATTGTTAATAAGTCATTTTGAGTTGTATGGGTCTTGAGCTTTGCCTGAAGGATGGGGACATCTATGTGATATTGGCCTATCCAGTGTAGGCACACTTTGCACTGTGGATCTGGGATAGTCGGTTGAGGAGGAACATGACTGTGTGTCAAAACATTACCACTATCCACCATGGGATTTTGAATGAGTTTAATTCCTGGAAAATCTTTGTTGTGTTTCAGGCACGGTGGCAGGTTATTTACATAATCGAAAGTCTGATTGAGATCCGGTTTGGAGTAATTCGGGTCTTCACCTACTAGGAACTTTTCGATATCCGAATCAGAGCTTTCATGGACCTCGATCACTTTGATCGAGCTCACATGAGTTTTTGATATATTTCGTAGGCTCCTCGAGATTAATCTCCCAACCCTTTTGTTACTAAACCCTATGTCTGGATTCTTCTTTGACAATTTGTGTGAGCGTTTAATGATGGTTTTTGCAATGGTATTAGGGAAAACATACTTCTCATGCTCAAGAGATTCAATGACCCTAGGGATAGCATCCTCTTGCTCAAATATATCCTGATCGGGCTTATCCCTTTCACAGGGTTTTTCGCATGAGAAATTTGTCCTGTCACTGGAAGGAACAGGAGGCCTTTCTAGCATAAGCTTATCAACCACAAGGATTTCTATAGGGTTTACTATAGAAAAACCATTGCGGGTTACAAAAGTATCCCAATCGTCACCCTGTAGTTTCAAATGATGAACTAATAGCAACCTAATCAACCCATGGTGGAATAAACTAGAATTCAAACTCTGCCTTTTATATCTCTTAGACATTTTATATAAACTCCTCAATAAGTAGAATGGCATGTTTAATTGAAATCTAATGAAATGCCTTGGCAGTCTTATGTGGTAAAGGAAAAACAGGCCGTAGCGACCTTCACATGTAATGAATTGCCTCAACACTGCCAATAAACCATGCCACATAATCTTCAACAAAGATATTGGCATACCTTTGTTACAACACTGGATTTTCTGAGAGTTAGTGAACAAACTCCATGGCACCTTTTCCAAATTTGAATTTTTAAACCATTTCTATCCAGTGAGGGGAAGGCCCATTGCCTCGCTCATAAATTCCTCTTTGATTTCTAATTGAACATTTCGCACTTTGGCTTTGCATCCATCGAAAGTGAGGGCAAACTCTTGGTCTGCTTGTAAGTTGTAACCCTGGAATTTCTTAAGAAACTCAACCCAACCCTAACTCTTAAGGTCTTTACTCGCATCATCATACAAAAGAAAGGTTTGGGAGCCATTTTTTTCGACACGGATGACAGGGGCCATAAGAGTTCGGAAAAGCAGTCACGAAGGAGACTATAATTCACTGTGAGCATGAAGGGTTTCAAAAACAGAGGAAACCAGAGCAAATACCAAAGGAATAAAACTCACCATTACCCTAGTGCGACCAAAATGAGAGCATAAGGGGTTTCAAGCCACCAAAATTCGGGTGTTTTGGGTAATGAATGCCACGAGTACAGAGAAAAAACCAAGACTCTGGTTTGTGATGATGGATCTGTCGATTCGAACTGACACCTCAAACAAAGTACAAGGTACGACCAGGTTGTGTTTGAATCTCATCATTGTGTAATGGGTGAAGTCGATTTGCTAAGTTTAGGAGAAGAGGTGTTTTACAAACCAAAGCATAACGAAAATTTAAAATGAAAATCGATTTGCAAAGAATTATAAATGAAACAAACTTATAGTCCATTGCCAATCGATTCTTGGTGTATTCTCCAAGTACTCAAGATATAGCTTATAATCCATGAGCAACTTAAAACAAATGTTTTATTGATATATGATAAGCCTCAAAACAAAACAACATTCATTAACAAAGTTGTAAGAACATTGACCCTACATAAAGACCAAGCCTTGGATATAATAGCAATTTGATTATAAGTTTCAATGATTCATTCATGTTTTCAGTCATGAATGAAGCATGAAAAAGAAAATGAAAAATTAGGAACAATCAAAACATCTTCTTTACAACTGAGTAGTCACCTTCAAATAGAAATATTTACATGATGAAGCGTAGGCAGCTATGGAAATTATTATTTGTCACTTTAAAAGGAAAAAATTGTGTAGGGCTGCCAACAGGCCTTTGACACTAATAGATATGGTTTTGTCTTATAGATTCCATGACAACAAAAGTCTTATTCATTGAATCTCTACAATACCTGTATATTTTATTCAACATCCACTCCCATCTCCTTTGTTGAATATAGTCTATCTGAACCAATATGAAACCAAGTCGAATTATGATCTATGTATTTTCCATTTGTACTCTCTATTCTTATACTATTGATGTATTTGTAGGAGTCCTTAAATGAATACTCTGTCCATTGTCTTCCCTACCTTGAAGAACAACTCTACGTGTACTATTAGCATATGTACCTATCTTGATTTCTTATGTTCAATGTTTATATGGACATGAACATGATATAGTATTTAAAGATGATTATAGCATGCACCTTTATGCTTCTCATTTCCTGAAGAATATTAATTTTGTTGGTAAATTCAGTGAACAGACAGTGAATGATTGTCATTGATGACAACAGAAAAGATGGCAGAATAAGAGTTTCGAACGTAAATATCAGGAGGAAGAGCATGGAAGAAGACGCGCGCAGAAAAGCTTGAGATACAGGTGGTTGCAGAGGAGAAGGAAGATGGTGACTGTTTGATCCCATTCAAATTTCCTGAAAGGCCGATAGCCGTCAGATCTGCAGAAGCTGTGCAGAGGTTAAGCACAGGAGTTAAGTCCTACTGTGCAGAGGAGAAATCCCGGAGGAATAGGGACCGTCCATTCGCAAGGACAAGTGGCATAGGATCAGGCACTGTCGGAGTTATGCTCATCGGAGAATCGAGAATCGGAGTTTCACGAGTCCCGTGTTCAATCACAACGAAAACTCCGAAATCGCGATATGCGATTTCACGATTTGATCATAGCCGTTAAAGATAGAATGATATAGACCATTGAATCCCTGCATGTAGTACGAGTACAGTTATAGTTGTGGAGATGACTCAGTGACTGTTAGATCCAAGCGCAAGACCCGATCATCGTCGGATCAAAGATAACCTGCGCGCCCTTTAAAGTACAAGGAGAAGTGGGAATAATCGCGATGTGCAAATCACGAGATCTAATCCAGACCGTCAGATCCAGGAATGATCAGAACCGTTGATCTGACCTCTCATCAGAGTTTCGGGGATCGCGATCTGAAAGTGACAAGAACTTGCAACTTCAGAAATGTCGAAATCGCGATACGCGATATCACGATATAATCGTAACCATTGAAACAAGATCGCACTCGGACCGTTGATCAAACTTTACGTCGGAGTTTCGCGAATCAGGGTATGGTAAGGATTGCAACATGAGTTGCGAAATCGCGATATACGATATCGCGAAATAATCGTATCCGTTGAGCCAAAATTACATCTGGAGCGTTGATTCGACCGATATATGTAATTTTGTGTATCGGGATTTATAAGTGAAGTTTGACATCGCAAATGCCGAAATCGCGATGGGTGAAATCCCGATTGGACCTGAACCGTTGGATCAAATATTGATTGGAGGGTCACTATTCTCTCTCACAGTTAACGACTGAGTATGAATTCTGTTAGTGAAACGGACTCATTATGAAGAATTAGTTAGCATTTCATATGACGATTCAGTTGCTTAGACAGTTGTCGTTGTTCTTGCCGAAGGAGATGGGTAGTGGAATCGTCAAGGCAGGATGTATAAAAGAAAATGGGTGACACCTTATGGGATTGATTGTTCTGTATGGAAAAAGTATGAAATAGTAAGAAAGAAGAAAGGAGAAGGTGTTGAGGATGAAGTTTAATTGATGTACAGAATGAAATGAAATGTATATCAGAAACTGAGTAAATGACAGGCAGAGGAGAAGAAGAACAGAATGACAAAAGAACGTGATGCAGAGCAGACCTATGAAGGAAGAGAAGAATTGCAGAATGATAGAGCAGAAGCAGAGCAGAACGATAGAGAAAGCAGAAGAAGAGCAGAATGATAGAGCAATGCGATGCAGAGGAGACTTGCTGGGTGGACAGAGAAAGAGAAGAATTATAGAACAAACAAAGAATGGTAAGAAGTGATTTATATGCATAAGTTGTCTGTGTATTCATTATTTGATATTTAAGGGTGGTTGGGTGGTGCTCGGGAGGACTGTTGTCGTCAGAGGTTCAAGTGGGTTCTTGAACACAGGGAGTCGTAGCTTCCATCTGGTTGCAGCCAGAGAAAACAGGGTGGCAGGGTGGTGCAAGGGAGAACTCTTGTTCTCTGTTATACAGGTTGGTGCCTGTATGATTGGAAGTTGGTGCTGGAAACA
>SNQJ01S0008323.1:29346-40289 GCA_010110895.2 Picea sitchensis | reverse complement strand
CCCTGATCTACATGTTCCAACTGCCTGCATCCTTTTGTTCCTTCAATTCTAGTTCTTCATAATAAAAAATGTTGACTTAGACAATTTGATCCATATGTAGCTCTTTAGCTGATTAAAAGAAAATACAATTGTCCATACTTTTTTCTAAAGTCTTTAAAAATATTTACAACGAGATTCCTCTCACTGTAAAAATATATGTATAAGTGGCTATCTAGAAATCTCCCTTAAAAGTGGTATGGGTCCACTTCCAATAGAGACTTTATTTATTAATTCTCAAATGATTTCGTTTTACAAAGACCTTTTTACATGTTTCTCAAATGCAGAAACATATTGCATTGTTGGATTCCTAGAAAAAATTCATGCAAAATCGATATAAAATTCTTGAAATTCCATGAAGGTGCCATTTGGCATGCTTTACAGTGTAGCCTCACAACTTTGGTACCCTCGAGCATGATTTACGAGACCAACTATGCATTAAATGTGTTTGTACAATCCTTGGGTCACATGCCCATTAAATACATGTGGGCCCTAACCTAATTTACAAGTGCACAATTTGGATTTACTTGGTTTTACCCCTTCAAGACCAACTCAAAGATATTCCATATCACCTCGCTGTGAAGATTTTATCCTTTTATCGAGAATGACATATTCATGTAGCTCGTCCAAATAATTTGGAGAAAAATCATCAACTATTGGAACCTGAATACTTTCATCTTCATTTATAATCATAGGAGGTTCATAAAGCTTCAAATTCTCAACATTTACCACTGACTACATTTGCATGTAGGCTGGTAGATATAAATGAAAGGCATTAGTATTAATCTTCTCTAAGATCTTGAACAGACCATATCGGATTGGCCTTAGATTTTTACCTTCACCTTTCATTATATCTTTGTTGAGATGTAACCATAATTGATCACCGACTTCAAACTGATGATCAACCCGATTTTTTTCATGCCTTGCCTTATACCTGGCTTGGCTCTTCTCCAATTGTTACTGTACTACTTGATGTACCTGTTGAATATTTTGAATGAAACTTTTAGCTTTATCTGTATCATCCTTTCCATCTTCTTTACCTACTTCTCCAAAGACAAATTCCACAGGTGATTTAGGCAAGTACCCCAAACATACTTCAAAAGGAGTTTTCTGAGTAGTCAAATTCATGGAATGATTATAGGCATGTTGGATATAAGGTAATTGTTTATCCCATAATTTAGGATGCTTGTTCTAGTATCCTCAAAATAGATGTACCAAAGAAATCTCCATTACTTTCACCATTGTATAGTTCATTTCATTCATAAGTTAAGTTCTGCATGATTTCTTTATTTTTGGTATATGAAATATGTTCCCTGTAGCAATGATCTATTTCATACAACAACATTTCGTGTTTTATTTCCTTCTTTTTCATTTTCATTTTCATTAATTCATTTCAGTTACATTATGTGTTTAGCATAGATTTATGCAATTCCTGTAGCAACACTTCATTTTCAATAATTATATTTCATTTCCTATAACAACATTACAACAATACTCTGTTTCCTATAGCAACATTACAACAATACTTTGTTTTAGCAAAGTTTATGGTCATTTTCCATCACCAGAAGAGATACGTTAATCCATGGATTACTTCAGTCTTACTTCAAAATGGATATGTTTTCTTTATCATGCCTTATTTAAATTTTTGCAATCGAATAGTGTACTTTAGTATTTGTTTTTTTTTTCCCTTAGACTAGCTTAGGTAAATGCAACTTTGTTTTCCAAGAAGTTTAGTTCTTAGTTTTGTATGAAGAAACCTATATTTACTCACATGGATTTTCCTCCTTGCAGTCTTTCACCCTAGCTTTCCACTATCAGGATAAGTAGGGATTGGTCACTGGGATATACGATCCCTTAAATTCGGTTTTCTGGATTTCCTTCCAAGTAGGTTATATCCTTCCTTTTAAGTGTTTTTCATTTTAATTTTTAGTTGGAGTTTAGCTTTTCCTTCTATAGTATTAGTTTGATTATTAGTGCTTCTTCCCTATTGAATTAACCTTTCTAGTTCTTGGATAGACATAGTTTTCCTTTATAGATAAATACATGTGTATGGAGTTTGCACATATACTGCACATCACCTCTCAAGTTTGTACACAAATTGGGTTGACATTTAAAGTTTTGAGATGAGGAGTGCAACATTGTTATTGCTATTCTTTGGCCCATCACCATTTTTTTGCACTATTTCAGGGGAGGTACTAAAGATTGCATACATTTTTTTATCTTTTTTATTGTCAAAAAGAAAAAAATTACCTTTAGAATGCATGCAATACACCATTTTATCAAGAAAAAGAAAGAAAAAACATTAAATATTGCATTTTTGTTTAAGAATTTCTAGGATACACGCCTCAACCTAGGGATAAATTAGGAAAATTATTACCTAAATCCGCCACCACTAAGTCAAGTCTAAGCAATCAAGAGTAGCAACAAGTTAATTGTGATCAATCCTTCCAAGATGGAACAATTGTTTTGGGGATTTCTTAGAGGAGGAAGAAAGAATTTTTGAAAATATATTAGAAGAAGGGGGATTCCCATCTCACCCCATGATTGTTGGTGATGGAGAGAAATATAAGGATTTTTATTTTCCCATTAGGGAAACCAAGACGAAAAACATTAAACCCTCTTCTCTTTCTCACTTTCATAGACTTACTATAGAAGACCCTAATATCTTGTTATTTGACTTTTAAGTTATCTATAGAACTTGTTATCAACCAATCTAACACTTGTGAAAAGCCATCACAAGTCAATGAAAGATAATTGTAACAAATGAAAGTATTCATATCCAACACAAGGGAGGCTTCCCTAGAAACACCAAAGGATCCTATAGCAAGATAAGGCAAGTCTACAGCCCCTTATCTTGGTTCATTGATTCTAAAACCAACTAAGCCAAATATGTTTGATTTTCACTTGTTGTATCATCCACTTATCCTCAAGTTTCTCCAAAATGTCATCAATCTCAACATCATCCAAAGGGAGCATTGTTATCAACAATGCATGACTTTGCCAAATACGTTTCGTTTTCCCTTGTTTTATCACACACTTATCCCCAAAGTGAATCCTTTAATAATATGGAGGAAAAAAAAAAAGAATAATATACTCAATGACAATCCACACCCAAAAATCTCTAGTAACCTTGTAGCTTTGCAAAACATGTTTAATTTTTTTTCTCTATGGAAAATAATGCATCGTCCAATGTAAAAGTGGTATGATGTGGTGAATCCTTAATCACCACAATGTTGTGAAGCATTGACCATTCAAACACTCAAAAATAGTGTAATGAGGATGAATCTTTAAATGAAGGTCCCTTGATTTAATCTCTTTGGTTCTACCAATTTGTTGTAGTTATCATTCCTTGATAATATCTTGTTTGCATAGATATTCCATGAATTTTGGGTTTAAAAAATACTAGTGATTTTTCCATCCTCTTTGGAGTTGATGATTTTGTTCTATACTTTTTAAACTTCGTAATAACTTTCCTAGAAATGAGGATGTTGATATGTTTTCTCTTTTGATATTTCTCCTTCACCTTTTGATGGTTCTCCTTCACACAGATAAACTTCTTGTATTTCCTTGTCACTGAAACCATGCTTTCTGATATTGTTTTCATGTATCCAAGTCAAGAATGCATGTGAAAGTTGATATGGTGATGTAATGCAAGTTAGACTCAATAATATCTTGAAGCAAACACATTCTTTATGGTCAAATGAAAATGTGGTTTGCTTTCTGGTTGCAACTCATTGTTGTAGAAATATCTAATTCTTTATAAAATATGTTGGATTGTAAAATAAATTCCTTCCTCCATTCTCTTAAAATTATGGTCTATGTCAATCCATGAAGCATGAACTCACTTGTACTATTTTATTCTTAAGTTTTAAAAAAAATGAGTGGGTTGAGAATTTTATTGTAACAACAAAAGTCACTGGCACTATTATGTTTTTGTGGTTTCCTCAAGATGTTTCACCATAACCCTTATGAAACTCGCTAATTGTTTCTCTCATTTGATGGAGTGGTATAGGATGTACAACCAAACAGGTATTTGTTAGATCTATATTCATTGAGTGAGGTAGAATATAGGAAAGAGAGACATCTAGTAGGTCTAATAGGTCGATATCAACTAGAGGTGAGAAGATCATAAGAAAATTCCATAGACGCATGGATTTTTTCTTGCTAAAGGGGGGTCACGTTCTTATGATGATAAGAGCATATATGACATCGAGGTTCCCTTGAGGTACAAACATCTAGTGGAACGATGGGTACCCAAGGATCTTCCTCAAATAAACTCTGATTTTTGTGTCAACAAAAGGATATACTGCATTGTTCCATCGTCATTACATGGTTTGGGGATATTTTCCATAGATGGCATAAATGTTTGTTACGATGGATTAACTAAATTGATGGAGTATGTAGGACCCTGTTACATCTACAAAGATTGGATACACCTATTCCAATATACAAAAAGTATGCAAAGATATGGTGTGGCTAAAAATATATATACAACTAAAATACAATGATAAAAATAAAGGAGCATCTATATATATTGACGGAAGGCAAAAAGAAATAAGGAATATTGCAGGATTTATAAACAGTACATGACCTGCAATCACAAATAAGCAACCTGATTGTGTATTTGAGGGGTGTGAAGGAAATTGTGTGTTCGTATGTGAAATAAAATCAATAGCTGCAAGGGAAGAGTTGTTGATTGATTACAATTTGAATCGAGTAGATACAGATGTTGCTATTATGGGGGTGGTACGTATAATATTTTACCCAACATGTGAGCAATGACTCATATATTTTATGATTATCATTTACTGCAATACACTGTCACACATCTTGTAAGTTAAGGAAACATTTTAATACATCATGGTTCTTATATTGTGGTAGGGTGATCAAGGTCGAAGGGCACTGACCCTTTCTTGTGTCTCAATTAGAATTAACAAAAAAATGTTCGATAAATTTCATGAAAAGTAGACCAAAGCTAAATTCCTAACACCTTTCCATAATGATATCCCATGAAACATTGTAGAATTTTAATGTAAAATTGTTTAGACTCAAGGGTTTTGTTGGCCATATTTAATAAGGCATCATAAAAATCATCCATTGTTAATGACTAATCGCACGAGCCTAGAAGTTTCTAACGACCTAAAGTCTATAATACACAATGTCCACACCAATCACTCCTTAGGTTCTTTAGTCACTCTTTACTTTGATGTTTTTAGCATGCCATATTTTTGTCCCATGCCTATTTATGAACTAAATTTCTTTTGCATACATATGAATTTCTTCTATTTTTTCTAATTCTTATATTCACATTGCATTGTTGGAAACACCATTGTCCCGGGGTGACAGGGGAAGGAAACAACCTTAGAGCAGTTCACAAATCCCACAGAGGAAGTTCTTTCTGATGAAGAATTTTTTTCCTCCACCAACCCAGTGCAAATAATAAATAAGCTTGTGAGAAAATAAAACATTGAACTCACTTCTTTGATTCAAATTTGACCGCGTAAACAGGAGATAAATGAAATAATTAAAACCTTGATGGAAAAAATTCATCGATATGGGGTAAGAAATATCTTTAATTATCTCATTTATTTATTTTGGATTTTAATGTTTATACTCTTATAAGTCCTTTATAAAAAGATCTTTATTTTTATAGGAGTTTTTGCAGGACTTTGATCCCTAGGATGTGCCTACAGAGGTTGGTGTTGGTACCAACGTCATTGCGACACTGACACAACATCAGATGGGTACACCCCCGGCACAACATCATACAGATGCATCCCCAGGGTCGATGTTGATGTCGTTACTATGTCGTTCACTCAGACCGATACACCCTCCAGGTTCGATGTCGGTACTACACTCTGCCTTGACCAACACATGCCAAAATGTGCACAGGATGTTGTGGATGTAGAACATGGCATTGCACATTTTGAAGCATGATTTCCTGAATCTTTCCATGTGAGTATCATGGGAATACTACCGGTTACCTTTTTGGTAAACTATGATCTCACACCTATGAAAATAGAAAAGCTTCGAGGTATTTAAGATATGTTTTAATTATTATATACAATCTAATTGAAATTTTCATATAATGTGCGATAATTTTAAACTAATGATAATATTGTTTTGTAGGAAACGATACATCTTATAAACAAATCAATGACCTAACCTTGGATATCTTTGGGCCAACCATATGCACAAGGTGGAATTCCCAAAGTTCCAAGTTAAAATATGAACTTATTAACAAGTTCGTTGGCCTGTTCAGTGAGGGTTCCTTCAATAAATATAGAGTCTCCTAAAAGAAAACGCATATTTAAAATATCTGCAGGATCAATATAAGGTTCATCTGCAAAGGAACCCTAATTATGAGCGTCCTCCAATGATTCATGAGAGGGAGTCGAAGGCCTTAAAGGAATATGCAAAGGAGAATATGCTCCGAAAAGAAGGAAATGTTGAAATTACTAAGACAACTGAGAGGGGGGGTGAATCTGTTGTTACTGTGCTTAAGCAATCTTATGTCTAGTAAAAAAAAATTCAATCTTCTCCAAGTGGCCATCAAGATTATACAAGATATGAATAACAGAAATAATAAACATCAATCACACATATGATATACACAGAGACAAATTTTCATGAGGAAACCCATAAAGGGAGAAAACCTCTTCTTATTCGAATGATAGGCAGTCTTTTATGTTCTGTACATCATATATTTTTGGGCACCAACTCAAAATGAGGATACCACCTATGTTTTACAGGCTGAAACTTGTTGAGAGCACCAACTCTTTGGTTTCTCTAGCACCCACTAGAAGGAAGCACCAACTCCCTGAGCGTTCCAACACCAACTGGATGGAAGCACCTACTTCCACTTATACAAGCACAAACTTGAATAATAGAGGACTATAGTTCTCCCTAGCACCTCCCTACCTCCCTGATTATAAATAAATGATTAATTAATCAAAAATACAGATATATCAATTCTTTCCACTTCTTCTCTATTCTGCAATTCTTCTATGCTTCACTATTCTTCTATTCTATTCATACTTGGCTTGACTTGTTGTCTCTTTCTATATGTTCTTTCTTTGTTCCTATCGTGATCTTTGATATGTGTCCATTCTTCTCTCTTCACCTTTTCTGTTCTGTTCAGCTTCTATTTCTCATCTCTGAGTTTGATCTCACACTGTGCATACTGTGATTTTCCTTTCTCCTAGTTCAACTCATTTTTTAGTGAGAACAGCCAACCTCACACAGTCATAGCATTTCCCTTTTATGCTATTCCCCCGAGTAGTTACACCTTGAATCTCCTAGAAAAAACACCACAACAACTGAATCGCCAAGCGTTCAAGAACTATGATTCAAATCTACTAACTGAATCACAATTGAACAATTAACCGTGAAGTGAAACAATAGACCTTCGATCAAATTCCCAATTAACCAACACCATTGGATTACATCCGCAGGGTCTCGCATTTATCCCATATGACCATTGGTTGTGACCGAATGCTAAACATAAAGTGATTTCACGATTTCGCATTTCAGGTGATCAACTATGATTCACCTCGATTTTCCCAACTCGTGAAACTTTGAAATGAATCTTAGCAGCATGCTAGCTCCTCTCTTCATCTTTCGACGATGTGACCTTGGCTATGAACACAGGCCAAACATTCGAGCGTTTCGCTTTCTAGATCAACGATCTAGAACTCTTCTTCGATCTGATGGCTCAGATCTCATCGTGACTTCGCATATCGCGAGTTCCAGTGTCACATTCCTTTGACTCCTCCAATGTGCAGGTTAGTGAAATGGAAATCACTCTCCATGTGTCCTTGGCTCCAACGACCAATATTGTTTCACAACCTTGCGTATTGCGACTTCCCACACCACACTCCTTTGACTCCTCCAATGTGAAAGTTAGTGAAATTCCAATCTCTAGCCACGTGTCCTCTGGATCCAATGACCAGGATTGTTTCATGACCTCAGATATCGCAAAGTTAGAGGATAATAATCATCCATATCCTCTTTGAAATTATACAAGAACCGATGGTTGTTTGTCCTCTATGCTCAGATCCAACGTCTGTGATTTGTTCTCCTCTTCTGTTCGTTCCTCCTGACTAAATTCAGATCTGACGACCATCGGGAATTTTGGATGGGTGATCCAACGATCACTGTTTCTTCTCCTCCTAAGCTTACACTTTTGTTCTTTCCATGCCATCATCGTTGCGTTGTTGATCTTGCAGTGATTGGAAAACAAATATACTCTCATCATGATGATATTGCCATCAATGAAAAACAATCATACTTTGCCTTCTGTCTGTAAATATGCCAACAATATCCCCTTTGGCATTGATGGAAACCTTGAAGATCCTGAAGAACTGCACTATTCTGCCTGGACATCCAACCATACCACTGTAGCATCCTTACCACACTTTTTATCCCCCTTTTACATCAATGTCAAAGAAGAAACACGCTCCCCCTGAGTTGTTGCAGTACATCTCGAAGGTATCAGATATGCGACAATCACATACTCCCCATGACAAGGTGAACAAATTAGACGAAAGAATATATAACCCCCAACTTCTGACGAAGATATCCAAAAGGTGTCACTGCTAACGATTTAGTAAAGATGTTAGCTATATGTTTTGTGGAAGGAATATAAATCATATGAACAACTATGTTTGTAACCTTCTCTCTGAGAAAATGATATTTGATTGGTATATGCTTAGTCTTGGAATGAAGTATAGGATTCCTGGAGACACTAATGGCACTGGTGTTATCACAGTGAAGTGGGATGGCATCAGTATAAGTTACCTTCAAATATGCAAGAGTTTGTATCATCCATAAAATCTGAGTGCAGCAAGTAGCAACAATAATGTACTCTACCTCTGTAGTTGATAAGGAAATATATCCATGCTTCTTACTAATCCATGCTACTAATGAGTCACCCAGGAAGAATGCACCTCCACTGGTGCTCTTTATCTCATCCACACAATTTTCCCAATCAACATCTGAATAAGAAGTTAACTGAAAATTCTGATTTATAGGATACCACAGACCATAAGTCATTATTCCCTTCAAGTATTTGAATATCCTTTTTACAGCTACTAAATGACGTTGTTTGGGAGCAGATTGATAATGACCTACCATTCCAACAACTTGCATGATATCAGGACGGGATGTTGTAATGTACAGAAGACTACCTATCATTGATCGATATGTCCTCTGATCAACATCAGGTGAAATATCATCTTTAATGAGCTTGCAACCGACCACCATAGGTGTACTAACAGGGGAAGAATCTTCCATCTGAAACTTATTCAACATTTCTTTCAAATATTTTTCTTGAGACATAAAATTCCTGTAGAGCTTTGATTTACTTGTAAACCAAGAAAATATGACAATTCTCCTATCATGGACATCTCAAACTCTGTTTGCATAGAATTAGCAAACCATTGGACATAGGAATAATTAGTACAGCCAAAAATAATGTCATCTACATAAACCAAAACAACTAGTAAATCATCACCTTCAGACTTAATGTAGAGATTGTTTTCAACAATACCTTTCTTGAACCCTTTATCTTGTAAAAATATGTCCAGTCTATAATACCAAGCTCGTGGTGCTTGTTTCAGTCCATATAAAGTGTTCTTCAGCTTGCAGACATAGTCAGGATTATCTGTCAATGAGAATCCTTCAGGTTGCTCCATATATACTTCTTCCTCTATATCTCCATTAAGAAATGTTGACTTAACGTCCATCTGATACACTTTAAAGTTCTTATGACATGAATATGTAAGAAAGATTCTGATGGATTCCAATATTACCACTGGAGCAAAGGTTTCATCAAAATCCTGTCCTTCAACTCGTGCATACCCTTTACAGACAAATATGGATTTATTCCTAACAACTTGTCCTTTTTCATTCATTTTATTCTTGAACACCCATTTGGAGCCTATTACATTCTTATCTTTGGGTCTAGGAACAAGCTCCCAACTATTTTTCTTCTCAATCTGATCAAGCTCTTCATTCATAGCTCTAATCCAATCATCATGCTTGCTGGCTTCATAAAATTGTTTAGGTTCAATCATAGATGAAAAAGCAAACTGAGATTGTTTTGAGTCTTTAATCAATTTCCTTCTTGTTTGAACTCATTTATTTATATCTCCAATTATCTGATTTTCAGGATGATTCTTTCTAACAATTCTGAGAGGTGGTTTTGTTTCTTTTTGCTGATTTGTGTCATCCTGAGTATTCGTATCTTCATCTAATTCATATTCTTCTCTTTCTCATCCTTGGACCTGTTCATATTCATCTTTATATATATCTTATGTGCTTGGTTCAACACTGCTTACATTTAGTACCGGGATTTCTTCATCAACTTTTGTGTCGATAAAATCAACCAATTTATGCAGCCTCTTATTGTAGCATATGTATCCTTTAATGTTTGTATCATAACCTAAGAAGATACCTTCATCAGCCCCATCATCATATTTGCCAATATTTTCATCATTATTCTTGATATAACATTTACTCCCAAAGACTTTAAAATGCTTGATTAAAGCAAGTCTTCCAAACCATAGTTCATAAGGATTCTTGTCACCGTGTGGCCTGTGATGAGATTTGTTAAGAATATGAACATATGTATGGATTGCTTCCACCCAATATGTCTGAGAAATATTCCTTTCATTCATGATTGATCTTGCCATCTGCTAAACTGATCTATTCTGCGTCTCAACTACTCCTTTTTTCCATGGAGTCCTTGGAATAGTGTACTATCTTTTGATCCCATGTTTATCACAAAACTCTTTGAAGTTCCATGAACTAAACTCTCCTCCTCTATCAGACCTTACTGCCTTCAATATTTTTCTTGTTCGATTCTCAGTCAGAGCCTTAAACACTTTGAATTTTTCAAATGCTTC